>OZ014460.1:9614034-10220462 GCA_963966035.1 Acleris laterana
GTGTCATAATTATCCGAAGAAATCGGAAACGCCTTTAAAAGGTTTAAAGGTTCCCCTTTTAATGATGAATTTAAGTATTGAAATTTTTCAATTTTAGATAGTTCACTATTTTCGTGAACTAAAGTCTTAAACAAATCATAAAAAGTAATCCAATTCTTATAACCACCTTCGAAAGATGGGATGGTTATACGCGGTAGACGTACATGTGATTTCGACGAGGAAGTATTCTGATTGTCGACCGACGGTTTACATTCTGCTCCATCGGGTTTACCACCGAACACAGATATTTGCAATTCTAAGATATCTATAAAAGTGTCATCAAAGTTTTTTCTGATTTCCTCTGCTTCAGAAATCTGCTGTTCATCTGTTAAGGATGAGGTTATTTTAACATGATTCTCATCAAAACATTTCTTTAACTCACTTACTCGATCTAAATGCACTTGAAAACGGCCTTTCAAATTTGCATCTTCTAAACATCTTTTTCCAACAAGATAAGCGTCATTAACGCGCTTAAACGCTAAGCTACGTTTACTTTGTTCTAATTGAAACATGCTCTAAAGCAACAATTAACTATGTTTAATAATATTACACTGAAAATAGTATAGAACTGCAACAAAACTTAATTACAATGAACAACGTTTGCAAACTTGTCACTCGTACCAGAATACGGACGCGAGTTTATAACGTAGTATAAGAGAACACCGGCCGGCGGCGGCGCCTCGCTCGGAATTCGCAACGGCGAGAATCTACCCGCGGATTTGATGCAAACGCTAACGCTGCGGCCAGTACCCTCTGACAAATTATAGAAAAGATTATTGAATATTACTAACTGCGTAGTAACTTACTAATTACATATGGCAAATTGAATAGAATTGACTAGAGTTACGTCTAGTACCAAACTTACTTTAATGTAACTAGTTTTTAAACAAAGAATTTACGCAAATACTTAATAAGTCTTTTAAAAACGTACTTATACTAAGAAAGAATGCTATCTAACATACCTTATCTGTTTTCCATATAAACTAATACGAATTAATGAATCCGGTTCGAAGGACCACAACAATATGTATAGAAAAGGGTTGATAAGAGTGGAGAAAGGCTAGATAGCATTAGAGGGATTATACAAAACCCAAATTATGTAGGCAACAATCAGTTACTAGGCAATTCGCTCACCTGATGAGATCCGATGGCCCGGCTTACTCCTGGGGTGGCGTCCAGCGCCTGAATCGGGCCTGAATAGGTCTTGCAGCACAGCACACACACACAAGTCCCGTAGAAAAGGGAAAGTAACGAAAGTTCACACCAAAGCACAGTGTTTTATCGCTACAGATATTAGAAAGATGCGCACGCGACGACAGCCATTTTCGTTCTCCCAGGTGCCCGCGGGGAGTAGACCCGCGCGCGGGCGGAGGGGGCGGGGGAGGTCCAGCCCGAGTACATGAGAAGTCATTCGGCGAGGAATTAACCTAGATTTTCCTGAAAGTTGCCTATGTATAACAGGAATACTAAACAAATGTAATGCTAGTAATTTCACAGGTTGTCTTATCCACACACCTTAACACGATAATGCGAACACTAGGATACCAAATTATTATATTATTAAACCTGTTAGTGCTTGGTTTTAATTTTATAATATTTTCTGAAAGCCTACAGCCTCCCAATCAAGGCAGAATGTGATTCGTTATTGAAGTTTTAATAATTATTTTCAGCCTGTGACCTTTCAATTACGAACCTCTTTTGTACGTAACTGAATAATACTTGACCGGTTTCTCTTTTGGTGTAGCGTTTGTTGCCCACGATGACCTCAGCGCGCCAAGAATCTATACATAATATTGAACGTGGGCACTGAATACTTTGATTCGTTGGTTTTCACACATAAATTGAACCCTGTGTTCAGGCTTTGGATATCTTGAATATTGTTGACAAAGGCTGTCCTATGATAAGATACAAAAATGTAGGTTTGCATGGATATTTTCGGGTGAATCTTCGAAAACCAAATTCATTAACCGTTTAATATTCGGTGTTTTGGAAATTATAGGATTTAGAGGCCTTACCAAATTAAAACTGGTTACTTTAATTACCTACTTATTTTGAAAAGCTACTTGTGACGTAACATCATAAAGTAACTTTTATTTTTACTTTTAATAAATGACTAATTCTAATAATAATTAACAAATTACTTAAACTTTTTGTTTTTTTTAGTAATTTAAGTAATTCTAATAAATATGAAATAAATAATATAAATTCTAATAAATTACTTATTATGTTTTTTTTGTTTCAACCTTACATACAAACTTTAGATTTCAAATAGAGGTTGATAAGTGTAATAAGTAGGGTCGTGCAAACAAAAATGTCAAACATGTTTGATCAAGCATCAATAGCGCCAGGTTTTAAGTTTCTTACACAATATTACGACGCTTTAAAAACACTCTCTATCAGATTTCAAAACAACACTATTCGGAACTTTACTTTTTAAGTAATAGCGCGCGGCCGCTATTTTTTGTCAAAACCATTGTTTTCAGGATATCTTAAACATTCATTTCGTTGGTTAGGTCAGTCGTGTAACTACGAATAAAACAAACTCGTAACTCATGGTCGAGAAATATTTTCGAAGAAATTAAAATTCTGCGTTACACATTCGTTAAAAGGTGTTTCGACTAAACTTGCAGTAGTATGTTATTGCACAAAAAAAAAATTACAAGTAAATACAGTCAAGGAATTTAATTCCTAGTCCCCTTTTGGACTATGTCAAAGTGACGTAATCAATCAAAACGTAAGAGACATCTTATGATTTTATTTACAGTGTCAATTTGACATAGTGACTACGACTTACGACCTTCAAACCTTCAAGAAAAGAGCGTACTCTCATTTGAAAGGCCGGCAACGCACCTGTGACTCCTCTGGTGCTGCAGGTGTCTATGGGTGACGGTAATCGCTTTCCATCAGGCGATCCGTCTGCCCGTTTGCCTTCCTATACCATAAAAAAAAAAAATGTACATAAACTTAAGATAACGTGTACAATGGCGAACTTATCCCTTTAAGGGATCTGTTCCAGTTAACCCGAGTATCATTATCATCATTTAAATATCTGTATACATTCCGTTGGTGGCTATTGGACGCAGAAAAGTCGCTAAATCGCACGACAGTCGTAACTTTTAAGTATGCAATTCAACGCAGGATGTAGGAAAACACCAGTTTTAGGTAGAATTTAGTGCAAAAGTTGGTACACAAGAATCTGTGCCAGAAAAGTTTTTGCGCAAACTATGAATTACGTGTAAAATCTGTTTCTATTCATTCGGTCTCTCATGTAATGAAATTAATTTACTATTTAAGATTGAGCATGGTCATATTATTATTATCTATTTATACACTTAAGCCCGTATTAATAAACTCGTCTTGGCTGAGATGCCCGTCACAAGATACGTCAAAGTAAACGTCAAACCATAGAACACTGTCATTTTTGACGCATCTCGAGACGAGCATTACCGTTGATTAGTTTATTAATACGACCCTTAATCATTGTCTTCATGTTTATTTCGAGGTAATAAATGATGAAAAACACTTTCAGTTTAACCACCATGATACTGATTGAAGCCTGTCATATATCTACATTTTACTTTTTCGAAATATATTTGACATGAAAATGAAGTGATGGTTGATAGATTTGATTGATAAGAGAGGTTTTTGGTCTCTGTCGCACCCAGCATATATATTCAACCTTTTTAATAAACTAATTAGAGAGGTAAAAGTATTCTCCTCACTATATCATCCTCTATCTAAAGACAATAACTGCCAGGCGTACTTGTTATTGTAATTGGCAGTCTGAATAGAAACATACCTTAGACGTAGTGAATATAATAAAACGACAGTATTTTTCGGTAATGTTTATATTCATCTTGCTGTCTCAGTAATGGGTTCCTCAGACTATAACATTCCATAATGGTCTGTTGGTTAATTTTATTAGAACTGACACGTTTATCTTCTTTATTTAACGTAACCTTGCATGGTTTTTTAATGTTTTGTATTTGTTTTATATTTTAGTCCTTAGCGGTGTTTCAGTCTGGCCGTTATTCATTAACACCCTTATAAACTTCAAAACCCGTCGATAAATATTAATTTATTTTAGTTACTACTCTTTGGTTCATTATGGCCGTCTTTGTTTCCGTATCCACACAGAAAATTGCTTGCCTTCATCTATCTAATGTCACTAATCATGTCATTCGTTTGGGATAACCTCAATTTGTGTGACATTGTCCCCTGATATTTTATTAATTACTAGCTGCCCGCCGGCGGTTTCGCCCCGCTGCAAATTTCCGACCTTCCCGTTGTTTTTTTTTCTTACAAATAAACCTTATCCTGACAATAACGAACGCAACAAAAAAGAAATCAGCCAAATCGGTTCAGCCGTTCTCGAGTTTTGCGCTTAGCAACACATTTAGTGATTCATTTTTATATATATAGATTTCATTGAAATGAAATGAAATGAAATGAAATTACTTACAACAATGTAATGCAGAGCTAGTTTGATTATTTTTGGTGATCTTTTCAAAACTGTCTTCGAAATATAGGTAATTGACAAGGTGACAAGCAGAGTTAATTTTGAAACCAATCAAATGTCTGTTGTTAGCTTTGTTACCAATACATTGCGTGCCGAATTAATTTATATGAAAAAAGAACTTGTTTTTTTTTGCGTAGAAATACCAATTTACTTTTATTACAGCTCATACTTTCAGCTCTTAAAATATATGTTCTCATGGAAGACACACACTGTATACTGACGGCAATTTGCCCTTGTTGATTCTTTGCTCTCAGCCAGTTTCATCTGATAGTCAAGTCTCTTATGCACACCTTAAGCCTTTATTCTGCGACTTAAAGAAACCCTGAACAGAATCATAAAACTGCTCTCCACAATCAGTCACAAAGAAACAATGTAACAAAAAAAGTTCACTCAAACAAAGGAATGTCACCCCATCATTCATTACCTTTGAAGGTCGCCGGTCGTAAGTACACCACTGTTACACATATTGATTTTGTATGGAGTCCATATATCAGTTTATCATTGAAGAGTTTTGCGTAATGAAACAAATACCTACACACTAGAGATAAAGCCACTTAATAAACCGACGTACCGCGTATAAAACATTCAATTCTCGACATTGTGTGGAATACTACTGAAATTACCAAGTTGACCAGTGGAAATTACCAGTCATTATTTTTTTGTGTACACAATTCTTCTTGTGTCAATGTGTCTTGTATGTTCTATTAGATGTGTAATTTGGCGTAATAATGAAAATTGGAATATGATTCCTACTTAACCAAATTTACTTTATTTAGTTACTTTTGTAATGCTTTAAATTTACCGTGATTAAATGTCCATCACAAGCTTTTCGCGCAGAAGCACATTATGATCCCTTTTGTTTCTTCTGTGCGCGTAGTGGCATTATATGACCTCTTATATGTTTTCTTTTTTATTGATTGGAGATGCCGTAGACGCACATACAGTGATCAGATTCGTGATAGGTATACTGAATAAGGGACGAGGTTGACGAACGCAGAGGAAGTTAAAGTTGTATGTTTAGACCAGTGCAGCACCTCGCGTTCCATAATCTCTGCCTACAGCATTTGGGGACAGGCGTGAAGTTTGTGATTTAGGTACCCGACGAGTTTTACGGTTACACCTCTTTGAATTTCGAGAATCTCAATAATATCCCTTGTTCACAGCTGATCGTGTACCCTACAAGACGCGGTCTCCAAACCATGGGAGCTCTCATCACAATGTGCTTCATTTGGGCAACCGCCTTCACTCTCGCCTCTCCTCTCTACATGTTTCGAAGCCTGAAGACGCACAATATCGGTCTCGCAGAATTCGACTCCCTTAGCTTTTGCATCGAAGACTGGCCGATAGACGACGGACGAGCCATCTACTCTGTATTTAGTCTTATATTCCAATATTTGCTACCTGTACTAGTCGTAGTCCTAGCACATATTCAAATACACAGAAGGTTAAGAGGTCGGCGACGCATGACCAGAAAGACTCCCGCGATTCTCATAGCTATAGCAGTGACTTACGTCATAAGTTGGCTACCGTTGAACGCGTTTAATCTTATTGCTGATTTCACTTCAGGACCTATATTTAGTGATGAAAAATCAATAATAATCACTTATGCAATTTGCCATATCTGCGGAATGTCCAGCGCTGTTTCCAATCCTCTTCTGTATGGATGGTTGAATGATAACTTCAGAAAGGAGTTTGAGGAAATTCTCTGCTGCTGTCGTAAGAAAGGACAGTTGAAAGATATAAGGAATAAAAATAGGAAGATGGATACTGAATTAACGGCTCTTGCAGCACTGGAACACACTGTCACGACTAACACGAAAACTTCTCACTGCTCGCAGATTTTCTGACTAAAAAACTGCTGCAAATAGCATGAGCATAGCAGCATAGAAATGCAAAGCATTTAGAATGCTTGGTGTCAATTTGAACTGACTGTTTTAGTTTTAAGGTGTAAAAAGTTCCTTTAAATGTTTTGTTCTGTGTTGCTATTGTTAAGTTAGTATTTAATTGAATAATTTGTGTAACATAATCTGTAAATATTATGTAAATGTATCTGACTGTACTCTGCGTTTTAGAGCCCAAAACGCGGAGTACGTATAAATACCCATAGCTTTAAGTTTTTTTGTAATGAAATTAAATATTATATGGAAGAGTTATTGTATTATTAAAAAACCTTAACACTCGAAACAGTTTTTTTGCATAGTACCTAATTACAGACTACGAGTCTGTCTGTATTTTATTAAATATGTAATTCTCTTACAGTCAGTAACTTAATACTTGAAGATATGAAAACACACAAAAAACTATAATTATAAAATATATGAACTAACAAAATTACTCTGATTTAATTATCTAACATACATTTAATTACCCACATGACATTTGAGTTGATTGTCAGCTTTATTTTTTCAATAGTCTACGTTCATGAAAAGGCTATTAACAAAGTTGTCAAACAATATAAATTCCGTTTGAGAAGTATATAAGAGGCAGTAGTATTTACTGGAATATCATTAAGTAATATTTTTGATAATTATTAACGACATAAACGGAATCTCGTTATCGACATCATTAAACCGTTAATTAATACTGAACATGAGAAGAAACAAGATGCTGTTTTTGAAGTTTATAACAGGTATGTTATTTTGAAAAACATACAATAAAGTACACCTTACGAAACATTTTAACAAGTTTCTCTGTAAAATAAGGATGTAACTACCTCAAGGAGAAAAAAAAAGGAAAGGAAAAACGAAATAATATTTTTTTTACCGCGACAAATTAGATCAGTGATAAGGGTATGAATGGAGAAGAGTAGAAATTAATCCACCGATTATATCATAGCTCTTAAGTGGAGGATGATGATTATGAAGGTAGTGATGATGAAGTTTGGGGGGGATGACGGACTCTCGACCACCTTAGTCTCCTGCTGGAGGTATTCAAAGTAACACGTCGCCATGCTTCACATAGTTTAGATTTAAACCAATCGCGTCCCTGGCACATCACGTGACTTCACGTCATCTACCAGTGATGCAATTGGTTTAAAAACTAAACGAAGAGAAACGCTGGCTAGGGTAGTGCATCTTGTCATAGGTACAAACCCTCGGTAAACACCTCTTAGGAGATGCTTCTGGAAAATGGCATCCGTAGGCGGAATATTCTCTAACAAAATTTATCTGTATTGTGAATCCTTGACTTTCATTTGTTAACGACAAAAGTAATACACTAGTACAGAGGGCCCTCTGTCTTTCTGTCTGTATTTTCCAGAAGCATCTCCTAAGAGGTGTTTACCGAGGGTTTGTACCTATGGGGCCAAGCGATGGAGCGGATTCAAAATCTTCCCAGTCCGGCGGATTGGCGATTGGAAACCATTTGACTACTGCACTTGTTGCTGCTACAGCTGTTTGATTGTCCAAATTAAAAAAAAATGTTTTATGGAGTATACTTTCAAGGTGATCCCATTATTACAAAATCTAAATCTGATGATCCGTGAGAAATTCAGGGAACTCCTCAAACATTGTTGGCATACATACAGCGATTTCAGTATTTTTGGTACCAAGTCTAGCATTTGCACTCAGAAATCATTAGGTGAAGTGGAACTGATGATGAAGACCACTAATGGCTATCGGAACTCCTCGACGGTACCTATTTCAAGGTTGGCGATAAGATATACCTACCGATAAAGATAGTGGAGCAATTGTAACGAAGAACTTTTTTTTTTTTTTTTTTTTATGGCATAGAGATGACATACGAGCACACAGGCCACCTGATGGTAAGTGGAAACTGTGATCCATAGACATTCGCATTCACAAGACTGCAGAGCAATCCTAAGACTGCAAATGCGTTGCCAACCCTGAGGACTAAGATGGAATGCCTCTATGCTAGTCATTTCACCGGCTGTCTTATCCCCAAACCGGAACACAACAATGCGAATACTGCTGTTTGGCGGTAGGTTAATGAATAAGTGGTGGTATTATTTGTTTTAATATGACTATGACTTTCTCGCGGCGTTGTTTGCGGCGAGCTTGGAATGTCTTAAAATTTCATATCAAATAGGAAGTGCAACTACATAACAGCTTATTATGATCACTTAAAAGTATAAAATAAAATAAATGTATTGAAAAATCAAAAAAAACTTATAGGTCAGTCCAACTGAAGTCGGCTTTTGGTTAAAAATATTGTGAGTCGTAGATTTCAGTTTGACTAACCTACACCTACCATTTTAAGGGCTGCTTTTTCAATTTCCGGACAACACTATCTGGCAGGTTAATTGTAGCAGCTGTGTCCTTTTCTTTGCCATAAGAAAGATAAGGACAGAGGTACAATTTACCTGACGGAGTTTTGTCTGGAAATTGAAAAATCAGCCCTATAAAAAGTATTTTTTTACGTTTTTGAAGGCGGTTTTTTTGTTAATAAATACATTTATTAAATTAATTAGTACCATTGTGAACTAAGCAATGGATATGATAGTCTTAAAACAGTAATTCTTCCGTAGTGTTCGCATCACTAATTGTCGTCGGTGATAGTCAAACGGAATATCCTCCTGACTTCAGCCTTTCTGCCCAAGACCTCGCTGCCCCCCCCCTTCCACAGTACGACGCCGCACCCTACTACGTTCAAACCGTTCGACCAATACCCCCAGAGCTTGATGCTATGTTCAAAGATGAAAAAGACGACCACACTACTTTCTGCCTTAAAGATTTTGCTGTGTGTATAAGTGCGGAGACGTAAGCAAATTACAATTTAAAAAAAAAGGGTCGAGTGCGAGTCAGACTCGCGCACCGAGGGTTCCGTACAAACCTTGTTATGAATTTCAATTTGATACCTCTACGCGCTCACGAGGAAAAAGGTAGTACCTTTAAAATTATTAAAAATAAAAAATATATGATATAACTAAAAATTTACGGTATTCGCAATTTTTCCTTTATTTGTGCTATGAGACGTTGCTTTGTACCAAATTTTAAGATTCTGAGTACACGGGAAGTACCCTGAAGGTTTTGATTCCCTTGCGAGTAGTTGCGAGTTTGAAAATAGAAGATGATGTATTTTTGTTGCCAATTTAACAACAAATCCCGAAAAACAAACAGGATTTTTTTGCTGTTTTTAGCTCGATATTAATAACGGTAACAGGTAGTCGCTAGACGCTTTATCTTAGTTGTATATTCACTTTAAAAATGATTAATTAAATTAAAATAATGTAAATAATCCAGGGAGGCATACAACAAACGTGAGAATTTTGCCGTTTTTTGCTAATGTTGTATAGATAATTGTTACGTAACCCTTCATGCGCTAGTCCGACTTGCACTCGGCCGTTCTTTTAAGCACACATGCCACCTGATAAAAGGTGGAATCTGTAAGCTAAAGACATTTAATGTCTTAAAGCTGCAATCCTCAGGCTCCAAATGCGTTGAGGACTGAGATAGAATGCCTTTAACACCCGTATTTATAGTGAAGAAAAGTAATTACTTGAGTATTAGTAGTGTCAAAAGTCATATAAAAATCATTGCTTAAGTCATTACTTTTACTCAAGTAATTACTTTTCTTGACTATAAATACGGGTGTAAGTATGTTAGTAATTTCACCAGTTGTCTTTTCCCAATGCTGGAACACGACAATACTAATGCTGCTTGCCGGTAGGTTAAGACTGCGCCGAGCGTACGCCGGATGTACAGTGGCGCCCTCATTACTTTTATTGTGTTTTCTAATAAACTAAAGTATATTCTTAAAATTGGACGGTATTTTTTTGTACTACAAATGAAAACACAACTTATAGGGTATATCATATAGTTTAGTAACAATTCACCTTCGAGTTATCGACTTAACAGAAAAAAGTGGCCACCTTTTCCCGTTAAGCTGACTACTCAAAGGGTAATTGTTATTAAAGTTTGTTACGTATCCTATAAATTGTGTTTTTACTTGCGCTACAAAAACGTATCGTCTGATTCCAAGGAAATCCTTTAATTAATTAGTAAACACAATAATAGTAATGAGGGCGCCACTGGACGCTCGGCGTTTGCTCGGCGCAGTCTTAAAGGATATGGTCTAAGATCAAAATAGGGGACTACCTTCACTCATATGTTTATTCGATAAAAAGTATTTTATATCAAATTTAGTATGGTATGTAATATTATGGTGAATAGGTTAGTTGAGAAATTGCAGTCCATACATACATACTAGCGACCCGGCCTCGCTTCGCTTCGGTTTATGTGAGTTTTCAGTAACACCCGTACATAATACAGAGCTTATTATACATAAAAACCTTCCTCTTGAATTAGGCATTAAAATCCGTTGCGTAGTTTTAAAGATCTAAGCATTCATAGAGAGACAGACAGACAGGGGAAGCGACTTTGTTTTATAGGTAGGTACTATGTAGAGATAGTGATAGTTAAAAATAACTTTTTTTTTAATTGCAGTTGTTTGTTTAACTAACAAACTATGTACTAATTGAAAGTATGAAGCCTATAGAATATGCAAACCTTAGGTTTAGGTACCGACTTACCTCTTTATACCTACCTACCCAATAGTTATGATGGGAAACAAATAGTCAACCTAACGTTTGCATATTCTAAAGGTTTTATACTTTTGATTGGTATGTAATTTGTTTACATATAATTTTTTAATTTTAATGTTGATTATTAAATTTTAATCAATGATATACTGGATTGAATTTTTCAGCCTACTATTCGCCATCTATTACTTTAAAATGACATACCTGATTCAATTTTATATAAAATACTTTTTATCGAATATACAGCCCGGTGAAGGTCGTCTCCTATTCGGATCCCCTACTAATAAGATGGTGGTAGCGATCCGGACGAACCCAGCACGAGTCCGGAAACCTATTGCGGGACGATTGAGCATGAACTTGCCGGACTATTACCTAATCTGCCCTCCTAACTTCATAAGCCAAAAGGCGGTATCACAAACTCAATAGTCAAAGCAGATACAACCCTCTACCGTTAGTAATAAGGTTGCACGTGCTACAGGAGTTTTCTCAGAGATACCGCCATTTCATCCGTGAAACTGCAAAACAGCGTAAGTAACATTTTTAATGAGGAGCAAAATGCACATTTGTTCTAAATGTAAAGGTTATTTTTTTTCTGTAGTAAATTTGTTGATTATGCGGTTTTGCAGTATCACCGACGATTTTTTTGCAGGGCAGTAATATTGAGATGTTTTAAAATATTTTCAGTCAAGAACCACTCTGTGCGATAAACGACGACGACAGAAAACAAACGTTTCAAAGCATATGTGATATGATGCTACAAAATTGCAGAAAATCGGGAGGTAAGTTCAGAGGGCCCAGACAAGATGCATTACACTAACTATCGTTTCTATTCGTTTCGTTTTTAAACCAATCGCATCACTGGTAGATCACGTGACTTTTCGTATCACGTCACCTACCAGTGGCGCCATTGACTAAACGAAGAGAAACGCTAGCTAGCGAAGTGCGAGACTTTTCGTGCACTGTAAAGCTGGATTCTCTTTAATTTCGTATTCACCCTTTAGATTTTTTTGTTACCGGTTGCCACTCGGGCCAGTGTTGCGAATTGCGATGATGTTCGTCGCTCAGTACCTAAAACGCGCGCAACCAATCGCGGCGGCTGCGGCGGCCCAGGGTAAACTGGCTTGTGGCGTCTTACAAAAAACCTATTTTTTTCAGAAAAATGGCGTTACTATAATGACGACGCGCGTTGCCAAGACTTGGCCCGACCAAAGGCAGGTACTAATATCAAAGCGATCGCTAGAATCCTTAAGCGTAACAACGGACCCGTCAAATTGCTTCGCCGACCGTCCGCGCCGGGCCCCTGGGCGTTTTTTGACGCGTAGCAAATATTAATGATAATAAACAGGAGCTCAAAAACCCGACTTTTTTTTTATATTTCTGCTGATATTTATTTATTTAAAGCGTACTGTCAAACTTTCTACACGTGCGGTCTGTGGCCTAATTTTACGCAATGCGCGTCCAGTACAACAACGCATAGGTTATAGGTTATAGCGGGCTAATTTTCCGCAACTCGACGACTTAATATGCGCCTTTTTTGCCTGCTGTGTCACTGGCACTACTCTTGCCAGCCCAGTTCAACCAGAAAGCCTAGCAGACCCTTGATGTTGCCGACGGCCTCTGGTAGCGACTTCGGTGTTCCGAGGTGACGTGCCCGGTATGTTGCCACCTCTGGACATTCCATGATGACGTGGGCTGAGGTTTCCTCCGCCGTCATACAAGCTCTGCACAGGGGGCTGTCTGTAACACCTAATGTGAACAAGTGTTTGTTAAACAAGGCATGGCCAGTTATGGCTCCAGTTAACAACGCATTTAGGATGCTGTTCAGGTTGCCGCGGTATTGTAGTGCCTCGGGAATGCTTGCTGAGGCTCATATGGACTGCTTTTTCGCCATCATGAGGAAGCGCGTAACTTCACTCTTCCATTGCAGCCGCGGCAGCGCGAACGGCATACTAAGCATGCTGGCCCAGCGCTGGGATTCGCCGTTGTTTGAACGGTGCGTTCAGCTGGATGCACCTGTCGCGACACACCACCACGAAAAATTTGATGTAATTTTGTTTGTGTGCATATTAGAATAGAGTAGTCATTTAAGTATACTAACACTAGATTTAAGTTATTGTATCTAACCATTATGGATTTATAATCTGAAATAATAATATTTGAATTTGAATTTGAATTTGATATATCCTCGTAAGGCTCAGTGTGCAATAGGATGAACATAATTAAGGCAATTCAATACGAGCTGTATAACATTGACAGTATCTTCATAAACTAAAAATGGCATTATAGAACAAACGTAATTGAACTTTATTGAGGTGCTGGTAGATTCAAAGTCCCACTCACAAAAAACTCCCTGTTTGTAGCATGGTGGGCCTAACTAGGATATATTAAAATGCAGATAACCGGTAATAACCGGTTATAACCGGTTATTTGCATACTAAATTGGTCAATAACCGGTTAAATTGCATTCCCTTGGGAAAAATGGTATTGCAGGACGAGTATGCGCTATATACCATACCAGCAACCGCCCTTCCCGACTGAGGCTTGTATACTGCTTTTCTTCAACAATGCGAGAAAATAACTCTGCAGTACAGAGACCAGTAACTGTACCCTTACCATGAGTTACAATTACCGTACTCACTAGCGAGTCAAATGCTCTGTCCCTTGCACTCTGTAAGAATACTTGCGAGGTCTGCAAAGGACAGAGCTTTGACTCGCTAGCGAGTATGGTATGGCGACTGAACCTGGACGAGTATGAATTAAAAGCCTGAACCGTAAGGCGAGGGTTTGTACACACACGCGTCCAGGATGGCTCATAATATCGAGGGTTTGTACACACACGCGTCCAGGATGGCTCATAATATTATGGTCGAAGCATGTAGGTACAGTGCTTTTCTCAAAATTAAAACAATAAGATTGTTTAAAAAACCGTTTCTTGTGGGTTACAGCGGTTACGCTTTTTACGGTCGATATTACACCGTGTTCTTAGTCTAATATAGTGAATATCTTTCTAACCTTAATGAACCTTTTTTGGGTAAAACAGCTACCTATAGTTTAAATAAAATAAAGCAATCACAGACAATATATTGGTTGAGTGATGGCCAAAATGTTTACTCAGTTTACTTTATCTAGGTTAAAAGAGCTATTTTAGCTAAAAAAATATATATTTTGAGGTTAGAAAGTTGTTTACTATTTTTAGACAAGTAAAAAATTAACGCGGTATAAATATAGGTAAGTATGATATTTGAAATTATAATTATTTTATGCGAACGCGCAGTTAGCAATTATCTTTAGGTTTTCAATCAATCATTAATTTAATATAGCATTAAAACCAAACGAGGATGCCATAAAACAAACATTTATAAACGCAATAAAAAAAAACTAAATTTCAGGAGTGTTTACAACTCTAAAATCTAATTAATTATCGATAAGATAACTAAGCGTAAAGTGCTGCTTGATATGCTTGGGAAGCGAATATTCGTCTTAAAATGCATTGCACGTAAGTTTTGATTAATTATTTTGGTAATAGGAAACGGTTCCTTGCATAATAAGGTTAATGAGATTTCATGGAGAAAAAAAAAAGAAGAAAATACACCTCTAATTGTTCGAGACAATTACAATGTCGAAGTCTTTAGCAATAATCAACTAAAATAAAAATCCAGTTTGAGCAACTTTTGGGGGTTATTTTGAGGGTCCAAAAAAAGCTTGCCCCGAATTTCCGATAGATAATACTTAACACATTTTTTCTAAAACGGTTGAACTTTCCTGGATTATTATAAACAAACCTAAACTTACCTCCAAATTCTGTTCCATAATCCATAATAAATATTTAAAAAAGTTAATGGGTACAAAAAATCTAACTTATGAAAATTTGGACAAACGGTACAGTCAACAGCAAAAGAAACTGATGAAATAGGGTCCCAAAATTATCTATACAATACATTAAGTCAAATGCTACGGACTATTGTAGTTGATCAAAAGTAAATGAGCTCAATAACGTGTCATAATAAGTGATCACCATTATGTCGATTTTTAAAAACTCAATGACAGTTTAAGTCATCGTTGAACATTTCGAATTAAAGTTTTAACTATAAAATCTTGGTTTTGGGACAACCTCGGAGTACTTCGGTTAATATCGGTTATGTTCGTCGAAAAACATGCGAAGTGACAAAATAGCAATCTCCCTTACGCCAAGATTTAAAATAAGTTTTTATTACATCTTGGAATTATTTGCCATAAATCCTTCTTTTGCCGATATTGTTGGAATGTCGTTATTTTGGTATTCAATTCACGTTTGACGCTTTTGATAGAAATGTCATGTCAGGCTTCTGTTTTGCACAGCTGTTATGATCACTTTCTTTTGACTAATTAAAACATCAATTAATTTAGCACTTTAATATAACATGTTATATTTGGGATGCCATGACAATAGATATTTTGAAATGTTGATTTTGATCACTTACTTTTGACGTTGACTGTACAACGGGTGAAAGTTTTTCAGACATGTCATAGGTAACTTTATTTAAGGACCTGCAAGATTTTACCTAAACTGACAAACAAATAACATTGCAAGATAAATTAAAGCATGTAAAATACCCTCACTTGATCTCCAAAAGTATGTGATTATGGAGTATTGATAGTATTTCAATTGATACATAATTATTCTATTTTTCGCAGTATTTATAGCACTCCTCAAAATTGACAAAGGCGTCGGTCAATTTCATATTGATGATAGCTTCAATACATCTTTTGACGAAGACATAGCTAAACTGAAAGAAAAGGACAGGGATAGAGTGGAGGTTGTTTCATTAGAACTGAAGGACTTAATTAGTCCAAAAGAAGAAAACAGTATTTTTCTATGCCTTGAAGAACGAAGCTCGTGTATGCAAGTTAACTCGTAAGATACTTCTTTGTTTACATGCTTGGCGTGACGGCACCAATGATGGACACTTTTAGGTGACAGGCACCAGTAATTGACACTTCACTCTTAATTCAAATATCATACGGTCCTAAATTAATAAACAAAAGAATAGCACTTATATCTTCTGTGAAATAAGAAGAAAGTGCCCATCGTTGGTCCTTGTCCATTACTAGTTCTGTCACCCGAATTGTTGAAAGTTTATCACCCAGGTGTAATGTTATGTTTAAAAATATATGTGTAGGTATCGTATTTGTGTATTAATTTTTCATTTTATTTATATTTTAAAATATAGGTATATGAAAATAATGTCATTAATTTTCGAAAATTCTCACATAAATAAATATAACTTTTCACGATTACTGCTATTAGGTACTCATCTAGTACTTTTGATGAAAATTGATAGAAGAACGTAAAACAAGTACCTGATTTTTTTTTAAGAGCAATATCACAGCTACAAAACTCTACACTCTAATACCAGGGTGAATTGCAAAAATATTGTACATAGTTAACTAAACTTAGTTAGCTTAAGGGCTCAATTAGAAAATCCTTAACAATCCTTAACTTTTTCCTTTGTGTAACGAAAATTAGTCATATAATCATATGAATAACATTCGTTACACAAAGGAAAAACAATGGAAGAAAGTTAACGTTGTCTCAATTATTTAAGTCCTTGACTATGTATGTACAGTCAGCTGCAAAATTGCATGGACACCTTAACGTCGATAATCCTATGAGCACTCGATTTCAAGTTCGCAACAAATAAACTAGATGGCGCAGTTTACTGATCTAGTTCAATTGCTTATTACTGCAATTTCTTAACTACACAGCACTAGAATCGATATTTCGTCTTGTCAACCATATGAGATGGTGGCACAGTTTATAAGCTTCATGCGTAGGTGTGCTCAATGGATGGGAGTTCGAATCTCGTTAGTGGCAAGCATATTTTTGTTTTTTTTTTTTAAATATTATTTGCTTACGTTTACAATGATGGAACATAATAAATGCATTATTTAAAGCAGGAAAAATTCGTCATTCTTAAAAATGATACTACTTTTGTGGTTTAAAATCATTTACTTCTTATAAATTATTTGAGTATAATCAGTTTATCTCAATTTGACTAATTATTTACAACATTATAACAATTTTCCATCTAACTATTGAGGTCTTAGCTTAAGTATTCATTTCCGACATCGGAAAGATGATTGAAGCTTTCCCACAATAACTAGTAATAACAAATATAATTCAAAAAAATAGGGACCGGGTTAACGTAAAGTGCGCGGTTGTTTTATACTGTAAACATTTTTTTTTAATGAATTGAACTCTGCGATTGGAGCTGCGTGCGTATGACCCAAAAACAAAGCGTAGTAATTGCTTCGATGTATTGAATTAAAATAGGGAACGTCAACGCAAATGCGTTAAACACCTGCACCTGCGCTGCGCATAAAACAACCGCGTGCCTAAAGGTTAAACGCATTGTAATAGCTGTCTTTTACAGTTTTGATCATGATCAGTCATCAATAAATTAAAAGTTCTGCTAGCTCCATGAAATAAACCAAACACATTTATTAAACCAAACACACACCAAAAAAGTTAACATAGAAATAAAGTTGACAATTTAAAATAAAAACAAATTAACTCGGGCGTGTGACAAAGGGGGCAATAAAGTATTTCGTTAAAATATATGATTAAATATCATAACATAGCTCAGAAACTTAAAAACGGCAAAATAAACATTCATTTCGTTTATTATTATTAATGTTTTACGCAGTGATGGATGATGATGATGATGACGTGATACGTTAATCAAAACCCGGTCTCCACTAAATATATCACACAAAATATATATATAAGTGTAATTATTTGCTTAAACTTAATATCTAGTGTAGCCCCCACCTTGTTCGATCACAGCTTGCAAACGGGAGCGCATTGAGCCGACGAGATTTCTACACAGATCTGACCCGCGAATACTGTCCCATATTTTTAAACAATGAGCCTCTAAAGTTTCTGGTGTTCGCTCATTCTGTTTATCCCATCGTTGGACGATAACGCCCCACAAATTTTCAATGGGATTTAAATCCGGCGATCTAGCAGGCCAAGGAATAACTTTAATGTTATTTTCGTGCTGGCTAAACCACTCCCGCACAATACGCGAACGGTGTATCGGACAATTATCTTGCACGAAAGATATAATTGGCAACTGCTCTTCAGGATACACATTCCGAACAGTGGGCAACATGGTCTCCTCCAGCACTTCCACATAGTTCGCACTATTGGCTCGACTGGGTAGCCTCACTAGTTCTCCCGGGTCAGCTCCACTCATCCACCCCCACATGTTCACGCTGATGCGACCAGACTCCATGTTGGGCACTACGTGGCCGCTATTCCACCGCGTATTATTGCGACGCCACAGACTTAGACGTCCATGTTGACTCGATTTAAACGTTTTTTCATCAGTAAAGATGACATTAGACCAATCTAAATCCAAAAGCTCCAAAGCAAACTCTAACCTTGCTCTTTTGTGATTATCTGTCAGCGATGGTTTGACTGCGTGTCTACGATAATGCAGACCCTCACTGTGAAGAGCTCGACGGACGGTGTCCACGCTTGTGTCAAATAAACTGGCGTAGTGGTTAGTCGGTATAAAACCATTCTCCTCGTAATCCACCACCATGGCTAGTCGCTGCGGCGCGTCTATAAGCCGTGGTCTGCCTGTTCTTTGACGGTGTAGCAAAGATCCTTCTTCTTCAAATCGGCGTACCCAAAGAACCACGGTTTTCCGCTATAACAAAAAAAAGAATAGTTAACCTATGAATATTAAGTTTTGTTTGAACAAAACACATCAAAAATACTTACGTTTACTCCTGTCTCTCTGGCTATATCTGATAAATTCTTGCCTTCGTTATGCAAGGCAATTATTTGCGATCTTGTAACTGAATCAATATTACAACGTGAACTCATTTTGATGAAATAATAACGCAATTAAAAACTCAGTAACCGTACGAGGAACAGTGAACAAAGGATTGTGCATAAGTTAAATGTAAAAACGAAACCGGTATTTATAAATTTTCATTCTACCCTCTTCTGATACTAACGTATTTCTTAGAAAGTAAGCAGAGCCGACTATAAACATAAACTGATAATATATTTTGACAGGTTATCAAAACGTTCGATGGTCGAACGGCATTTGGCATTGCCTATGATACAAGAGGTTCATAGTTCGATTCCGCTCGGGTAAAATGGATTTTGAATGTGTTTTTTAATAATCTAATCAATAATCCGAGTTTGGAAGTGTGGACTAAGAATAATAAAGTTGACAACTATGCAACTGCTTGGTTCTTGTGGAAAAAAATATTTTTCATATTATAAGGTAATGCAGCGCCATCTAGTGAGATCTGACTGAACCAGTAAGATTTACTAATAGCTGCTAACGCCCCACAAGCAGACAGATGGCGTCGACATTCACCTGCATAGCATTTTAATTCTCAATTGTCCATGCACTTTTGCAGCCTACTGTACAATATTTTTGCAAATCACCCACCAACCATCCATGTTGACTTTCTGTAAATAGAAAAAGAAGAAGAAATACATTTATTCACAACACAGAATATCTACACACAAATGGACTAATAAAAGATAACAAACTATGTGACAGAAACGAGTCGGATCGGACACCTGGCTCAGCATTATGCTGAGGCCTCAGACACAGACCTACAGCGTTGGTTTTTATTTTAGCCAGTACCGTTTTGGTCACGGAACAAAAAATCACACCGTACACATTATAGTACATTGTGCATCAAGGGTAGTAAGAAGGGAATTACTAACGAGAGTGTTAGAAGCCCGACACCGAAGGCGGAGGGCTTTTAATGACTCTCGTTAGTAATTCCCTTCTTACTACCCTTGATATACACAATGGTTTTCATCACATTTGCGAGGAAAAAACACTTTAACTCTGCAAAATATAAAGAAATAACTTTTGACGAACGGGAACGTAAATGGAAACGATATTTTTTTGTGACCTCTACCACAGATATAATAACTGCGTTTAGTTTCGACCTGGATTCGAGCCAGATTTAGCCAATTTGATAAAAATGTATAATTACTAAAATTAATGATAAATGTTGATATAAACTTGAAATAGGTATAAAAATAATGAAGTTTAATGAAGCGTATAGGTTTTGTGTAATGTAAGTTAGTCTATAGCTAATTTTTAAAGATGAAATTAGAAACCGATTTAATTTTTGGCTGAAAATTAAACCTCCTTAGTCAGAAATGATGTACGAAAGAGTTGCAAATTTTAAAAAGAAAGTCATTACTCCCTAGGGATGACAAACTCGCCATAATTCCCGCGGGAACAATTTAGGCCATTGTCCTTCTGTATACAGGCATGGAATAACACCATTTACGAGCAAGTGTGATGAAAATCTCTTTATTTATTCCCCGGTAGGATTTTAATCATTGCAGTGTATATTTTAACCCTCCGAGGACGATGATCCCACCGATATTTTGTGAGTGTTAGTTGGTGACTCCACGCTGCAACGGCTGGACAGAATTGGATGAAATTTAGAATAGAGATAGCTTTTACCCTAGAATAACACAAAAGATACCTAGTTCTCATCTTGGAAATTTTAAAATGTTATAAAATTAAAATCTTAAATCCTTTGAGAGCTGTGTTACTTTGTTTATATTTAATATTTCTATGTTATCTCAATAACGTAACAGCTCTAACATTATATTATGACATTACTTTCAGCGAGTGACTGAATGCGTAGGCTGCATTCGGTTTAACTGGATTCTTTTAACACTATGACAAATACTGTTTAAATAAGTCCGTAACCAAATGCGGACTGCAGTCGAATGAATGACATAATTATTGTTTGTCCTAATGTATTGTTTGGTCTAAAATCATTTGGTTGAAAACGGTTTTCACCATTGAAATCGTACGAATTTAACCTAACTTTGACTAAATTCTGTAATTCAGTCTAAAAGGATGATAGACAAGAAGATTTTTGACAAAACACTCAGTAGGCGATGCGACGTGCTCCACAGTCCGAATCTGCCAAAACCGAATATTGTAAGAATTACGTTTTTTTCTTCTTTTACTTCTACGTGCATTATTCTGATTCCAGCCATCATAAAATTTGTGCTGTAAACTTGAAAAATGAACAGAAAGTATTCCCGAACTATTGTGACATGTTATATGAAAACTGCAAAGCACTAAAAGGTAATACAATTTGTTAAAATATTAAATGTACCTACATATTATTTAATACGTTTTAAAGTTACACGGCGAAGTTTATCGCTATATATCGCGAGGGCGGGTTGCTAGTATAGAAATAATGTTGAAAACTGACGAGCCTATTCATTTTGCGATTGTAGCGATTGAAACGTAAAATAAACAAAACAATTAAGTTAACTTTGAATTAAGGTACGCAAATAACCGGTTATAACTAGTTTTAACCGGTTGTTTACATACAAAACGGTTAATAACCGATTAAATTGCACCATACTTTGAAAAAAAATCAACTTAAAACTTAGCATACATAATGAACGAATTATTAAGAATCATGTTAAATTAAACAAAATATTAAAATAAAATTAGACATTACATGATACATGTGTCCTATTTGACTCGGTAAAACCATAATTAACTTTGACATGCCATTGTATTGTTTACTCAGCTGCCATTACTGTCAAGTAAATAAGAGCTATCATAACGTTATACAATATGGTAACATGTTAAGATCAATACGCTTTAAGGTACGAACTATCGATTGCAAAAACCGGTTATAACCGGTTTTAACCGGTTTAACCGGTTATTTTAATTCAAAAACGGTTATTAACCGTTTAAATTGCATTCCCTATTACGAACCCACCGCTGCGTTCAATACGGTATCATTGCGTTAACAATAGACGGGGTCATAGTGACAACATGGCGCCATTTTTGACGCACCATTAAGCAGCGGTGCGGACGCACCTTTATAAAGTAGAATTCTCAAGTAGCTAAATTTTTTTAATCTTAATTGTGATGTGTTTTTCGTTTTACAGAAAATTGGCGTTTTTTAAATGATTACCTTTTTAAAGGACAATGCAGCAATGAATTCCATGAACCTTTTGAATCGTTATTTGAAGGGGAAAAAAATATAACCAAGAACAAAACAGTGACGCAAGCAACGGCGTCAAGTTCGGGCCATTTTGTCAATATTACACCTATGTGGGTCTAGATAGGACGTTTTCGCTGGATGGTTCCAACGGAAGAGACCATGGTAGTGATTCTCTCAACAACGACTCCAAGCGGCGAGTTTAAGTAGTCCCGTCAGTGAGAACAAAACATATTTTAGCGCGTGCATTTTCAATTTAGCAGCATGGTTTCCGCCGATGGATTGAATGTATAAGGCTGCTTGATTGAAAATACACGCGCTAAAATGTATTTTGTTTGCTCTGACGGGACTAGGTATTTAAACTCGCCGCTGCGATTTCGCTCGTTCGTCCGACCGTCCATTGTTTTTCAGATAATAACACTTGCTTTTAACGCCAGCATAACGCTGAGTTGGAACCATTTCGTGCCAACAGGTATTTTAGTCGGGGAATAGTTCGATAAGACTAAGATGACATATATATAATTAGTCACTTCATTAAAAAAGGAACACGAAATGGCAATGCTGCAATTGAAAAAAACCTTCAAACTTTTTTTTAGTTATTAGTTCGATGTCTAGTAAGTGATTATTATAATAACCGCCTGTTTCACAATCGACAAGTAAAGGATATTTGACGGATAAGTTTAGCCTTTTCTTTGTCGTACACTTGAAAATAGACAAGGAGAGAGACAACTTTATGTGACAGATAAATTTACTTGTCGATTGTGAAACAGGCCCTAAGACTCACAAGTTGCGTTTATACTTCGAAACAGAAAGGAGTAGGACTATACGACAATACCAGCCCCCCTACCCCCTCCCCCTGCTTGGCTTACTCTGTGGCAGCAGCATGATAAGCGAGGCTTCGTACTTAAGTATCTGGTATGATCGATCTCAAAAACCAAAGCTCATCAGTTATGTTATGACCTATCTGTGCCATTCATTTTAAGCTGAAAGAAAAGGACAGAGTTATGTAACTGATAGCTCCGTCCTTTACACTCACCGTAAAATGAACTGCATAGCTATGTCATAATAACCCCCCAGGTCATCAGTGGGCCTAGTATGGCTGCGTCTATATCGCGTGTCAACTGTGGATAAAGCATCCGTCACTTTTTGACACGTGTACTTATTTACCTGTCAGAAGGTGACGGATGCCTTATCCAAAATTTATCACGCGATAATCGCGGCCATATTAGGCCCCCTGAAAGGTAATCAAATACCCACTGCTGCATTTATTGCACTTATAACTAAAATAAAGAGCTGTGCCAGGTGTTTTGCATTGCAGCATTGCCATTTCGTGTTTCCCCGTTTATAACGAAACTAATTCATCAGGTTGTTTTATGGAACTAGGTTTAGTGTCGTGGGCTCTTAGAATACTAGATAAAATTTTGTTTGTCAAGAGTAAATGTTTTTCTTTCTTTCTTTCTTCCTTTCAGACAAGTTATACTCTACAGTGTGTTACCAGCAGCCAGGCTTTTTTTAAAGTAGGTAAAAATAACGTACCTATATCTGTAACGTAACTATGACATTAATTTAATTAATAAACAACTTTTCAGCCTTTGTTAACTTTCTAACAAAATGTTAATTGCCAGCAATGTAAAGCACAGCAATTTGACATGTTTAAATGACAGTCGACGGATACTTTGATTATTATGATTTACCCCCGTACCATGACATGCCTTGTACCAAGCAACAGCGATACTGATAACGATGAACACGCACCACATGCATTACATTAAAAATGGACAGTATCTAAGAAAATGAATTGTGAAGTTATTTTAATTATTTTTTAATGTGCAAAGAATTGCTAAAGCAACGTATTATCGGCAGTTTTAATAAATGCCCGCATGCCGGTAACACACTGTATACTCCAGGGACTGTATTCTACTTGAGAAAGCCATATTGCCTAAGACATGGAAGCATAATATCGCTTTTAACTCGGTCGCGCTTACATAAGTTGACAATACAACAACATTACAAAAGCAATATGATTTTACCGAATAAAATAGAGGCCCAAAAGTAGTAATGAGTAAAATTGACGTAAGCTATAAATTATCGTGCATTTTACTTATAGATTGTTGACACCAGTAAAATAAATAAATGACAAGGACCAATCAATGCTTACTTTTTTTAATCTTATAGATTCGGCAAACGACGGCACAGGGAACCTGATATTTAGCGGGATCTGGGTTCCCCTATGGAATCCCTAATAATTATTTGTCCTAATGCATCGTATGTCCGAATTTTCGTTTATCCTAAAGCCATTTCCGCTTAAATTTTAAAACTTATAATTCTTATAATACATCCCTAACCTAACCAAACCGCTGATATAAATAGGAAAACTTATTAAATTGCCTGACTCATCTGAAAACCAGTTTAGGGCAAATGAAAATTCGAACAAACGATGTGTTAGGGCAAATATTGTTAGGGATTTTGAGGAACACCCCGGAATCTGTGCCCCATAGACATGTCAGAAAATTAGTCTATTATGTTCTGTTAATATAAAAAAAGAATATAAGCACTCGACGCGACCGTCCGGCAGCTTACGATGATCCTATTTTTTTTTTATAACGATGACGTTCACCGAATGCATCTCGTTTAAGGCCACAGATTAGTTACTGCCGGTTCATGCAACCCATGCATGCCTTACTGTAGTTATTTTACGGATCAGCATCTAACTTGCTTCACAACGCTCCATTCTGAAATAAACATGGAAGAAAGTAAGTAAATAAATCATGTCAAGTAGGTACATACATACATACATAAACTCACGCCTTTATTCCCAGAGTGGGGTAGGCAGAACTACAGAATTTCCAACAACTATAAAAAAAAATGATAATTCTGTAACCAAATTTTGCACACTTACGCGAAGATGTTTACCAGTGTATTAGTGACAGGTTGCAAGCCTATCGCCTAACAGTAGGTGTATCGTCAAGTAGGTGTGTGTTATAAAAACAGATATTAGATGTAAGTTGTTTGACCGTGCATCTAATACATATTTTATGTATCAGTTTTAGATGTTTCGATGTACCTACTTATACAGCCTATTATACAGCCTCATAGATGCTAGGATTTTTTTATACGATAGATCTTAAGTGGGGCTTAAATTTGATTCAGACAACCAGACCAGACTGATTCCAACGAAAGACCAGTGCTGGCTTTACGGCTAGCGAATGCTGAGTTGGGACCGTTTCGCAACTGTTTCTGTGCCTTATATTTTGTATCTATGTACCTAATGTTGTTTTGTATTGTTGCGAATAAATGTCTCTTTATCTTTATCATTATCTTTATCAAAGCTTTTTTCAAAAAATCGAATTAGATATAACATATTCTCGATGAGACAGATAATTTCGATGGGAAATTTTCCCTGCCAGGTGATCGAGAAGGTTGTCCCTTGAACTTGGAGGATAAGAAACATAATAATTAAGTAGATTCTCACGTCTCCAACTATTGCAATTTTCATACTCCACCTCACAGAAATTATTGAACGTTCTAAACTGACCATCATAGTGCCTGGCACAAACCATGCTTGACCTGAAAAACAAAACAATAATCTATACCAATATTATAAAGCTGAAGAGTTTGTTTGTTTGTTTGCTTGAACGCGCTAATCTCAGGAACTACTGGTCCGATTAGAAAAAAACTTTCAGTGTTAGATAGCCCATTTATCGAGGAAGGCTATGGGCTGTATATCATACTCACATAAACCGAAACGAAGCGAGGGCGGGTCGCAAGCGAACTAATATAATGTATACCATCAGAAGAAGAAAAACTAGAACATTTATTTAGGGCTCATACATTATAGGTTATATTATTAACTAAAAACGTATGAGTAATAACTGAACATGCATTAGCCACCAAAAGAGCGATCAGGGTAGTGATTCTCTGAACAACAACGGTCGGACGGACGGACGAGTGAATCTCCAAGCGGCGAGTTTACGTAGTCCCGTCAGTGCGAACAAAACATATTTTAGCGCGAGCATTTTCAATTTAGCAGCATAGTTTCTGCCGATGGATCGAACGTATAAGGCTGCTTAATTGAAAATGCACGTGCTAAAATGTGTTTTGTTCGCTCTGACGGGACTACTTAAACTCGCCGCTGCGATTTCGCTCGTTCGTCCGCGCGTCCGTTGTTTTTGAGAGAATAACATCCCAGCTCAGCGACTTCAGCTTACTTGTACAGACAACCAATTTGATTTCTAGGCCATTTTGGACTATGTTAAAGTGACGTTGTCAACCAAAACGTAAGAGACTCCGTATGATTTGGTTTACAACGTCACGTTGACAAAGTCCATAGTGGCCTAGGAATCAAATTGGTTGACTGTACACCTGATTTTCAGATTGGTTTTCATTCCCAAATATTGTTTTAACATAACTAAAAAATAGACACAAACCCCGATATTTACAGCGGGATGTTAAACATACTTACTTGTAAGTACCAGGACACTCTGAGATGAAAATTACACATCCTTTATCTATAAGGTCAGACTTCTTGAACATAGATCCCCTGGGATAGAAGATCACCTTCCAAGGCCGCGTGTGGGACCTATTCGTGTACTCAGCAGCCATGTTCAATGAGATAACTAAAAAATAAGAAAATGAAAATGTCATAGACAAGGCAAACAAGCACATATGGCCTGTATTGTAGGCGTAAAAAAACTCTTTGAACTTTTACGGTATTTTTTTTTACTCAGCCACCATTACTGTCAAATAAGACCTATAAAACGTTGGCAATACGATAACAACGCCTCTATTTAACATACACATACATACATAAGCTCACACCTTTATTCCCAGAGTGGGGTAGGCAGAGCTACAGAATTACTAACAACTCTAAAAACTTGTTAATAATTCTGTAACCACATTTTGCACACTTAGGCTAAGATGTTTACCAGTGTATTAGTGACAGGTTGCAAGCCCATCGTCTAACAGTACTACACGCCTTTATTCCCTTAGTCGTCTCTTACGACATCCACGGGAGGACATGGAGTGGCACTATTCTAGCCCGGCAACCACGCGTTCTATTTAACATGGTAAAGACCAAATCATTTGTGACCCTTACCATGAGTTACAACTACCGTACTCGCTAGCGAGTCGAATGCTCTGACCCTCGCACACTATAGGAATAGTGCGAGGTCTGCGAGCGACAGAGCATTCGAATAAAATCGGGGGGGGGGCTCTATTCTTGGCGGTGAAAACCATATTGACCTGTTACGGTATTATTTTGTCAAGAAAATAAGAGCTATCAAAACATTAACATACAATACGACATTTGTTGCCTATCTGGGGGGTTATTATGACATGGATATGCAGTTCAGTTAATTATCAAATAATTTTAAAAAGTACCAAAATAATATTAACCAATGAGCCAGTTTTTAAATAAAAAATAATATTTATACTTTACCGTGTTGTTTTACACCAAAATTATATTATTTTTTATCACATTTTTTTTACAAAGTGCCCTTAAAATTAAATCTTTATTTAAAAATAAATAACTTACGAATACTTATCAGAAATATAACTCGTAACATAACTTTATTCCGAAGCGTCGGAAAACCAATTTTTCTAGTAAATTCAATTATCATAAAAGTAAATTGATTGAAAGGTACTCGCAGTTAATTTCCGGAACAGGTTTAAACAAAGACTTTTTACGAAAATATATTTAAATTGATACTTTGGGCGAGTTGTTTATTTTCTGGTTCAATAGGGAATATTCATGACCTTGAAACACGCATTTCTTAACAAAATGTAAAAATACCGTAAAAAAGAGATAACAAAAAGTACAATTTAAATCAGCCAAGATCGGATGATACAAGCATTTTAAACGTAACGACTGAGAGATCCGATACGCCGTGTGGCGTCATGTAACAAGTCGGCAATATACTCCTAATAACTAACTCTATCTAAATAGGATCTCGGTTTATATCTTGGTTATTTGATAGATATTTAAAAAAATCTACTGATTAATACATGATTCAGCTTTCATTGAAGCTATGGAAAAAGTTATGAAGATTCCCTGTTAAATTAACTTCTAACCTATAAAAAATCGGGCAAACGAAACTAAGTGCCTACTTGAAATTCGACCTTGTGATAGGTAGTTTTAATATCGTGGTTATTACCCACAGTACAATCGACTATATCGCTCATTGAATACAAAACGGACACATTCCAAAATAATTTGCTCTTCAATTAAAAATCGTATTCTAACCGCTTCTAATTTTAAAATGCAACACCCACTTATTTCGGATTGTGTCCGTTTTGAATTCAATGAACGATATATTATATCCATTTTTTACCTTATTGCATTGTAATAAGGACCAAAAGTGGATACATCTCTTTCTAGTGCACTGTAAGAATCTGAAGCTAAGTTTGGAAATAGTTCAAGTGTGAATTGTCCGATGATATTTTTTTAATAAATCCTACATAAGGGCTAACGTAACTTGATCCGTTCGCTTGTAATCTTTACACAGCGGTAAGGTTCTTCGACGGTGGTCACTGGATTCAACTCTGTCATGGTCTTAACCTCGTGAGGCCCACGTCAAATTTCGTTAGTTCGAAAAAGAATCATGTGTCAGTCAACTAAAATCAAAAGTCACTTTGACAAATGTCCTAAATTTAGGACGTTGGGCCTCACGATGTTAAATCAATCAGCATCTTATACCTACTCTTTAGTACCTTGTCACTCTTACGAACTGCCATAATATTATGAGTATTCGCCGTCATCAAAATCCATGAGATGGACCATATAAAATTGTATACCTATTTTATAATTCTGAGCATAGGTACCTAATATTACATAATGCTTTATATCAAACTGCTTATCATGAAAGGTATGTTAATTTAGAATATAATAACATACAACGTCTTATAAATATATTTATTTAAGAAAATAATACAAGTTTGATACAATCCTAATATTATTTCATAATTACGAATTGAGCATTAACATAAGTCTTTTTTAAAATTAAGTTAAAGCACATGTCACTGTTAATTAAGTCTTGTTTTTTTTAAATTAGTTGAGTATTCATTGAAAGAGCAAGTATTTTATAAAGTAACAAAGAGTTATTAAAAAGAAAACAGAAATGGACTGTGTTTTTTCACACCCTGTACATAAACGTTAAGCTTTTCCTTTCCCACTATCACACCTTTGGTCACTTTTTAATTGGTTCAGTTAGAAAGTGACAGCACGTGATTTAAGGCGATGGCAACGCTATTGCATCCATGTTAAGGTTAAAGGTAAACTTATATAAATGGTGTTCTTATTTTCTTATCCTTTAGCAATAGCAGCAGCTTGACCGACCACGGCCACAGCAGGACCAACTTTGATAATTCCATCCCTAATGTTCTGTCCCACTCTTTCCTGTAATAAAAAAAAACATAAGTCACTATGATGAAACTTTTTACAACCTTCAAATAATTATTTAAGTTGGTATGAAAATAATTCTGGGAACTAATTGTCAACATTAAAAATAGGGTTTTTTTTTGCAAACACGATGTCAAACATGGTTTGCGTGAGTATTTTAAATAAAAAGAAAGAAAAACTTAAATCTTTTTTTTAGGGTTCCGCAGTCAAAATATAGTTTCGCCGTATCTGTCCGTCCGTCCGTTCGTCCGCAGCCTAGCTCATGCTCTTATGTAACAAAACTTCCAAATTGAAATTGACATAAAATACACTCTGTCAAACAAGCCAGTAACTTAATATAAAATCTCTCGCTTACCAATTTTTTGAAAGGATTCCACCTAGGGCTAGGCGCTGCTGACACTGCCGACAAAGCCATGAAGCAGGCGAACACGAAAAACAAAACACGAGAGAAGTTCATTTTGAATTTGAAATTCGAATTCGAATTCTTAATTTGAATGTGAAGTGTTCACGGTTGATGAGTGAATGATGCTTGAACGTTCGGCTCTCCTTATATATAAACAGTTTGCCAAATTACTCATGCGTGCGCTTAAACTACAATGACACTGAATTGAACTATAAGGTCTTAGTAATACGGTACTGAGTTAGTTTTGTAACAGGAAAACGTTAAGATAAAAAGTTCAGCACGGGTCACTTCTCGCCGGGAACTACCTATTCCTGAGTCTGGTTGATAAAAGTGAATCCCCGTCTAGTATTATTTATCGAATAGGGGATTCATAACAAAGAGCTAATTGTGGAATTAATTGCGCACGTTTTTTAATTGTTTACAGTCACGATATTTAAATAGAATATTTGTGACGTGATTTGGCGTGAAACAAAATAAGCGTGGTATTATGTTAGTTTAGTATGTAAATCATTAGTTCACAATGCTATCGTAAGATAATAATTATTACTCCAAGGTTTTTAGAAATCAAATATACTCCTAAATACGTACATTAACTTTTTACTTCACTTTCAGGTTTTCTGTAACTTTTTACCCGATTGTGCGTTGTATGTATGTAGATTTTAAAATAATGAGGTGTCATTAGATTTATTCAGTTTTGGCTGTGGGAAAGTCATAGGTACGCTTAAAAACACGCTTTAATATTGTATTGTATTGTGTGTGTTGTTGTTTTTTATTGCTTTTGTGTTGTTGTTTTTTATTGCTTTTGTGTTATTATTGTTATTGTATTATTGTTATTTTTGACTTTTTAGAGGTTTTGCTTTACAGACTGTTTTGAGTCGGGGGCTTTTTATGCTTTTTAAACTTGTCCAAATTAACAATATATAATATTGTAACAACACCATTACTTATTATGTTGGTACGTGTCAACGTTCAGCGGTCCTCGGTGATAAGAAGGAAGTCCCGTTATAATAGGTAATACATAACTCATGAATTATTATAGTACGTTTTATCAAATAGTGGTTTTAATAATATGTATAATAGTTTTGTTTGTAATTAATACAGAAAATGTTTTGACCTATTTTGAAAATTCTTTGACTAATTTAAAAAAAATATTTTCCGTTTTTATATTAAATATGATATGACTTACTTTATGCCTAAACTTAAAGACAACTATTACCAAATTTAACTATAAATGTCATTTTTTTTTCGTAAGTACTAAAAATATTAAATAAATGTCATATTAGGTATGATTATAGCACAAACTGAAGAAATACGACAAATACAAAAAAAATACTTTTCAGAATTGACTTACAATCGGTCGTAAAACTAAAAAAGGCGTTTTAACTAAATGTAATAGTTAAAGCATTATTCTCTATGAATAACCATATTACATTTGAAATGCTCATACTACTAATAATTTAGATATTTTTTATTTTTTATTTTCTTTCTTTTTTACTATGCAGTCGCATTCTTGGGTACAAGATCAAAATAGTTCATTATTGCCTAGGCGCGGAAAGTAGGTAAGGGATTTCAGGACGAGGTGGTTAAATACAAGTCAGGCTCGTTTCAGCCGAGACATTTATTACGCTTTTCTTTAACAATGTAAGAAAATGATACAAATACATTTGTAACAAGAAAGTAATTTCATTAATATAAAAAGTGATGATTAGGAAAATTTGCAAAGGAAACGTTATGGGTTTTCCAGGAACATTTATGTTCTGTTGAACTTATGTTGATATTTCAGTGGCACAAAATTTTGACGGCTTCTTGTTCTTAGGCTGATTAATAAGCTCTCATTCCTGCTGGTTCTCTATAGCTCTTGATTTATCAGGAAGTAGGTTTTGCGTAGCCGAGTCGGCTTAATTTTTCAAAATAGGCGGTGTGCTAATCCTTGCTAATTTCATCACTCGAGCAAATTTTTACAAGTATTTTGCAAACACAAGTATTACGTTTTAAATTTCAATAAGTTTTTTTTTTCTAACGAAAGAGACTTTAGAAGAATATAAAAAATAGAAAACTACACACACTGTGCGTAAAAACGAGCGGTAACCTGGGCTGTTTCGGAGTTTTTTCTTGGTCCTGTATGATTTGCATGCATTTGACAGCTCTTTAAAAAAACATGGAAATTGACGGAAAGTCTTTTCATACGTTTGTTTTACTCCTTGGCGGAAAGGCACTTTATTTTAACTTTAACTGCTAACTATGGGTTAGAAATACAAAAATACGAATCAAACAAAAAAAAACAATGAAAACAAATTATTTCGGTGCATATCTTTCAATTTATAACTATAACAATACGTTTATTGCTGTTGCGGGAATTACAGAAGAAAAAGGCATTTAGAAATAATCACTTTAATTCAAGAGGCATACTAATAATGTAGGTACTTAACCAAGAAAAGCCCCCTGAGACTAGCTCGACCCTTACGTCTGCTACTCCAGCGCCGAATACAGCTGTTAAACACAAAGCAAACCTTACATCAACTGAACCAAGATCAATAATGCATAACTCATGCAGTTTTGACTGCATTTGTAGCATTGTAAAGTTCTACATATAAATATGGGAGGCTTCCCAACAGTACCTATTCACTTGTTCAGCGTGCCAGCAACAAATACCGAGTTCGAATTCTGTATTTGAATTTGAAAATGAAATTCTACAAAGTTTTGTTTTTCTTTTTTACGTGCGTGATGGCACTGGCCAATAACGTTTCGGCAGCCCCTGGATTCGGAAAGGAAATAGTGAGTAACTTTTTAAATTATTGTTACCTTATTTTATAGAGGGCCGATTTATTCATATTTAGAGTAGTATCTGACTGACAAATTTGAACTCTATCCTTTTCGTAAATATGCCACAGAAGATGAGTGATAATTTTAATTGATAAATATTTTTACCAAGGCTTCAAATAATTTTTGATTTTGTACAATTTATTATGGTACACGGTCTCTTTTTCAAGTAAATAAATGAAGATCGCGTGTCACCATTTTAATTGCAAAATGTTCGGTGAATAAACGTAATTAAAATTAACGATCTTTTAGCAAAAGCACTAAAAACGTGCTTAGTCAGAATATTAAAGTAAGTAGTCACTAGTTTACGCCCCAAATTGTTTGTCACGCACAGGACGGTCAAAACGACGCAATACTTTGAAACTCAATACATTTATTGCATTCCACATTTTACAGATGTTGATGTACAATCATAGGTAAGGTATACTACTGGTAGGTTTGATGATCTGTAGACCCTGTTGGGCGCAGCAACGATACCAGAGAAAAATGAAAACAGAGGAGAGGGCTTAGTTTTATAGAAACGTGATACAAATGTTTGTTTAGTTCCGATGATTTCACATTAAATCAACAAAAACTGTCCCAAAAAATTACATCTTTTGACTTTACGTATTCTATTTTCTATATTTTTAGGAGAAGATCGGCCAGCGCATCCGTGACAGTGTCATCAGCGCTGCTCCTGCCGTGGATGTCATCAAAGACGGGCTCCGCATCTACCACGGGAAATACGATGACGATGACGATGACAAATAAGTTGGATCTTTAACCCTAGCTCAATTCTGGGGACCTAGTACAAAAGGGTATAAGTCGACTTAACTCGTAATAAAAAAAGGGTGTATACTTACATCAACGGAGTATACCAGACTTAAACCCTTTTTCACTTGATCTTCAGAAGACTTATATACCCTTTTAAACTAAGACCCTAGAATTATTTTCCATACCAAAGACAGCAAGGAAATAAATCTCAATTACATTTACTCTATAATGTCATTTTAAATTTTGAAACAATGAAAAATAAAATGTGTCTCCGTAACAATATAGTTTGAATTGAATTCCATTGGTGAAGTACGTCGTATGGAACCATGGGTCTCACGAAGATAGAGTTAAAACGTTATAGAAAGTAGAAAACATGTGTTATATTGGGATACCGCTTGATTTATCAATAAGGTTCAAAGAATGTCATAATGTCAATAAATTGTAGGTTGTAATAGAAAAAAAGAAATAAAAAAATATTTTTTTTCGTGGCGTAATAAAAAAGATACACATTACATAGTACGTGCAAGTAGAATATAGCCATGTTTTTACAAATTGATATATTCCATGTAAAAAGGGTAAACCATAAACAATTTCATGACCTAGTTGATACTTACTTATAAGCTAAGTCTCAAGCAAAAGATCGTAACTGCAATTTAACAGCATTCCACGTTAGAACTTATGATCCAAACCATAAAGGTCGCAATTTAAACGGTAGATGCAACATTATGTGTAAAACCTCTGTTGCATTTATTTCTGTACATCAGAATCTGTGCAATATGTATTATACTCCAAATAGTTATTTTCTTTTGTTTCTGACGATAATATAGAAATATGTACCAACACTGCGATAGCCTTTAAAATATCTTTAGGGTTTGTACAGTCAGCCTTATTAGTAACTGGGGTGTTATTCTCTCAAAAACAACGGACGGTCGGACAAACGAGCGAAATCGCAGCGGTGAGTTTAAGTAGTCCCGACTTTTAGGACTTTCGAACCAAACACATTTAAGCGAGTGCATTCTCAATTAAGCAGCCTTATACATTCGATCCATCGGCAGAAACCATGCTGCTAAATTGAAAATGCACGCGCTAAAATACGTTTTGTTCGCACTGACGGGACTACTTAAACTCGCCGCTTGTACATTCACTCGTCGTTGTTGAGAGAATCACTAACTGCTCACTTTTGTACCTTGTCACTTTAACGTCTTTGACAGATTAGTACAGCTTTGAGTAGAAGCTCTATTAAGACAAATAAGATGGAATGGATTTTACGTGCCTCATACGTAATTACGCCCTTTTTACCACAATGATTCCAAGACGAAACTCTTTTTCCCGCTAACTCATACAAAAATAAGTACTTACTCATATTAATTAACGCATACTTTTATTAACTTTAGTGTGTCTAAAAATAATTTCAACATGAAATCAAAGAGCGAGATACCTCCTAAAATCTTTGCAAACTTCTGTGAAACTGATCCTACCCTTAAAATGTCTCATCCTGTATCTTCTTCACCTTGGTTACTTTTCAATAGGTACTTATCGCTGCTGCTGATGCAGCTGTGTTTTGTTTCAGTGAGTATTTTGATACACAGGACTGCCTGTGTATGTATGTAAACCAATACACGTTTTGTTTCAAACACAAATTTAATATGATTCATTAATATACAGTTTTCACCAACGGTTTTCTTGTAACACAATTGTTTTTATTTATTTTTAATTCTAAAGAGTAAGAATAACTACTTCAAATTCATCTTGCAGTGCTTGATCTTCAAGGAGGGTCATGGCTTGATGTTCGTACTGAGGATCGTAGACATTGTGCGCGCTGGGAGAGGTACCTCTGAAATAAAAAGAACGAGAATTATCGTTAAATAAGTTTCTGTCAATAATTACATTTTTGGGACAAACTTTTGTTGCCGAGTGTATTTTTTTCGCACAGTCGTCATCTACTTGACAAGATAATTCTAACGACCCCTTACAAGACGAATATATCACGTATAATTTAGGAATTCCTATGGCCACCCTGTTTCTCCATCATCAGACCAGCTCAATGGTACTCTATTGTATTGTCATCAGAACTAAAGGCGTATGCAAATTTTCAGCTTTAACCTGCAAGATTTGACCCTTACATACAATGACATAGACATATCATACATTGCAAGTTTTTTTTTTTATGGCATAAAGAAGACTAACGAGCACACAGGCCACCTGATGGTAACTGGAAACTGCGACCCATAGACATTCGCATTCACAAGACTGCAATGCAATCGTAAGACTGCAAATGCGTTGCCAACCCTGAGGACTAAGATGGAATGCCTCTATGCTAGTCATTTCACCGGCTGTCTTATCCCCAAACCGGAACACAACAATGCGAACACTGCTGTTTGGCGGTTGTTTAATGGATAAGATGGTGGTAGCGATCCGGACGGACCCTGCACAAGTTAAATAAAAGCTTGCAAAAATTGAAACTTGACACTTATACAATTAAGTCATCCAGATACTATACTTTTAAACCGAACTATCATCCTCGCGTGTGATATCCATGGACTAACATACATACATTACGACGCGCATTTGACCTAGTTGGTAGTGACCCTGCTTACTAAGGTAGCGGTCCTGGGTTCAAATACCGGTAAGGGCAGATATTGGTGTGATGACCGCGAATACTTGTTCCTGAGTTATGGATATTTTCTATGTATTTAGGTATATGTTGATTTTTTATATTCTTTATTATTAAATCACGCCTGATTCCCAGAGGGGTAGACAGAAACCACTTCTTTCCACCTGTTACGATGCTGACAGATCTTTCATATTATTCATACAACGAGTCATGCATGCTCGTCGGTTTCGGGTACTTAAGGTTCAACCCTATGTTTTATTTTTTGCTGCTTTTTTTTAATAAGTTTATGGTGATTGTCTAAAACTCGACTTTGACGAAATACACATTGTAAAAATAAGGAGTGAATGCCAATTATTAAGTAAAAAGTAAAAAATACTTACATTAAGTAAATCCATGTCAAATTCAAAGCCAAAAATAGCCTACAACCACACTAAATACATAACAAATACGACGAAAAAAACTAAAAGTCCAATTTTTTCCATTTTAACACCTTTTTCTTAACTTGCAGAATTCCTGGCTGACTTTTGAAGTGTAAATGCGAGATCGATTCTCGATTGTTATATATATACCATTAGACAATGTTATCATATTATAAGAACGCATCATAAATTAGGTACTGTAAAGGTTCTAAAATACACGTGCCATTTGATAATATTATTGTATATGGCGTTTGTGTAGTTCAATAACAGACATGTGTGTCATAAAAGCAGGGTTTCATAATGCTTAAACACAAAAGACCTTGTGTATTACGTATTCAGTTGTTTTTGATACAATAATTGTGTCTACAATTACGAACAAAAAAAACAGGCAGGAGCATGTCGGACCATGCTCAGTGTAGGTTTCCGAAGCCGTAACTACATACACAACCATGTCAAAAAATCTTTTTTTTTTACTTGATTTTTCCAACTTCTCTCAAGTGTGTAACCCTTACAAATCGCCAAAAAACTTAATATTTATTATTAATGTTGTATTTTCTATGGGCTATGGGAGCCCCAGACTTTTGGAAATTGTTGATACTATATTTTAATATTAACAGGGATACGGTGGTTAGTTTAAAAGTGAGATGAGCAATTCCTCATGTGAACTTGAGTTTCCTACTGATGAAATATCTAATTTTTCGTAACTGCTTATTAACCGGGAAAGGGTAATTTCAAGACAAATAATTTTAAACAGGCAATATTGTTACAAACCAAGAAAAATATTTCCAATTTTGTAACAGATTAAAAATGGTTACGTAGTGTACGTAACCTGAACTGGGGGGTTATTATGACATGGCAATGCAGTTCTGTTTGCGCTGAGAGAAAAGGACAGAGCTATATAGCTGCTATAACTCCGTCCTTTACGTTCACCGTAAAATTAACGGCATAGCCACGTCATAATAACCTCCCTGAACTGTACGATAAGACGGGTACTCCCTTGTGACCCTGTGTGATATCGTACGAACTTACAACGTTTTACTGTTATTAAATAGATAGTACGTTGGTCGCCCACTCGCAGATTTACTAACAAATGGAGCCCGAGTCGGCCAATGCGTTAAAAGTGTTTGACAAAAGTATTTGTTTAGTTTAATTGCATTTTTTTTTAATTACAGGTAGGGGTTTTTACTATCAACTCAAGTCCTTTGTGTAACCAGAGTTACCAGTGACAGCTTTTATTTGCTTATGATCAGTGTTACGGTTTCCAAGCCATTACTATACAAAAACTATCTTAAAAAGCTGCATGTATGAACTAATTCTCTTCGTGATTTTAGTAGGTTTAAACACTTTAGTCGCACGTATCACAGGAACCAATCAATTCTCCTTAGTAGTGATAGTTTTTCTTAAAAATTCGATATATCATGTGGAAACCCTAAAAAGGCCTTGGCAATATTTCCGGGAACTTGCCTATGATGCCGACGATATTCCACGTGGCCGTGTTCAGGGAATTTGGGAAATTGCCAATTGCACGTCACTACAGCAAACTATAAGAGGATTTTATAACGACGTCAAGCTCAAGCAATTCAAGCTATTTACATACAAACATTAAATCACGCCTGTTTCCCAGAGGGGTAGGCAGAGACCACTTCTTTCCATTTGCTACGATCTTGACAAATTTCTTTCGCTTCTTCCACATTCATACATCGAGTCATGCACGCACGTCGGTTTCGGGTAATTAAGATTCGGCCCTTTTCCAGTATTTCTCCGATTTGACTCGAAAAAGTACGCCTAGGGCGGCCCCTTCTACGTCCACTCACTTTCGATCTGTATATCTCTTTCGTCAATCTTCTTTCATCCATCCTTTCCAAAGCTATGCGGTAATCGGTTCTGCGTTTCTGTAAAGGAATTGCAGCAACCTGCCCCATTTCAAGACAAACATAGGACCTTGACCTTGACCTTGTAGGACCTTGTGCAGGGTCCGTCCGGATCGCTACCACCGTCTTATCCATTAACCTACCGCCAAACAGCAGTGTTCGCATTGTTGTGTTCCGGTTTGGGGATAAGACAGCCGGTGAAATGACTAGCATAGAGGCATTCCATCTTAGCCTCAGGGTTGGCAACGCATTTGCAGTCTTAGGATTGCATTGCACTCTTGTGATTGCGAATGACTATGGGTCACAGTTTCCACTTACCATCAGTTTTCATCAATTTTCTTTGTCACGCTGCTGGAGCGAACCACCTTCATTTGTTTGGCCCCGTCATCGAAGACCCAAACTGCCAACTGGGGGGTTATTATGACATAGCTATGCAGTTCATTTTACGGTGAGTGTAAAGGACGGAGCTATAGCAGTTACATAACTCTGTCCTTTTCTTTCAGCTTAAAATGAATGGCACAGATAGGTCATAATAACCCCACTGATGTTCTCTTTCAGTTTCGTATGATTTGACTGAGATGTTGCGAGGGTTTCACTCATGTATTTAGGTACATTATTGGTAGATAGATATCGTCTTACCTCGTAAGAGGTATAGTCACTGTAAAAAAGGTTAAGAAGAAATACATTTATTCACCAACCATAAGACACACAAATATAAGTACAAATGATTCAACAAAACAGTGAAGGAAACTGGGATAGCACGCAAATGTGTGTCCTCGCGGCGGTGAAACGGACACTGGCTCAGCAAAATGCGGGAGTGTCAGACACCTACAGCGCTGATTTTCAGTGACTCACGGAACGCTGGCCAAACATACTATATTATATGTGTAAACTACTTCGTCGTCATTTCGCCGTCGTGTTTCGTCATTTTTTGACTCTATTTCAACGCTCTTAAGGTTCAAAAGCGACGAACATTTTCTTACCGTGACTATACTTAAGATTGGCATCGATTTCCTTCAAGAGCGCCGTCTTGAGTGATTGCGGCGAGTCAAGTTACAGGAGTTATTTCATTAAAACGCTAAGGCATACTAGCTGTCGCACGCGACTTCATCTGAGTAAAATTTGTATAGTTAAACTAAAAAAAAAACCTTAACTAAGAAATAAGTTCAAATGGCGGACCTAATGCCTAATGGCATTCTTTATCAGTCAACCAAATAATTAAACAGAAATTTACATAGTGGTTGCACAGAAAAAGAAGACATACAGAGATAAAACTAAATAATTAGACGATAATTGTCCTAATTAATAGATAGAGATATTAATAAATAAATAATACAAAGACGAGAGGAGTGGCCATTAATATGAGTCTTCTAAAGTGTGCTCCATTAACATGCGTGGATTGTGATAAGAGCTTTTCACCGAATACGTTTATTTTAGCCGTAAAAACGATAAGCTGGCCACAAATATTTATTAAAATGAAGTTTTGTAAAGGATATTAATATTCTTTAGAACCATGTTCACATTGTTTCTAGTAATAACAACCATTTGTCCGATCTCAGGGTAGTGATTCTCTCAAAAACAACGGGCGGTCGGAACGTAGTACAAAATGTATTTATTTGAGGCATGTTTGAGGTTATATTTTGTATACTTAGACAAAAAACTTAAGTAAATGATCTCTTGCATGTGGTTTTAACACATCTGTATAAACGGTTAAAGATTCTATATTGGAAATTTGACGTAAATTCCATATATTATGTATTTTGTACACAACTACATGCAAGAGGTCATTTACTTCAGTTTTTCACCTATACTTACTTCGTTAACAGCCGTCAAATCTGGCCTTTAAACAGTGCTTTTGAAAACTGTTTGTCATTTTATGTTTATAATTATGGGCAATTATGTGGGGTAATGTCCTTACATACTTTTCGTACATGCGTAGAAGAGAAAAAGTCACAATCGCGTGATTTTATTTTATTTAAAAACATCACAGAATTTTCAAATAGTTTTTTCTAAAATATTTTTTCTTTATCATAAAATTAACTAACGCTTTTCATTATCACCTAGATCTCTTGCTTTACTCTTTATTAAATATCACAGAGCATCTTTACAATTTAAGGTTGATGCACACATCGCACTGCTAAATCAAAACAGTAGTAACTCAAAATACAATATTACTTATTTAAATATCAACTTTATCACAACTATTATAAACTTGAAACAAGGCTAACAAGGATTTTCATTTGATCTAGCAGTACGATATAACCGCTCGGCATCGTATTGGCATTAGTCGATCCGTTGAGTACCCTTACCATGAGTTACGACTTAGTTAGCGAGTCGAATGCTCTATCCCTTGCAGACCATGCTGTATTCTTATAGAGTGCAAAGGACCGAACATTCGATTCGCTAGCGAAAAAGTTAAAATTAACTCATGGTAAGGGTACAGTATTCTTTGTATGAAACTCCATACTGTAACGTACACGTCTCGGTAACGGAACGGCAACGCCTCACCTCCGGACAGGCTAGCAGTCGTCCACTGTAAAATGTATCGTACTAACACAAATCAAAGCTCACTCTTCAATGTCTCACTATGAGCTGTACCCTTACCATGAGTTACTACTAACGTCCTCGCTAGCGACTCGAATGCTCTGTCTCTCGCAGACCTTGCAGTATTCTTATAGATAGAGAGGGGCGGAGCATTCGACTCACTAGCGAGTACGGTAATTGTAACTCATGGTAAGGGTATTGATCTAGCGGTTTTGTTTTCGCCAAACTTTAATCGTCTCTGATACTTTCGTAAAGGTCGTTGACATCGTCCAGCACTTTCATGGCCTCGTCAGATCTCCGAATGGTTTCGACAATAGGTTTGCCAAGATTCCTCTGAAATAAACAAAAGCATTATTTAAAATAACTAGGTACCAAATGAGGACTTATGGAGATCAAGGGAAGAGACCTTTGCCTAGTTGCGGAACACTCATTACACTGCTAGGTCAAAATAGTTGTAACTCAAAATATAACTGTATTTTAAAATTAACTTTATTATAACTGCTATGAACTTAAAACAAAACTAGCAAGGATTTTGATTTAATACTGTTTTGATCTAGCAATGCAAATAGGCTAGTAAATAAACTATTATCTCTTTCCCGCGACTCCGTAGGTAATTTATCGCCCTTCCCTGGGAAACCGTAACTTTTTTTTTGGGATAAAATTTAGCCTATTGAAGTCTTCATTTATTAACAAATTGTTTATAATTATTTTCTTACCACATGAAATAAACACTCTTTGTTAGCACTTGTCGGATAATCAGTAAACAAACAAAATATTTTTGGACTGTCTTTAGGCATCTGTCATATCATATCATAAGTAAATTATTCTACGCGGATTATGGGAGATTACATTTTCCCCGTGATTAGTACCTATACGTAGTATGAAATGATCATATGATAAAATAAAATGATATACAAACTAAACTTACAAGTATTCGGTCCATGTCAATATTAAAATCGGCCGTAACGTATACCAAAGTCACAAAACAAATGGCGAAAAAGAATAAAACATGGCAGGTATTCATGTTTCACAGGTGATATTTTTAAAATTAGAACACGAGGCAAAACGCTGAATGCTTTTTAAAATTTAAATGTGAAACCGATGCTCGTTTGTTTTATATGGCATCGGAACCACGTTAAAAATGCAGTTCGATAATACAAACTCAACGAGAACAAAGAGTACATCTGCAATTTGAATGCTAAATTAAACTCAACCCTTCCCCCTCGTATATGAGATAGCAATTGTAATGGGAGTTTTATAACACATGTGTCCTCTGTTTTTAATGATATTAGTATGACGCTCGTTTTGTAACGGTGATGTTTGTTGAATTGAACCATAAGATAAGGCGGGAACTCCCGCCGTTTGAACTTATGACCTTTTCAGTTGAATCGTGATTATGAGTTGCCGTTCGAAAATGGATGCCAATTCTTAGATTTACTCACTAATGGCGCCTGAATTAAGATTGAAAGTGTTTAGATTGTTTTAGATACTTTAGTGTTAAATTTGATTGAATTAATAATGGCATCCCTAAAAATGAAATAAGAAAGTCAAAAACAATCAGCAAAAAATAAAGTTTACATTCATCTTAACAAACAAAATTCAATAGATAGTTCCTGCTACTGCATTATGTCCATTGATATATAGTAATTTTTTCAGGTTAGGGGAGACCTAGGCGGGTTGACACAAAATTTACAATTCAGGTCATAACTGCCTCACTATACGTTTTAGAACTTTGAGATATATATCGCTAGAAAGCAAATTTAATACTCTAACAATTGATTTCAGTTGAAGTGGTAATTAATAGTGATAACGATTTAAAAAAAAACATTTTCTAAATCAAGTCAGAGTGTTTCAACTCTCCTAGTATAGAGGTAAGATGAAACAAATACCTAGGTAAGTTGACACATTACATAGATGAAACATTTCAAAATAATAAACGCACATTTAAGTGAATAAAAACCTTTTAATGTTAAAGAAACGGCCTTTGTCATCAATTAACTTTAATTATAATTAGTAAGGGACAATGCAAGTAGGTTTATCCTATATGTTTTGTAAAATTGTAGTCTTTAATGGATCTAAAACTATTTTATCAGGTAATAAACTTTAACACAATAAAGGAACTTCTTTGAGATCAACAAACAAATAACTTTTGCAACTTAAAATGCTGTTCTCTCTGGACTTCTCGTTATTTCCATTGTTTTTTTTTCTTTATGAATCGGTAGGTACAAGGAAGAGTGATGTAATTGATATGATTTTGCAGCCCCTCAAATTGACTTTCTCGGCAGCCAATTCATAAATATCCGTACTGGCTTCGCCTCTATTTGTCTTCCGCACGTAATTATTTGGCATTCTAAACAAAACAAGAAAAAGTTTCAAAAATAAACCTATGTGAGTTGCGACAAACGAGGTGGGTTGAAACAAGGTGTTTCAACTTACCTCTCCATTGAAATTTACGGTTCTTATCGTGTCATTGCGATTATAACCTACAAGCCGTTAGTTTACCTAAATTATGAAATATGCATGTAAAACTAACTTAATCATGCTTTAAAAAACATCTACACTCAGTCCGAAATCGGATTAATTACATATAATAAAACAGTATCGAAAAAAATATAAAAAACTTACTTTTCGCACAATTTTGACCATCTACGCTGTATCTCCGTAACCGTTCACCTGGCGGCCGCGACGTGTTCTGACAAGTCTAATAGACCGAGCTCGAGGTTTGAAATGCGTTGTTACCATACTTCTATTCGCTACAGTTACCGAGATATTGACGTTGTGTCAACTTACCTTTGTTGCAACCCACCTAGGTCTCCCCTACTGTTTTTTTCATAATTTTACGACCGAGAGGCTGTGGGTAAGTAAGTATAGGTTTCTGCTACTGCGATACCTAGTTCTTTTTTAAAATACGTTTCTTCCATAGGATACTTACATCACTTTCAACCTGTTTCTAAAATACACAATTGTCTACTTTCAGAGATATTAAAAACAATTGACAAATGGTACCAGCTCAGTATCTCAGTTTTTCATTTAAAATCCAAAATAGATACAAATAAAACAGAAAAACAAATACCAATGATAGCTCCATACCATAAAATAGAGATTTTAAATTTTGTATTTTAGTTTTAGATAACTTTGTGTGAAATGTAGGATACATTTAGTTCACATAGTTTCAAGTTGTTATTAGTTTTTTTTTTGGAATGTATTTCCAGCTGTTTGGAACGTACAAGTAACAACCCTTATTCAAATCGAATTTAAATAGTCATTAAAAAATAAATTATAAAGTTGTTATTGTATTGAGATTTATTTATTAGTTGTAGTATGTAGTTGTTTTAATTATTGAGTGTTATTTTTGTATTCTTTGATTATTATAGTTTCCCATTTATGTTGACGATCTCAATGTAATTCCGTATTTTTTCACATATTATATTGACGAATAAACTAAACAAAACTATTCAGTTTCCTGTAAAACGTTTCCTGTATCAACAACGAGGCGATGAATCATCGTAACAAAGAAATAAAACATTAACATAATATTGATCGTTGATGACTAATGATGAATTGCGGTTACCCGAATTGAGCGGGTTCTTTCCCGAGGTAAAGAACCGGAGGCCTTAAACAAAATACTTAACGGTCACCTAAACGATTTTCGAAAACTGAGTACGTAATGGCTGCGATTATTGCGTGACAAGATGTGGATAAAACATCGGTCACTTTTTGACACGTTATCCCATTCAAGGGGTTTCGAATGGGTTTTATAAGGAATAATTAAGAAAAGCCGTATCGCTTGACAGCCGTTCGATTTGATTTTTAAAGTGCTATTTATAAGAGTTACCCTTACCAAATCTATTCCGTGTACGTCTTGATCGATTTTGCTTTTGTAGCGCTATATTTTGAGTGAGAGGGTTACCCTTATAAAAAGCCGTTGTATTAGCTTTTAAAGCACTATTTTTAAGGGTTACCCTGATATTTGATTATGCAATAAGAGGGATATCAATTTACTGCTGCTCTTTAGGTTTCCCTTATGTGATGGCTAGTTAACAAACAACTAAGTCGTATATTTCTTCAAAGGTGGTTATTCTTTTAGTGGGTTGTACTTCGAACGGTAAGTCTTTTAAAGGCTTTTATCGGGGAAAGGGTGGTCGGGTCCCTGCTTTTAAGTACAAAAGTGTCTGATGCTTTATCCACATTTTGTCACGCAACTATACTAGGCTATATGTCAGAATGTACATCAATTCTTTACATTTTTGATAATGAAATCGTTCTCGCAATGCATATTGTCTAGAACCTCTGAAACATGAAGTAGTAAAAAGTGGTTATTAGACATATTTTGTTGTTATTAAATAAGCCTTCATCGTCATTTCCGCCCACATCAACCCACAGAAGGGTAAAGGCCTCTTAATGTTCACGCCACTAGTTATGCCTGGTCTCGTGCTAACGCCATCCATCCTTTCCCGTCTGCCAAATGTCATGAGAACAACGAGCTGATGGTCTGCCCACTGATCTGTGACCTTCTCTAGGCCACCACTCTGTTACCGCCCTCAACCACCTGCCATCGTTTCGCCTAGTTAAGTATCCCACCCATCTCCACTTCAGTTGCGTTATTCTTTTGTCGACATCCGTGACTTTAGTCATACGCCTAATCCTAATTACAAGCTTTTATTTAACTTTCACAGAAAATAAATGAATTTATATTTGTGTTTGTATTTGTATATGGTATGGTATGTATGTAAGGGTCAAATCTTGCAAGTTACATTTGACCCACTTCACGGTATCCGATGAACCGATGAATGTGCAAAAAAAAGTACAGTCGGCAGAAAAGCTTGTCCCGAAAATGAATTTATTGACAGAAACTCATTTTCTACTTTGCTCAAATTGTATCCACTTTTACCAAACTATTATTGCAACTTTAATATGAACATAATGATACTGGTTATTATTTTACCAGATAGCAACACTCTTTTTCTTTCTTTAAGCTCGTGTTTTCTTGGTGCTTAGTTCATATTTTAGATTTCTTTTTACTACTTTGTTTTTGGAGAACATGATTGTGTATAAAAAGGAAACTTTACTCCAAAAGGACGTATCGTATGCACTGTATCGTAATTTTAATGTCAAATAGCTCTAATTGAGCTATATTTTTATTTATTTTACTCATTATTACAATTTTTACAGCAAAAAATTATTTAGAATAATATGAATAAAGTGCGTACCTTTTACCGACTTCACATTTTTTAAGAGGACCTTAATAGAGCATAATAACATCGAAAAAAGTTATTCCTTAGTACCGTGCCCAAAACGTTTTTAAGTTTTAATTTCTACATTAATTTACAAAAAAAAAAAAAGTAGGTAAGTACCTGTACACAAAAGGGTATCATCGTCGTCGTTGAGTTTTTGAGCAATTTCCGATTCCTACTCAATGTCCACTATGAAAGACATTATTGAATGAATGAATGAATGATATTTATGTTCCAAAGTAAGTCACAGTATAGGTACATTGCATGTTATGTCAAAAGTACAAGAATTACATTGGAATCGTCAACAATATACATAAATTTTAATATAATCAAAATAGAAATAAGAAGTCAGGATAACAATAACAATACAGAACTAAGAAGTTACTTGTATCACCGTTAAGGATCGTCTCAAAATAAGTCAAGACATTAAGTACAAATAATAAAAAACAACAATACATATTAAATCAAAACAAATTATAAATCAAGGTCCATAAACTCTTTAACTGAGTATAATAGGTTTGGTTGTATGGATAATTTGAATTACCGGGTAGAACGTACTAAATCTATTTATTTGTTCTTATCGAATAACATTGGGCAGACCGAGGATATTTACATTGTAAACATTACGTAACATCTCGTTTATCAGACTGCGAAATGGTGTCAATTAAAAATAAATTCACCACAAAGCCTAACCTAATTGCGAAGTCTAGATTATCAGGTAAGAACTAATCAAACACTTTTATTTAACTACTTAGTGCTATAAGTGCTCGTGTTAATCTTATAAGAGTATTGGAAATGTTTACCTTCTTTAAAAGGTTTCACAACGAGAACAGTGCAGATGCGAAAGTATATACATACATACAATATCTTCACGCTTTCATTCCCAGAGTGGGGTTCGCAGTCTTACAGAATTACCAACCACTCCAAAAATCTGCTGTTCATTCTAACTACATTTTTCTGCAAAAACAGGCTAAGATGTTTACTAGTGGATAATTAGTGATAGGTTGTAAGCTTATAGCCTAACAGTACTACACCCTTTATTTCCTTAGTCGCCTCTTACGACTTCGACGGCATGACATTCAAGGAGTGGCTTTATTCTAAGCTGGCAACCACACGGCGAATTTTAAGCCGGCAACCACACGGTAAAATTATGTGTTTTACTATATTTTATCTGTATCTGTATTTTATTACAATGAAACAGATTACTGTTGTACAAATCCCTGGTCCGTCCCTTACTGGAGTATGCATCTGAGGTCTGGAATCCCCACTATCTAATCTATACAAATCTAGTTGAACGTGTCCAGAAGAAATTCTTAAGAGCCCTACATTTTAGGCTCTGTGGGGTATATTTATCATATGACAAGCTCCTAAAGCGATATAAACTTCGTACACTTTCGGTCAGACGAGCGGTTCGGGATGCGATGGTGTTATACAATACGAGTATATGTACCAGCCACTACAATTCCCCTAAACTACTACGATACTTAAATTATCGCGCCCCTACATATAAAACTAGATCTACCCTCCTTTTCGCTGTCCCGGCGAGTAAAACAAAAGCTGGTGTCCGCGCACCGCTCAGCAGAATGTGCAATACCTACAACAAGCAGTTGTCATCGGTTGATATGTTTAACTGCGCACAACATAAATATAAACGCAGCGTTTCAGCGGTGTTAGATGTTAGATGCTAATATGTAGGGTTTTTTTAATGTGAACTTGGATTTTTTAATGCGTAAGTTTATTTGTAAATGAACTATTATTAGTTTTAGTTGTGTTTACCATCTTTTTTATATGTGTTACTTTAATTTAGTATGTTTTAATTCATTAGACTAGTATAAGCATAAAAATTGCACAACAGTCACCGTCTAATCTAGAATATAACTCTTAGTGGGATTTGTTTCAGGATGTAGACTTAACGTAACTTTAAGAAAACCTTTGTTTTATAATATTTTGTAATGTCTATTATCTGTTTTTTTCCCCAATAAATAAAATAAAAATAAAATAAAATAGTGAGTCATACACAGATTTAGGTTAGCGTTTTTAAATACTCAAATACTAATAATTGAAAACTATTACAGTAACTAATATAAATAACTTAATTATGGACACTGTTGGGCAGAGCAATAATAGAAAGGCCTTTAGCATAATCTTACATAGTACTTACTTACTAATTACATTGCACAGAGCATTCGACTCGCTAGCGAGTACGGTAATTGTAACTCATGGTAAGGGTACGGGTCTATTGAAAACAGAAACGTAAGCAACGTTTTCATCTTGGTTAGGCCTCTATCATCTACAATGTACAATAAAGTAATTGCATAGCATATTTAAAGTGGGTTAAACTTTAGCTATAGAGTGATTTTATGAATACGAGAGTTAAGCTTAATCGTGTGACGCATTTCAAATAGTTAATATGCATCTTAATTAACATAAAGACACGTGTACCGTTAACATAAGTTCTATTTCCTTTTTCATGCAAATTAATTCGCCACGCAATGTATTAGCAATAGCCTAATTAACCTTTACCTTAAATCTTCGCTAACATTACATATTGCTGCTCGATGGGACCTTCCAAAATTAATTGCGCTCTATGTATTAGAGTTATAAACGGAATTCCACATTTTCATGACTCGTAGAGCCATAACCAACGTATAAACATTATAAAAAAAAACTAAAAGTCTACTAACGAAAATCTAACAGCAACATAACGTGAAATTATACTTTTTATTTGAAAAAATCGCCAAATCGCCAGCGATTCTGGTTGCGTTCATCTGAAACACTTAAAATTTTCGCCGTAAAAAGTATTCTTTATCCTTCCCCCGGATTTAAGCTATCTCCTATCCAAATTTAATCGAAATCGGTTTAGCGGCTTAGTTCTGACAGCATAACAAACAAACAGAGCTACATACTTTCTCATTTATAATACTCGTATAGATGCAAAATTCATATTCCTTTATCGTTTTGATGTAAAAATGTGAGAGCAATATTAAATGCGTTCTACAATAACGATCCATTATGAAAGAGTTATTGGTGAAACAAACAAGGGAATAAATACCCTTTTTTATTTACTTCCGGTGCGCCTAAATGAAAATATTATTAGCGCAATGAAAAAACCTCGAACATAATTATGGTTTATTAATTTAATGGTATGTATGTATGTATGTAAACTCTTTATTGTACAAACAGAAAATAACAAATCAAAAATGTGTATGTATGTTGCTAACCCTAAAGGAGATTACGATAAGGCAATGTCCTTTAACGTTACCCATGGTCTTTGTTTTGGTCTTTGTTTTGGTCTTATATTATATTGAGGTCGTGAAATAAACAGTAGTACTTAGGTAGTGAATTTTTACAAACTTTTCCCGTGGCTTCTTTGAAGTTCGAATCGGACTAAATCGGAAAACATGAAATCTAATTATATGTTAAATAAATAGGTACTAAGTGATATTCGATACTGGAAAACGTCGGGAAGCCAACAGGTTTTTTCTTGAGTTTCTTATATACTTTAGAATAAGTATGATAAATACCTAATTGACATCAGGAACTTTTTAAGAGGTGTTACCACTTACTATAAAGGTTTTCAAAAACACCGACGTTTTTGATGCCAACAATTTTATGTATGCGTAAAATTACTTCCTTTTCCTTTTTATAATTCTAACAGCCACGTCAAAAGATTACTCATACAACGCAGATTAGCGATAACCCCATCTCTCGAGACCGTTGATAAACTATTTAATACAATTCCTTTATCAAAATGTAAACTCCTCGCGGCATTGAGGGGAACACCCTGCGCCTGAGTGGCGGTACTTAACCTCTATAACGGTTTTATTTGCGGCCAGCATCAATCTTATCACATTGGAATTAAGTTTACTTTGGCTTGTCTTTATGCTTGTAAAGTTGTTATTAATAGACATTTTAGCCGTATATAAGGATTGGGATATGTTCAGAGCATCATTCTACATCCCAACGTGGTATAAGCTACATTCATTTGTTTTTAAACACAATTTAAATTTCTCTCGCAATGGATTTCTCTAAATTGTTATTTTTGTTCTTCGCTTTCTTTGTTGCTTTGTGCTCGGTGAACGCCGCCCCTGAACCAAGATGGAAACCTTTTAAGAAACTTGTAAGTACAAAAGTATTACAACAGTTCAGTCAAAAACTTTAAATGTTGAGCCACCCTTGACAGCCTAGTCAAATTTATCTTTAAGTGTGACGTGGTTCTTTAGAGGGTCAACAATAGGGTTCATGACTTTTTTAACAGCTTCAATAAATGCTGATTCATGTAACAAACAAGAATTTAAAAGCTATTAAAATAACAAATAATTATATAAGTCATATGGCCGACTTGTTACATGACGTTACAGTCGCAAAACAAGAATTGAAAGAAAAATATGAAAATCGTAATGTAACCTAATCTTCAATTTTCAAAGTAACTCTAAAAAGATGAAAGCGTAAATAACCCTATTCTTAAAATATTTGAAATAGTGCCCCGTAATAGGCTCCGTTTATATGAAAAAAATAACGCACAAGAAGGTAGGGTCCCGAAGCCATTACTACAACCACAAACACTATGTAAAAAACGTATGTGACCGAATTTTCTGTGTATAGTTAGTTGGTAAACGGACTGCTTCAAGCAGTCAGGATCGACAGCCCCCTGGTCGCTATTGAGCAATCTGCAGTTTGAATGCTCTAGCATCTAGTCTAGATTCGTATTGGAACTGCAGATTGTCCAATTGCAACCAGGGTAGTGATTCTCTCAACAACCACGGTCGGACACTTTTGTTCTTGTATGACGATCCATAGTATCAACGATACTGAGAAAGGAAAACCAAAAAAAATTACACTTCTTTTGAAAAACACCCTCATTCGGAATCCTGAAAAGTAACGAGATTTACGAGAAAAAAAGTGTAAAAATTAAATATTCCGCGAAACCCACAGCTGGTTGTTAAATAAACAAGTAAGGAGAAATGTAATATTAACAATTCTCGCAAAACCGTTAGTAAATTAAAATTTCTGGAAATGAGTGGACATTAACTTGGTTTGTTATTTATCCATGGATATTAAGTTTCATTTTGTGTTCTTGGTGTAAATGTAATATTATCTACAATTCAACACTAACATTATAAAGAGGATTTTTTTTATTGTTCATTTGTTTCAATTGAATAGGTTCAGAAACAACTGAATCAATTTGAAAAATTCTTACTCCATTAGAATCCTACATTATCCGTGATGAACATAGGCTGTCTTATATTTCTGCGCGCACGCAGTCGCGGGCAACAGCTATGTTGTCATAATAGCTAGAGTCACGAGATTAAATCGTTGCATAAATACAAAAGCGACACAAACCAAAATGTGTTTGTGTTGCATTTACAATCGCAACGCTATTTACTTTAAGTTGTAAATAAAACTATGTTTGTTTTTGATATGTGGCGCTTTTGCATTTAAGCAACGAAATGTGTGACCCACCTTAGGTCCAAAGTCAATCTGACATAAGGAGGAGGAATCTGATAATAAGGTTGAGTTTTCTAAAAGCTACAAATTACTTGACATCTCTAATGACATTGACAACTTCTAGCATATTTTTCTTCAAATGGGTCCCAAATTAACCCTCGTGACCGTACATATATACACAAAAACCGTTGTCGCGAATAAATAAAAAGTTTGTATTTTATTCCGACTGCCGTAAAGCCCGAGGCGAGGGTTATGTGTTTGCCCTGTATGTATATCTGACTCTACGTTCCCTCGTCACTACTAAACAGCTAAACCTATTTTAATAAATTAAACATGGTTAGATTCGTCTTGACCAGTAAAAGTGACATAAGGCTGTGAAATTTGAGATATTATAAAAAAAGAGATAAGTAACATTACTAAATGAAATGACTAGCATGGAGGCATTCCATCTTAGGCCTCAGGGTTGGCAACGCGTTTGCAGTCTTAGGATTGCATTGCAGTCTTGTGAATGCGAATGTCTATGGGTCACAGTTTCCACTCACCATCAGGTGGCCTGTGTGCTCGTTTGTCTTCTCAAGGGCATAAAAAAAAAAAACTGGCGTCATTATCCAAACAGCAGTTGGGTTTTTTTAAAGCTTGCTTTTTGTTAGACTTGTGACTTGTGTGACTTATGTACTAACCATAAAGTCCCATTGATATTTTTTGATATAATAATATAATCTAAATTGGTACAATACAAGAGACATTAACAATGGAATGATTTTATGGCGATTAAACAAATATGTTGATTTAGGAACATGAACACAAATTTAATGATTTAAAACCGTTCGTTTTGTTTCCGCTAGCAGCTGAAGTGTTTTTGACAAACCGCTCTGAATTCCAATTATCCAAACGGAATTCCGGAAATTGGTATTATTAAAGCAAGTAAACAGATTTTCCAACAACAATTCCAATCTAAGTAAAACGTTGTCACTTTAAATAAAAGCGTCTTAGATATCTGATGATGGATTTGGGAGGAGTCCAAAACGGTCTCAGCTGTATAACGTACACCCACCAAATTTATATTCGCTAGATCGATCTTAACGAGCTAAAGATGACTATGCAAATGAAGTTCCGGTGCAAAAACCTTGGCTCATAAATTACTTTTTAGGGGTACCGTACAAAATATTAAAAACGGAGCCTTTTTGGGATTATTCGTGTGTCTGTCTGTCACAGCCAATTTGCTGCGAAACTACTGGACTGATTGAGTTGAAATTTGGTACACGTCATAATATGTAAATTGATGATTCAAACAACAATGGAAAATTTTATTTTAGGGGGAAAATTAGGAAATTAAAACAAAAGTTTGGCGAATCTTACTGTTATATATCAAACGAAAGGGCTCGTTATGAGGATCTTAAATATATTTTTGTTATTGTTGTAAAATAAATAGTTTTGATTTTGTTCATGAAAGAAGACTAAAATTTTTGGTCAATTTTACTAAATTTAGTTCATTGTTTGTACAGGAAAACCTAAAACAATTCAATATTATTATTTCCCCGGGAGTTCAGCTCGCACTTGGCCGGTTTTTTTTAAACAACTTCTTTTGTTTCAGGAGAGAGTCGGCCAGCACATTCGGGATGGAATAATCAAGGTTGGACCCGCCGTACAAGTTGTTGGACAAGCAGCCAGTATTGCTAAAGGCTAAAAAATATATCAAATTTACTTAGTCAATATTCGTAGAACCCTTTGTCCTTAGACAAGATGCTTCACGACCACGTAAACGATTTAAAATGTATAGAATTGACGTACGCGTTCGACGTGACGAACTTTACCCCTACCATGAGTTACAATTACCTTACTCACTAAAGGACTACTGCGAGGTCTGCGAGTGACAAAGCATTCGACTGTCAAGCGAGTGCGTTGAATGTCTCATGGTAAGGGTATTTAGAAGCTTATCAAACCTATACATTTTCACATGATACATCTTGTATCAGGGCCACTTGTCTGTTGAACATTGAACAGGGCAGTAGTTCTAAATGGTCTGGACATAGGCCCTAAATTCAATACCACAAAAGTATAAAGTTCTTCCTTTAAAATTCAATACGAGCAAGATATAACCACAGAATGTGTTACAGTTCTTTCAAGTACAGAAAGCGTTCTTCCTACTCTGTGCTTCCTTTTCTATCGTAGGGGGAAGAGTGGGAAATATAATTATTTCTTTACTCTTACTCTTCCCACTCATACAAAGTATAGGCAGAGGCCTACTAAGGTAGCTGGCTCACTTTACCCTATAAACGTTCACATGAATGTATTATTCAAGCTAGCCCATACAAAAGTCCCACCCAGAGAATTATTACTTCGCGCATAAATAATTTGCGGAGGAAGTTGGGCTTGAAAAGAACACTTTTTTTCTAAGGTTTCTTTAAATCTTGAGAACGACAACGCTTGATTGCTCTTAAGTGTCCCTTCTATGCTCAGGTAATGGAAACTTTATATAAAGTGGTCAATCTTTGACTATTATTTGGATTTTAAGCTTTAGATTTTTGTACCATTGGTTCTACGAAACTATTTATTTTTATTTTTAAACCTCTACTGCCATTGATAGTCGTAATTTACATACTTAACTAGTGTTTATAATTAGTTCTCGAATTTCGAATTATTAAATCTGTAACGAAGTATTGTGTACACATACATAAGCTCACGCCTTTATTCCCAGAGTGGGGTAGGCAGAGCTACAGAATTACCAACAACCCTAAAAACTTGTTAATAATTCTGTAACCACATTTTGCACTTTTAGGCTAAGATGTTGATTGTGTAATTTTATAAAAAACAATTTTTCCGTGCTTCTACATAAATGTAGGTAAGTACCTTTTTTGTTTCGTTTCCTGTAAAACTTTCAACACAGTTCAATGTAAATAGGTATTACTTGTAAATAAATAAAAAACGTTTTAATGTTATTATTATGTTATAATTATCATTTTTAGCCTCTAAGAACTCCTTTAAATTTAACAACTCTATCCTAACATTTAAGATTTGAACAATGATTAGTATTCTCACTATATAAGTATTGTTTGTATGTTTTTCAAACAACTAAATAAGTTTAGATTAAATTGGATACAAAGATACCGTACAACCTAAAAAAAGAACCAGTATTAAATGGACGATAACGTTACGTCTATTGAAAATAATTACAGTCTTATAATTAGTAACATAATAATGCTTCATTTTAGGTTGTGTCCCTTAATCCCTACTCTCCCCGTTTCACGGTACGTCGTCTGTTATTTGATCAAAAGATTTTTTCTTTGAAAATGTAGTAGAACGAATTCGGAGAACGGTTTTTTACGATTAAATGAGTTTTACGTGAACGAAGTCGCGGACAAAAGAAAACCACATATAACTATTTATAGAGAAAACCCGCAAAAAAAAAAGGTAGGTAATTCTCTTTCAGAGCAGATATACATCTTAAATGTCCAACCAAAGCTTTGGGTAAAAGTGTAGTCATTTGTAAAAATTACATTTTCAAGGTGAGCGGCCATTCGAAAAAGTGGTAATTTATGATAGAATTATTCAAAATAACATAATATCTTATGTAATGTAATACTCTCATACCTGGGCGTACTTTTAATATGAAAGAACACTTAAATCTTTAATATTATTAATGCCATAAATTATATTAAGTATATCTATGTGTAGTTAGAGGTCTTCTAAGTATCTAAGTGAAAATAAAGACAAACTTATCCACTGCCGTTTGGAATGCAGATAGCTTATTCACTGGATTAATACATAGGCTACTTGGATACTGGTCCCGGGAATTTAAAAAGCTCCTGAGGAAATAAATACGCAATTCAAAAAAAAAATCAATTCAAAATTATTTATTTCAGGTTTCCCCATAGAATAGTTAGTAAAGCTCCTTATTGCATATATTAGTAGACTACATTTACATATTATCAACTTTAATATTGGCACAATTTCACAATTTTATAATTTTGATGTCACAATTTAGTATGAATTATAATAAACATAATAAAAACATAATTTAAATCTAAACCTTACTCTACTTTATCCTACCGATGCCAATTAACCCAGTGCTGTGTCATAGGACAGTCCAGGCGTTCAGCGAACATACTCAGGATGCCGTTGCCACTGGCACGCACGCGTTGCAGTAGCGATGCCACTGTCTTGCGCCTGACCGCATAAAAGTCATCGGTGTGCGCCTCGGCAAACATACCTGATGCACTACAGTGTCGCGACAGTTTCAACAGCATCCTGAAAATGTTATTGTACTGGACCCGAAGCGCATTATAAGCACGCTGCGTATGCCTCACCCACAGACTACTCGAATATAGCGACTGACAATAAGCTTAAAAAGCGTGATCTTGACTGGACTGGCAATAACATTCAAATTGACCAAGTTCCAAACTAAGCTCTAGGCTTGTACTATACGTACTAGATAATCATAAACTTACTAACATACACAAATACATAGGAAACGTCCAAAACCGAGGAACAAATACGCGCGTTCATCATACAAATGTCTGCCCTTACCAGGATTCGAACAAAAGACCGCGAGCTTCGTAAGTATGAAAAATTTCATCCCAATTCGTCAAGCCGTTGCAACGTAAAGGGTAACAAACTTACACTTACATTGTTAGGTAGTAGGATTAATTTTCCAATAAAAAAAATATGCTGTCATGCATTTCTGCTGGTTGTATGCATTTCTTGAGTACGGATGCTGTTTTTTTAAAATGCCCGGAACTGAGGACCAACCACGTCTACCTGGGATGTGATTCTCTTCAAAACGCGGTCGGTCGAACGAAAGAGTGAATGTCGCAGCGGCGAGTTTAAGTAGTCCCTTTAGAGTGAATATAACACATTTCAGCGCGTGCATTTTCAATTAGGCAGCCTACGTTTGATCTCATCGACAGAAGCCATGCTGCCAATTTGAAAATGCACGCGCGGGACTGCTTCAAATCGCTCTTTTTGAAAGAATCACACCCCTGGGCAGTTAGTAAAGCAAAAATATCATTCACATGGAGCTATCCACGAATGTTCTTCAAAAGATGGTGGATCAAACTCCATGACAACGGAGAACTGAGTATTCTGGGTAATCCTGTGGAAATAGAAAAAACACCAGTTTACTTTTGTGTTTTGCAAACATTGGTTCTTTACACGAGGTTTATTTGGAGATAATACTGTTGACCCACTGTGAATTTCCTTTTTTTTCTACTTTCCGTCATGTTATTGTATACATGTGGCTTTCACAAAAGAACAGTTGTATTGTATTGTTACTCGTCGTAGTCATGTAACAATTAAAGATATGAGTGTGCCTGATCGTGTTTATTTCATAATTTATTGAGTTACAAGCACTTTCCGTAAAAAAATAATTTTGTTTAAAGATATCTCGATTTATAGTCAGCTAGGCCCTTAGCATTTAAGACTGCACCGAGCAAACTCCGAGCTTCCAGTGGCGCCGTCATTACTATTATTGTGTTTTCTAATTAACTAAAGAATTTCCTTAGAATCAGACGATGCGTTTTTGTAGTGAAAGTAAAAACACAATGGTATACGTAATAAACTATGTATAATAACAATTACCCTTTGAATAATCAGCTAAACGGGAAAAGGTGGCCACTTTTTTCCGTTAAGTTGATAACTCAAAGGTGAATTGTTATTAAACTATGTGATATACCCTATAAGTTGTGTTATTATTTGTAGTACAAAAACACAACGTTCAATTTCAAGAAAATACTTTAGTATGTTAGAAAGCACAATAACAGTAATGAGGGCGCCACTGTACATCCGGCGTACGCTCGGCGCAGTCTTAAGCAGCGACCACACCAATGCTTAAAAAACGGTGTCGGTACGAAATCGCAGAGACGCGTCGTATTAGCACCGTTTTTGACGCATGCTCTCCACACCGGTGCTCAAAATTCACAGACGGTGCGTAAACAAAAGAATGTGTCATAGTAATAACATGGCGTCAATTTTGACGTGCCGTGATATTCGCAACGTTAAGCAGCGGTGTGGGGAGCGTGCGTCAAAAACGGTGCTAATACGACGCGTCACTGCGATTCCGTACCGTCACCGTTTTTTAAGCATTGGTTTGGTCTCTGCTTTATACAAGTGCTAGAGCCAGAAATTCTAGACTTTAGTGCCGATGGGGAAGACACATTTCGACGCGCCTGACTAGCTTAGGGTTCATCGATGTGCGGCGATGGCGCGGCTCCAACTAAACCGGCTTGCTGCGTCCTGTTGAGTTTGCTTAGGGTGGCTCGCAGTGCGTACGGTCAAGGTACGCACACATGCAAGCGTTTATTTGAAGACGAACTACTGTTTTATACCGTACCCGCATTTCCCACACCACATCTGCATGCGGCAAAATCTATTTAATGCCACTACCAATTCAATTTTAGGGAATGCAATTTAATCTAAAGCAGTGCAGCTGTACAGTGCGATAGTTCTTAGAAGGTTCTTCGGGTTTGTACTTGTGTCTTGCTCGCTCTCATACACTCTTATTAAGACTGAGTGAGAGAAAAGTACAAACCCGAAGCGACTTTTAAGTGCTCACGGACTGTAGATTCGTTGTGTATGCCTTTGGTCAGGACGGGATATCAAAATTTTAAATCTGTTTTACCTATCTTCAACAAATAATATATTTGAATTTGAATTTGAACTTTATGAACTACCGCAGCCATACAAAATTCTCTGCTCCAATTTTACTTGATTCGAATCGAAAAATAAACTACATTTAAGTGCTTATCCTAAATATCCCAAGCAGCTTTTATAAGCTTTTATATTGTTCTCTTCAACCATGCCTTCATGTTTTTCTCATAAAATATAATGCTTCCGAATACGATTTGTAAGCTCATCTGTTCCCATTTAACGAATTGCACTATCTCGCTCTCTTTTTTGAGTTAAAAAGAGAGGAACTTGATGTTGGTACACGTCGTGAATTTGTTATGACCTTTTCATGAAGTTGATCGATTTCGTTTGATTCTTGTATGTTGATGAACGTGGTATTTTTGCAAATGCTTCAGCAAAGGAAACGGTATTAAATAAATGTTTTAAGATATATAGGTACCTATATATTAGGAAAACGTTACATACGTTTATTTCGGTGTTTATGATATATTTAATTGAGCAAAGAATAAAAATGGGATAGTTCGGCAATTAGTCATTTCGTTCAAGTTTTAATTTAAAATTGTAAAATTAGAATATAATAGTGTCTTTGCTAATAAAATTATTGTGAAAGATTACTTTTTGTGAGACATGTGAAACATCGTAACGCTGAACCAACGAGAAACTTTTTTAAGTTGTAAACTTCCAAAAAGTTTCCTTATTTTGTACGGTAAAAAAACTACTGGAATTCTTATAAATGTGCCCGAGAATTATGTCGGTATTTTTTGACAAGATTTCTAGACTTTTGAGAATGTTCTTCTACAACTGGTTAGTAGATCGATGTAAGGCTAGAAGTAGATTTCCTTAAAGATGTTGATTACTCTTTGGAACAAGAGCACAGAAGGTCCTTCTGAGAACTATTATTGTAATTAAGTAAATCTTTCAGTTTCATTCTGTTATCGCCATTTCTAAAAAATTACCGATGCTCCTCACTATTATATGCATATCAATGTTTGTATTATTTATGTACATAAATATTATATTTATCAATCTATTTTATTAAAATAATCCTATGCTTTATTTAGGAATTAAATTCTGTTCAAAATATCCTATGTATCAATCTAAAGACCTTACCTTACCTTACTTATCTACCTTAAGGACTACTGAACATCGGTAAACAAAAGAAAAACATCCTCGAAAGTAATGAAGTTACGAAATATTTCGACTTCATTAATACCTTTGATAAACCCAACACGCTTTAATTCGGCCATAGCGTGATACCTACCACTTATAAACAAACGACGGCAAAAACTATCGCCCAGTTTACTTCCACAACTCTATGAGAACTGGGCTATAAAACATGCCAGTGACTTTTTTATTTAACTGAAACATGCTTAGTATAACTCTATATAACGAAGCTTAGTTATTCATTTCGCGTGCGTGCTCTTTACCATTTCCGTCAACTGATGACGTGAGCCATATCTTTGACCATTTAACTCTAGATTTTTCAGTAGAGTTAAAACTATTAGCCGTCGTAAAAGTTATGAAACACGATTGCCATTAAAACCCAACATTTTACTTTTGTTTTCTTTTATTTTATAAACTTAACTTGGTAAAAACGAAGAATTACCAACGTTTTAAAACATGGGACCTAGAATCATACCCTGTGCAACCCGTTACTCCTTATTTAGTTAGTGACTACGACCTTAGACTTATTTAGTTAGTGCTAGAAAATGAAAACCTAGTGTACTAATGCAGAATCGAATTCATCTGAAGCGACTAACAACTTAAGAACCTAATTTATAAACATTGACAGAAACCAACTGGTAGCTAAAAATACAATATTATTTCTTATTAAATGATACTTGATACAAATAATTATAAAAAGTACGGAGACATACTAGAAAAGGGCTGAATCTTAAGTACCCGAAACCGACGTGCGTGCATGACTTGATGACGTATGAATATGGAAGACGCGAAAGAAATTTGTCAAGATCGTAGCAAGTGGAAAGAAGTGGTCTCAGCCTACCCCTCTGGGAAACAGGCGTGGTGTAATGTATGTATGTAAGTAAATACAAAACGATTGATTAATTTAAACACACTGATTCGTCACACTAACGTGTTATGAACAAAGAAATTCATTTCATTGATAACGGCATTTGACGTATCCACATAGAAAGCAACCTACCGACCCACAGAAGAATCGATAACAACTGCCGGCGAAATAAGGGTTATGTAGTCACTCGGGCCTGACATAGTTTGTCTTGACGAGTTGAACAGAGCGTGTAAATAGCCTTTGACAGTTAAATTTACTTGTTTGTTTGTGGAACGAACAAAGCCACTAAGGGTAAGCAATTCAATTGGGTTGGTAAAGGGAATACGGAAAGTACAAGCGTTAGGGTAGTCTGTTTAGGAAACAAAGTATGTATGTATGTATGTATGTAAACACTTTATTGTACAAAAGAAAAACCATAACAATACAATGAATATAAAAATATGAACAAAGGCGAACTTATCCCTTTAAGGGATCTCTTCCAGCTAACCCTTGAGAGATTGAGAAGAGTGAACGGTTGTGCAACGAGTAAACAAGTGTACAAGAAGAAGAATATAACACATTTAGTAACCAATAAAACTTATATAAATAGATTTAAAATAAAACTACATTCAAATACCTACATAAATAGATAAAGTCTCGATATTATAAAAAAAAACTGCGTTTATAAAGGCCTAATACGTTTTAATGTGGAATCAAAAAAAAACCTTTTCTGTTATTAAAAATCTTAGATCTAAATATGAGGGGAAAATCTCACCCCAATTGAACTAGTTAGTCCCAATGTAACCCCTAGTCTTGTGTTATGGGACCTATAATACAACGACATGAATACTTTTAAAAGAGAAGTAAATAAAAAGCATTTCACATTCAAACTGAGTTTTGACATGATATACGATAGACTTAGCCTAAATAAATATTAAATTCCAGACTAATGGTTTTCAAACCAAATCGAACGAACAAAGTATGACTCGACATAATTATTAATTATTTTTTTACCCTTTGACCCTAGGTCATTGTAAACCGTTGGGCACGCAACGATAAGTCCAAATTAAGGGCGTCACATTTTAGTAGGCTGATAAAATTAAGTAACTCCGTAAAGAACAAAATCCAGAATCATTGGACATTAAATACTGGAGTATAGGAATTTTTTTTTTTAATTAATGAAAAACAACATAAAATAATACAACCACCATAAAACACAATTACTGAAAAAGAAAACTAAAATTTAATAAAACTTACTCTAAATATATAAATCAACTAAAACATTAAATTTACGAATGGCCCCTGCGGCATTGTACCAAAGATGCTGGCAGCATTTCCTCGCTGGATGGTTAAACTTATAGAGGAAGGCTATAGGCTATAATAATATATCATACTCACATAAACCGAAGCAACGCGAGAGCGGGTCGCTTGTGTACCTAATACTTAATCACCACTTTAGAGTGAAATCGTCTACGTATACCATTTCAATATCATTATCATATCATATCATATCATATATCATTTCAAGATGATTTATTTATCTTCATTAACTCTTAAGTACTCCTGAAGACATTTGTTTGGCATTTTGAAACAAGACAAAAAGTATAAATGGTTATCGTAATAACCAATTATTTGTAAAGATTCTTATTATGTTCACAGTTAAGATCCTAATGGTATATAAAATGAAAGCACCAACCCTGAAAAAAGGTGTTCACTTTCACACGCTAACCTTAGCCTTGGTTTCGCATATTAAATACAATTAGGTATAAACTTTGTGTACGCCTTTTATGAAGCTCAGGCTTCCTTGGATAGCTCAAGCTTTTGTTAACACAATTTTACTAGGTTAAAATGAGCCATTTTTAGGGTTCCGTAACCAAGTGGGTACTTTCGTTGTCTACACTAATATTATAAAGAAGAAAGATTTGTATTTTTGTGTGTGTATGTTTGTAAGGAATAAACTCAAAAACTATTGTGCCGATTACAAAAATTCTTTCACCACTGGATAGCTACATTCACCCTGAGTGACATAGGCTATGTTTTTTTTTCTGCGTGGATGGAGTCGCGCGCTACAGCTAGTCCTTAAAAAAGAGAGTTGTATCCTTTGAACCATATATAGCCTGTTTTTATTTTATATGATTTATTTTACTATGGATATGTATTGTGAAAGCGGATTTCTTAAATAAAACGAGATGAAAACCAGTTTTTTTTTCTGTTTTTGTTATTGTTCTAAAGTCAAAACCGTAGTAGGTATCGGGTTCTCCTATTGTAGCCCGAAAAATATGAACCCTATTTTACCCACTTACTTCGTTAGCCCTAAAATAAAAAACCCGAATTTTGATTTTTCCTAACTATTCATGAGCCCTAATTTTAGCATCCCGAATTTACGTTATGTCTTTTTTTTATATCCGATTCTTAATAGCCCTAATTTTAGTAATCCGATTCCTATAAAGACCGAATATTACTATACGGGTATTCTACTACATGTGGATGCGTCAGCGTCTAAAAAACCGATGTGAGAACAACAGTGACAACAATATGATAGCATGTCAAAAGCAGAATGGTTTTACCAAGAAGAACACAGATCCAGTATCCCAACAAAAATGTGGTAATAAACTTGAAAGTGAACAATTGATAATGACATTTACAATGATGAAGTTCTAAACATGCTTAACATTTTTATTGGGTGACTGTACAGTTGACTACAAAGAGATTTATCCTCTTTTTCAGATTATTGCATTGTAATAGGGTCCATAAGTCGATAAGTAAATCTATTTGTAGTGTTTGTTGTTTGTGTACAGTCAAGGGCATAAATATATATACATTCCCAGGACGTCAAAAATGTCTATACACCTTTATGCGACTGGCAATAAGGTCCGTGTATACATATATTTGAAGCGATGGCTGTAAAGATATTAATGACCTAGACTGAACAAACAATTTACAAGCGACAAATTAATATTGTGAGTCGGGTTGTACAGAACCTGCGCAAAGTCAGATTCTCACTTGACCAGTATTTTTTATTTGTTTTTGCTTGTTTTAGCACTCCTTTAATAAAGGATTTGCTCAGGACATTCAAAGTTATGGACATGAAACGAGTTGTTTAATATTATATTTGGACCATTATCTTTGTTATATTTTGCTTAGGGCCTGTATTTTACCCGGTAAAACATGATAATGGAAATGAAATATATTTTATTTCCTAGAAATAACCTGTGTTAGGAAGCCCCGCGTATCCATAGCTACAAGTCTCACCCAGAAACATTTTGTGGGGAGGTAGGTACCTATTTCAATTAAATCGGAAACGTACCTACAAATCTACATTTTTATAATAGCTATAACACATAGGGGAAGATGGGGTGGCTTCGTACACTTTTTACTCTAAGCCTTGTAAAAAAAAAACGAACCACTTTTTCAATATGAGATGAATGCTACTTCATCATCCACTTATTTGGCTATAATCATTTTGTATTTCAGTTTTGATACAAAGCAACTTTGCCAAGATATAATGGTTTTCTCAAAAAATGGGATTTGTACGAATGTACCCTATACGTGGGGTGCCTTCATACACTATTCGTTTTTTCCCAGGATTCATTGGATTGTCAGCTATTTTACCTGTTTTAGTCATCTTTTAGGCATATCTTACTGACCTGGTTTTGTAGTTCTAATTATTCTTGATATACATTTTTTTTACTTACAGGGGGTGCATTCGTACGGTATAAAATTGCATGTATTTTGACTGCACGAAGGTACCCCAACCAAAACGATCAGAAAAATAATCAAAATAGAAAATAACCGTAAAAGTAATCCCAAAACTATTGTTTACATATTAATCTCTAGCATCTAATTACCAACTGTATACAAATATTTTTTCTAATTCAAGTAAAACTTATTAGAGACAGACGCATTGAAAGGAGAACCAAAAATTACTTTCGGGTCGCGGAAACACATATTATTTATTTCTGGCGAAATTTGCTGCTGCACTGCCATCACTTTTTGAGGGTAGCCTATGCATATGAGCGGCAGTCACGCATATAAATATGAACGCTTTAGCATGTTGGATAGTCGAGATATGACCACTGTACGAATGCTCCCTTTGTACGAAGCCACCCCATCTTCCCCTACATACATAAACTCACGCCCATTCCCAGAATGGGGTAAGCGAACTACAGAATTTACTAACAACCCTAAAAAAAACTTGTTGATGATTCTGTAACCACATTTTCCACAATTAGCACTATTCTAACCCGGCAACCACGCGGGGACCACGATTTTTAAATGTATATTATACTTAGTTATAGTTAGTTCCGTGTGGTTGCAGGGTTAGAATAGTGCCACTCCATGTCCTCCCGTGGATGTCGTAAGAGACGACTAAGGGAATAAAGGCTTGTAACTGTTAGGCGATGGGCTTGCAACCTGTCACTAATATACACACGGTAAAGATCCTAGCCTAATTGTGGAAAATGTGGTTACAGAATCATCAACAAGTTTTTTTTAGGGTTGTTAGTACTATTAGGCGATGGGCTTGCAACCTGTCACTAATACACTGGTAAACATCTTAGCCTAATTGTGCAAAATGTGGTTACAGAATTATTAACAAGTTTAGTAATTCTGTAGCTCTGCCTACCCCACTCTGGGAATAAAGGCGTGAGCTTATGTATGTATGTATGTATGTCTCCGCTTGTGGTATCCATGGACTTATTGCTTTAATAAGTCCATGGCAGTATCTATAAATAAATTGACATTGGTGAAATACACTTTAGCAGGAGTGAAAGCCTTTAATTAAAAACAAAGATAATTTACTTGTTTAAGATAATCACCCATTCATTAGCCGTGTGGTTGCCAGCTTAGAATAGTGCCACTCCATGTCTTCCTGTGGAAGTCGTGAGAGACGACTAAGGGATTAAAAGCTTGTAATATTGTTAGGCGATGGGCTTGCAACCTGTCACTAATATACACATGGTAAACATCTTAGCCTGTTGTGTAAAATGTGGTTATAGGAGTAACAACAAGGTGTTAGAGTTGTCAATAATTCTGTAACTCTGCCTACCCCACTCTGGGATGAAGGCGGCGTGACGGTACTCATTCATTATGGTTTCGCAGATTGTGAGTGAGCATTTCAGGTATTTTCTTAAATAACAATTTCAAAGGTCGCTATACTATATATCTCTAAAGCCAATCCTTGCAAAAGGCAAATGAGTTAAACAGTCCTATCAATAGGACTTAATTTAGGCGCAACAAGAAATAGAATTCAATACTGCGCAATTTATACAATTAGTTTAATACATTTCAATGCCACGGGCTCGAATTGTGAGTCAATTTTGTACAGAAATAGGTAAGCCGGCCACGCGTAGTCGTTTGGATTTAGTTGACACGTTTTCCAATTGGATCCAAAAGCGTTGCAGGTGACAGCGTTTTAAGGCTAAGTGACAGGTTAACTTTACCTAACCGCAGAAGTTTGGATCTATGCATACAATTTAATATAATACAAATAAGCTGATAGTTTCCCTATAAGAAAATAAATTTAATGGCTACTATTTATTGATAACCACTTACGATAACAGCATGGAAAGAAAATAGAAAATACAATGTTACATAGTAAGGCAAAAGGCGGTTTCATCGATAAATAGTGATGTCTTCCAGACAACATTATTAAAAACTAAAGTTGAAATGAAAAACAATGCATATACCAGGAATATTAATCAGTTAGGTAATGCAGATTGAAATATATTTTTCTGTCAAAAAATATGTTTTTGGGACAGCATTTTGCTGACGACTGTACTTTTTTACCATAAAGAGCAAAGGAATAGGCCCATCTCGGTGGGTCTACGTTACATATAGCGAAGACCTGTGGGGTTATTATGACCTATAATGTGCCATTAATTTTAAGCTGAAAGAAAAGGACAGAGTTATGTAACTGCTATAGCTCCGTCCTTTACACTCACCGTAAAATAAACTGCATAGCTATGTCATAATAACCCCCCTGGTCGCCAAATTCCGACTCCATGATCAGATCAGATTTTCCTTCTCTAACTCAAAAACTCATTCAAATTTTCTTAAGGTACATTTTTTTTACTATCTGTTAAGGGTGGATTTGACCCGTATGCATACTACTCATATAAGTTTTATCATTTTTAGAAGCATTGCTACGATTTTAAATTAGGCGTCTTTATAACAACGTCATTTTAATGACATCTGACGGTAATTTGATCCAATAATGATATCAGTTCGGAATAATGCACCATAATCATCTTGTTTTGCCCTCAACAAGAAAAGAAAAGATCCCAATTAAATTATCAAGGCAAGGTCTGCTGATTTGACGTAAAATTGTTCTTTAATGATGAGAAAACCGCCACAAGCAGGTTTGGCAGCCAAACCGACAGAACCATTATTATGGCTTTCCAAATGAATATTACAAGTAATTTTATGTCACAGACGAGTAAAACACTGTTTAGTGATGGGACACAAAAGTATCGATAAAATTCCCACGACGCTTACAATTCCAAGGCAGTCACTTACTCGACTGACGTTGATCAATTGGTGTTACTTGGGATAATGAGATGTCTGAGGGACATCGGCAGACCTTACTTTTCAATCGATCACTGTCCAGTCCATTGTGAAGAAGTCGTAAAATAGTCCGAATAGCAGGTTTTACAAATGATATTCTATTGAATGAACAAATTCTACCACTATTTTACTGCTAACAGAACCTGTGTTCAGACTTTATACCAATCACAGTTTAAATTTATTATTTTACTAAAAAGTACCTAAATATCTTTTAAGTGGTTCCTATCGATAATTAAATTTTACACCTTTTTCCTCACTTGTTAATAATATTTAATTAAAGCCAGAACGTTTGTAACGAGCCTGTATTCATTTAATTTCATATTTACATCTTCAATATTTGATTTTGACATAAATTTGTAGTCAACAAAGAGTACAAGAATATTGAGACGCAGAAAATTCATTGCAGCAAGCACTACAGTAAGTATATTATTTTAGCAAAAGCGATGATTACCAGACTAGATTATTATTTGCTAGATGGTGTCCAATCATCCAATAAATAGATAGAATCAAACTCGTGTAGAATTTATGCGACCAAATTTATACAGATCAAAGATATGTCGAAAATCTTAAAAATTGAGTAAATGCATCTATATAAAAGCGTTTTGCACATTAATATAAACAACTCGACTATAGTTTCACTACAAAACTAACAAGGAAAATAAACTACTTTTGAATAAAAAAATAAATAATAATAATAATAATAATTTACCACAAGGTCCTCTTGCGGTATTCTAGGTGCTCAGCGGTCCTCTCCCATCTTAAATTCAATCACCAAAGCAGATTAAATTCTATATCGTTAATAATAATGTTGAAATTACTACAGGAGGTTAATCTTAGTTACTGCTTTTTTTCGCTTCGGACGGCAGTATGATGGTCCTCATAACGCTGAATGCATTTCTCTCTGGATAACTGAGCTAGTCATATCCTTTGATAGAGGTAAGCGCCAGCTTTTGTGATCCCCGGAGGCGTCTATTAGTCAGATGATAAAGCCTTCATGAAACATTAATTAAACTATGCTCATTATTTTACGACAACAATTTAAAGGGTCTATTCCTTTGTTGTTACGTACCTATTGTAATTAGTTGTATATTCAGTGAGTTTTTGCTATCTATTTATATTCCCAGACTGTCTACAATGTTTAATTATAATGAATACAATTAAAAAAAATATTTTTGGAGATAGGATAAATTCCAGTGAAATTGACAAAGTATTTCAAGGCTTTCGGGAAAACAATGTGATGGCTAGACCAAGTTCTAATTTTAGGGAGGTTGGGCTCCTAAGTGGTCATTCAATTCCAAGGCCTGATCGATCATTGACCACTTAATTATTTTATGGTAGTCTTTCCGTTTAAGGAGCTTATTATAGGAATAATAAATTAACTTTATCTTATAAAAGGTTCAACGTTAAGTAAGCACATGTATCTGTAAAAAGAAAAGTTGAAAGGTCTCACATGGTCTGTAAGCTTTATTTTTCAGGTATTTGACACCCATCTGGACGTCACGTGCTTGTTTTTCCCGATGTGTGATATCTAGTATACAAGGATACCAAGATTGAGAAATCCATAAAGTTTGGCAGCAAAATGAACGACATCTTTAAATTTAACAAATTAAACTTCATTAATTTATGTGCTTTTGGTTTTAAAATAATATATAAGAAGCAAAATATTATGTTGTATTACGTTAATTGCATCCTATTGTAAATTGCAGAAATTTACTCATTGGTATTGTTTGTAAAAAACCCAGCTTTAAAATATCGACATAACCATGCCAAAGTCTGTGTTCCATCACTATTTAGTGCCATATGATTAGTGATACGATTCCTCTGCAAAACCAACGGAGCATACTACGTTCACTTTGCGTCGCCACCCGATATTTTGTCACGCCTCAGTCCTATTCGCGTTGTGGGTGTGTTACAGTGCCTTATTTTAGTAACTTATGTTATTGAAATAAAAACATTATTTTATTAGATTACTTACAATTTTCTTTTTCAAAATTTTATCGATATCATCGCGTTGGACAACTCTTTAACAATTTTTAATGAAATTTAATTTTGTTTTTTTAATTCGATAAAAGTGTGTGTTTTTGCTTGAAGCTGAAAAACAAGTGCTGTCTGTGAGTTCTGTACTCTTACAAAAAAAGTGATTTCAGCTGGACGTCCTGAATTTACTAAGGTAAGTAAAAATATAAGTATGTCATTTCAACCTTTAAGTACTCAGTTTTGAGCAAACACGAACCGATAATCCAAGTCATAGTAAATGGATGAATATTATTTCTACGAATTTAAGGTTGAAATCATTAAAAATATACACTGTTAAACATTGATAAGGCAAACAATTCCTAAATCGCATATGATCTTAAAAAAAAAACTGGTCCAAGTCGAACGCTTATGTCAAATAAGCAGTATTCGAAAAGCGTTATAATATATCTTGTCTATCCACGCGGGGTTATTCCCATCACGAATTTGTTACCACTAGTAACAGCTAAGATTTTTTTTCCCATCTGTTACCACTAAAAGTACTCGGTGGTAACAAGTGGGAATTTTTTTCCCATTTGTTACCACTAAAATATTTGGTGGTAACTACTGAGAAAAAAAAAACCCAGTAGTTACCACCAAATCTCTTACCACTAAAGAAATTAGTGGTAACTAGGGGAAAAGAATCCCAGCTGTTACCAGTGGCAACAAATTGGTGGTAACAGGTGGGAATAACCCTCCACGCGGTGTTCTTAATTCTTGTTTGTATTTACACGGATCCGTGAACAAGCAATGCAATAATCTCGGATCTGAGTTGATTCCTATCTATGATCATGACGATATTTGCTACATTGTAGATGGTTAAACTTATCAAGATTTAAACTTAAACTATATCAAAACCGAAACGAAACCAACCCCTAAATAGCATGCAATGATAACATGTTATTTTATTCGTATAACCACTAGATGTACAAACCAAACGGCGAAGCGAAGGTACAGTCACAACCCGCGAATGTTACGCCACTTGCCACTCTTCTTAATTTAGCCGTGTAACTACACTCGGGTAATATGTCAAGTCTGCTGTTAACCCAAAATGCATTACACAGTTAAATTAAGAAGAGTGGCAAGTGGCGTAACATTCGCGGGTTGTGACTGTACCTTCCTTAGGGATCCCGCCGTTTGGCCAAACTATGTTTGTTCAAATGTATCATTTTCCAAATTTTCATTACCCAAAATGCATTTTGTAATGTTTTGGTTTTATACTCGTATCCGGTATATCGAAACCGCTTGCTAATAATAAATCAACTTTTCGGGAAATGAATATTTGAGAAATAGTAGATTTGACCAAAAACATTTTGGCCAAATGGAGTAGACTCCTTTCCTTAAGTATTTTAACAACTGTTCAAAACTATCACTTTCAAACAATCCTTTTGTTATTTTCCATAAAATTTACCTTTGTCCTTTTATGCAAAAACCGCCTCTAGCTAAGCATAAATTACGAGTCATTATATTAAAATTCTACTTAATTCACGATGACGTTTTTTCAAATATCGAAAACGGTTTAAACATTATTCTACCAGTCACCGCATAAATGTCCAATTGTTTCAGATAGTGTAAACGTATTTGCAATCTTATATGTACAACAGAGACTTGAATTTGCATTGTCTGAAAATGCAAATGTGCCTTTTTTACATGAGCGAGCTAAATTATAATAATTATCCGCCATCTTGCACCGCAAGTCTGTGGTACAAACAAAAGCACAAAAGGCGAGCCCATTGCCAGTTAAAAAACCTTTTCAATACAATGCATACATTCAGTACCAGGCCTCAACATTTTCGTACAAAAACGACCCGTTTTTATGTCCATGGCATGAAGACCGTTAAACGAAAAGCCAATACGCCTACTTTACTTGGAACAAAATAACCGTTGGGGTTTAAACATACCCACACAAAAGAGTTTGATATTATTTAAACTTTCGAAATATTCTTAGAGATTTCTGATAAAAATATTTAAAGAAATAATGTAATCTTCACTCGTAAATATGACAAAACAAGGCCGCTTCCCGCCGCCTGACCCTCTCTGTATGTACGCTTAGATCTTTGAAACTACGCAACGGATTTTGATGCGGTTTTCATCAATAGATTAGGTGATTCAAGAGGAAGGGATTTATTTAAAATATTTTTTGGATTATGTACGGGTGTTACGGAAAACTCATATAAACTGAAGAGAAGCGAGGTGGGGTTGATATTAGACAATAACATTTTATTTCATTTTGAATAAGACATTGTTATTAAAGACGCCAATTTAAAAAACATTGCCTCTGAAAACTTTCAATAAGCCTGTCTGTCCGTCCGTCCTTCTATATCTCATAAAATCATTATGTGTAATCAGTAGATTTTTGGACAAATTGTGTATTTCTACTGCCACTATAAGAAAACATAATACAAAATAAGAAATAAAGGGAGCAAGCATACAAGAACAGTATGGAACTCTTCGTACCTTTCGACTCGCACTTGGCCGGTATTTTACTGTTAAGCCAATAAAAGTTAGGTATAACGTTAACAATACGCTAACAAAGCAGTATAAAGGCCAAGTTCTCTCCCATATTAAAGAGACAAAAGGCGATCGCTCACTTATTTGATATACGTGCCCATTACACGGTTGTAAAAGCGCGAAGTGTTCCACAGACTCGTATTGTGAAACATCAAAAATTTACAAGTTGCAGAGAGTGAAAGGGACGGTTATATACGGCTCCTATAGCTCTATCTCTTTTACTCACTTGAACTTGGTAAGTTTCAAGCGCTCCTAATACCTCAGTATTTGACATTTACAAACCGCAATCGTGCCGATTCTTACGTTCACTGCCCAGAATTGAAGAACTAGTATACTTTGTATGCAGTTAGTTTTACCTGGCATAAAATTGGTTATGACATCATTGCAACTGCAGCGGGCCTAATATGGCTGCGTCTATATCGCGTGTCAAATGTGTGGATAAAGCATCCGTCACTCTCGTACTTGTCTACGTGTCAGAAGGTAATGGATGCCTTATCCAAACTTTATCACCTGGAAATGTGTATGGCAAGACTCAAATTTTATTTTACATCTCTCTCTTCTTCTTCTTCATTGTAGCGTTTAAAAACTGAAACGTTACATTCCTGGATTCCAGTTTCACAAGTAACAGCCCTCGTATGTTCTCTAAATAAGTTTGTAGTACAACCCTAGAGCTAAGTTTGGTACTAGATTTATTTGTGTTGGCCTGGGGGCCTAGTCGAGATGTTAGTTAACGAATTTTGAAAAACGACAAAATGTATTGGATTGACGTAAGCTGATGACAACTTCTTGTCAACTCTATACATTTCGAGTCGATAGCAAAACAGACACGTGAGCAGCATTTGCATCTTGGCTAGACTGACTGATATATTAATTTATTTTAGACCTTACCAGACAGTGAGTGGACGGGTCGGAAGGGGCCGCCCTAGGCGTACTTTTTCGAGTCAAATCGGTGAAATACTGGAAAAGGGCCGAATCTTAAGTACCCGAAACCGACGTGCGTGCATGACTCGATGTATGAATGTGGAAGAAGCGAAAGAAATTTGTCAAGATCGTAGCAAGTGGAAAGAAGTGGTCTCTGCCTACCCCTCTGGGAAACAGGCGTGATTTAATGTATGTACTTATGTATGTAGACCTTTATTTATAAAAAAAATATTTCAAAGAGTTTACCACTTACCTTTATTAGATTGTTTTTTAACCATATAAAGAGAAAGTATTTACGTGCTATTCAATTAAAAGCCATATTGATAAGATAACGTAGCAATGTGTGTTATCTTGAGTAATAAACTCATAATTGTGATGTTTGAGTCACTTTCCTTTTGTTACAAAAACATACATGATGACTGAGTTATTAGTAGATGGTTCACCAAGGGATGAGAGGCATACCGTAAAACGGAGTGAGTAAGGATTAAGGGGTGAATAGGGACATAACCTAAAATAAAGTCATAACTTGTTACAAACGACAAGTCGTTCATTGAATACAAAACGGACACAATCCGAAATGAGTCAGTGTTGCATTTTAAATTTAGAAGCGGTTGGAATAGGATTTTTAATGGAAAAGTAAATTATTTTGGAATGTGTCCGTTTTGTATTCAATGAGCGAAGTATTACGTATATTGGAAATAATTTCAGTCTTATAATAAGTAGCATATGCTTTATTTTAGGTTGTGTCGCTACTCATCCCTTAATCCCTACTCACCCCGTTTTACGGTATATGTTTCACACATTTGTAGTCCAGGGTCCCAAGATACAGGCTCAGCCTAGTTTGGGGTTCGACAAATTTGTCTTTTTATGTATACACGGTGTTGTTAAGCAAATAATGACTTTTGTATATATATGTATATTTTTTGGCGCTCAAGCAATGAGAGAGCGCTAATATTTCGAGTGTGAAATAAATGGTGTCTTTCACCAGAGTTAGACACTCTGCTTTTTATTTCTGATATGAAGAAAGTAATATAAAATTAGCAATGGAAAAACATTTATTAGAAATTGAAAATGTGTTTTGAAAAACTGCTTAAATTTAATAAAAAAACTTTGAACTATAAAATTAAATATTGATTTTGAGATCTGAAACGCTGTAAACGTCGGTGAAGCTCTTTTTTCGTTGGTGGAAGATAACGAGGGTTGAGTTTCACTTTGTCTAACTAAATTCATTATTTGCGCTTTAATTTAGGATATTTTTCAGATTTTTAGTATTTGTAGTTTTGAAAAATTAGCGTTTTAAAGCTTAATATTATATGTATTGTTAGGCTTGCAACCTGTCACTAATACACTGGTAAACATCTTAGCCTAAGTGTGCAAAATGTGGTTACAGAATTATCAACAAGTTTTTAGAGTTGTTGGTAATTCTGTAGCTCAGCCTACCCCACTCTGGGAATAAAGGCGTGAGTTTATGTATGTATGTATGTATTTCATGAATGGATCCCTTAATCGATATATTGGTTGCAAAAACCCCCAATATTTTTGAAAGACCTATCCAACGACACCGCACACTATGGGGTAGACGAGAAAGAAATGACAACCCCACGTTCCGTGTAGGGGAGGTACACTAAAAAAAAAACAACAACATTGTAGTTTACCACTTTGTTGGCGTGACTAATATGTATATTCATGCTAAATTACAGCTTTCTAGTACTAAGAGTCTCTGAGCTAGGCTGCGGACGGACGGACGGACAGACGGACGGACGGACATGGCGAAACTATAAGGTTTAGCAAGTTTAGACATCTTGCTATTTGCATAGCCATGTTGGAAATTTGGTTTAAGTTGTGTAAACGATAAGTTGATTATTTTTCGAAATGTTGAATCACTTAAATAAAGAAAACTCATTAGGTACTAGTTAGAATAACACAAGGAACAAAATAAACTATCACAATCTATGAGTTTATAGATCAAACGAAGCAAAAGTTAGGTTACAGCTTCTTTGATTAAGTTCTAAATTCAATTAATGTAAGTCTAGTCTACTTAACACTTACTGGGAGAAGTTTGATAGTTTAACTTGATTTCTTGGAAGTTGTTTAGTTATCGACTTAAGTGGGGCTTTTATTTTCAAAAGAGAAGAATGTGTCACTCCCATAGGTCAACTTTCAGGAAGAAGTATAGTTGAGTTTAAGTTTGAAATCTGGAAGTAGTTTTAGTACATGTTTTTGAAAGGCGCGTCTTGTTACATAATATAACGTTTGATGTAACTTCATTAAAAAAAACAAGAGATTGCAAGAAACTTTAGATGTAACAAAACCTATAATTTAATTTAATGTACTTATAACGTTTAATTACACACCGTTAAGGCTAATGTATGTATGTATGTATGTAAACTCTTTATTGCACAATAAAAAAAACAATTACAAGTAAATTCGTACATAAACTTAAGATTAACATGTACAAAGGCGAACTTATCCCTTTAAGGGATCTCTTCCAGTTAACCTGACCATGATTGAGGAAACTGTAAAAGGATAGGCAAGATTACAAGGATGTGCACAAAAATAAAGAAACTCATAATTCTACAGCTAAATATCCATAAATCATACATGTAAATAAACATCAAAATATACACAAATATAAATATAATGATAATATATACATATATACTTACATAAATAAATAGTTATATAAACATGTACTTACATATACTTAAGTACATATAAATAAATACATGATATCGAAATGGAACATTACTGACTATTTTGCCTTAAATAATTAAATAAGCCTGTAAACACTACTCATCCAACCACAACTTTAACTACTTACTTTACTTTTTTTTTAACATCTTTTCCTTTTTTCCTAATATGTGGAACATCGACAGTCCGGCTACGTCCGACCTCAAAGACCATGTACTGGCTTTTCAGTACATTATATTTTGAGACCATGACTAGCAACATATGCCTCACACACCTGCAACAATTTCCTCACACCGCACATATACCGCAGATAGTTTTATTGTGTTTGTAGTAAAGGGCTTCGGAACACTACACTGAGTTTTTTTTTTATTTAACTCTTGCCCGGATTTTTTTATTTCTTATGTTGATTGATAAACTAATCATGCTTCAGTGGCACAGAAAGCTTAAATGTTTTTATAAGTCATCCAGCAAAATGCTGAACATACTAGAGTATAAACGAGGATTAAATGTAAAAAAATACGAAAATTATATCTATTCAAAAGCAAGGTTGTTTTTACTCAACTAATTGTACGAGTATTGTTATTGAATTCTAAACTAAAAGACATTAAGACGTTATGCCTTAATATTAACCATAGATCTTGGGATACCCTGGAACACAGTGTAACACAGTTATCAACAATCAGGAAAAGATATTATCAATATAATTTAAAACGGATGTAAAAAGAAATGACAAAGTGCAAAAAATAACTAAAATAACAGTCTAACTGAAGTCCGCGTCTGACTATGTTTGAGAGTATTTGAGTTTATCAATATAATGGTTTTTTTTATTAGTAATGGGTTTGCGTTTTACCACCCGCCCGCTTTTTCACCACCCTGATAATGACAGGTGACAAGTGAGATTTCAGTGTATGAGTCCCAGTGATGTGAAAACTTGTTAACTCTTCAATGTAAGTATACCAAATTGTCACCTGGCACCTGTCACAGTCAGGATGGTTCACCAACCTGGGAGGCCGGTGTGATAGTTATTTGTTATTAAGTTTATTTGCACGCCCTCATTTTCTCAAATATGACATGTCATCTACACAAGAGATCTCAATCGAGACAGTTCTTGAGCAACATAAAAAAGCAATAAACATCCCGTCCATGGGTAAGTACCGTGAAATCATTCAGTCCGCGTTGCCCCGCGAGGGGAATGTACTATTAAATTACGAGAAATGTGGCGTGATGTCACTTTAATATAAGGAGAATATCGTTTTTATTTGATAATACATAACTGTCAAAAAATATGAATATTTATTTCATATATTGCAAGTTCATTTTGAAAAAAAACGCCGTCGTTCGCAGGGTGGTGTAGGCAGAGCTACAGAACCACCTACCACCAATGTGAGTTATGATAGTAATCTTTATGTCACCATGTAAAAATGCAATATACTATGTATGTTGAGCTGATCTGATGAAAATTACCATCAATTTTGGCCGTGTTACTTGAGACTTGATGCCGTCTTCGGCAGAAAAGATAAGCACCTACCAAACATTTTATACACGATCTTATTATATTCCTAAAATGTATAAATACAAAATAGAACGAGAAAATGCTTCGAGAATCAATGGCAATTTGCCATTTAGTTTTCGAAATCTAATTTAGGTTTATTTTTATTTAACAATCCGCTACCAGTGGGCATTGTTCCTAAAATGCTGGCAGCATTGCCACGTTGAACGACAAGACTTAACAAAGTGCGGGCTAGCATTTTTCTCAAAAAAGTCAAAGTAGGTCATTTTTTTATTTAATTTTCAATTTCAATTCATGTTTAATGTTTATATTTTTTTTTTACTAATTATTACTTCTATACGTGGGTATACTTTGAAGGAATACAGGATGTCTTTACGCAGGGTTACACATGTGATACATGTTGAAAAATAGAAATACATTTTATGTGAAACTTTCTTTTTAAAATATTAAATAATGCGCATCAAAAATGATTCTTTAATCTTTCCAAGGCTCGTATTATTATAATTCGCTTTCATTTTCTACAATAAGCATCTGTACGCGTATGTATGACATGTATAACGAAGGCATAATTCGTGACCTGACTTCATTCCACAAAGTACTTTCACTATACAACCAGACGAATATGATTATAATATACGGTAGGTATTGTGTTCCGATTGTTTTTTTTTCTTGTAGTCTTGTTTTTATAGTACAGTCAGCAAGGATGTGATTATCTTAACCATGTAGCGTCGGCCAATTTAGACATTCATACATATAGACGAGCATGCGACAATGACGCCATTGCTACCCACGTCCGAGGAGTTAAAAAGCTTATCACTTTTCAACTCAACGCATCCAATATTAACAAAACAAAACAATAAGTATCATCTAATATTAAGACGGACCGATCAAATGGATTGATTGATCAAGAATTGTCATCCTCCAAATTCTTCAACAATGACGCCATTGCTACCGACGTCCGAGGAGTTAAAAAGCGTATCACTTTTCAACTCAACGCATCCAATATTAACAAAACAAAACAATAAGTATCATCTAATATAAGACGGACCGATCAAATGGATTGATTGATCAAGAATTGTCATCCTCCAAATTCTACTCAGGTATAAGTAAAAGACGCGCTCCAGATACACTCCAGATGCAACCCTTTATGAGGGACCGACCTCAGGGAAAAAGATCTAACATTAACCGGTGAGCTTTAAGTAGTCCCGTCAGAGAGTACACAACATGTTTGTAGCGAGTGGATTCTTAATAAGGTAGCTTTACTTATACGACAAGGAGATCGAATTCTCACCTCACGCTATTCAAATGTTTTGTGCAGGATAGTTGCGGCTAGGGGTGAGGGGTGGGGGGCTTTGGATCCCTGAACCAAAAAATTATCGATAGTATTCTTAAATTAAGGCAGGTTATACAATGTAGGTGTAAATTCAAAAGCCACTGCTGCAGGAAAAATCCAAAAAATAAACAACTGGGTAGTGGTTCTCTCAACAACGATGGTCGGACGGACGAACGAGTGAATGTCCAAGCGGCGAGTTTAAGTAGTCCCGTCAATGATGGTCAGCATGATTTCTGTCGTTGGATCGAACGTATAAGGCTGCTTAATTGAAAATGCACCCGCTAAAATGTGTTTTGTTCGCTCTGATGGGACTACTTAAACTCGCCGCGGCGATTTCGCTTGTTCGTCCGACCGTCCGTTGTTTTTGACAGAATAACACCCCAGATAAGGCGTACATAGGATGCACGGCTGTATTTTTGGAAACTGACCAAATGTATAGAATTTTATGCGGCCAAAAAAAACTAAAAAGAAACATTTTTAAACGTAATACACTAAAGAGTATTTAAATACTTTTAGCAAATATGTCGATGCCAATGTGAAAAAGACTGATGCTCTTACGCGATAAAAACTAGTAGGTAAGTATTTAGCGGAATAATAAAATATTCAGACGAGTCTTGTTTATTCTCTTTATGGAGACATAAATAAAGCCTAATTTTTGGGCTGCGAAAAGCATAATATAAACGAAAAATATGAGTTTATTATGCGGGATCTCGAGGGTAAAATTCTAGTACTTTACAGTCGAGAAAGTTGGTCTAAAAAATGCAGTCTGGCTGCTTTATATATGAGAAATCGAAGTTAACTTTTGTCGATTTTTAGAGTTCCGTAGTCAAAAAGAAACTCTTAAAGTTTCGCCATGTCCGTCTGTTCGTCTATGACTCAACTCAAAGACTCTTGGTAGTACAAAAGTGTAAATTGGCATGGTTATAGCGTAACCACGCTGACAAAGCAGTGAAAAAAAATCATAGAAAATTACTTTAGGTACAAATAAATACATGTAAAACAAGTATGATAATTTATGTAGTGATATGTTTTGCATAGCTTTTTAAACAATACATATTTAAGAGAAAGGATCCATTTCCGAAATAATGAGCTTAAAAGTGGTTTTGGGTAAAGTTAACTGTTTCCCCCACCACCTAAACCTTTGTTTTAGTACGTATAGTTAAATTAACAAGAAAACTATTACAGCTATAAGCTTTGTACAAGTTATCGAGTAATTATTGACCAGTTATAAATAAACGGATCCCTACTTTTTATTCTTCCAACACTCCGATCAGAAGCCAATACATTTAATAAAAGGCACGATGCTAAAATACGTGCGTTTTTAGTACACTTTTGGAAACTGATAATATTGTTAGTGAAATATACGCTTTACCATTTCCAGTTTCAAAGTCGAATTTACGAAAGTAGAATTCAGGCGATAAAAATTTACGTGTTAGAGTTTGCTTAGCATTCATTTACTGTTAATAATTTATAAGTGTGACCTTTTTACTGCGCCATTTTAAATAAAGCGCGAGCGGGCACTTTATGGCGGTTGAAGGAAATGTTCCTTTGGGACTAAACCGACATCTAGAGTGAGCAAAGACTTATTTTCTCAAGGTTAAGTCTGGAACTATAAAATATTGAGAGATTTTATGTTTAATTTTAAGGGGTTACAAAAAAAATATCTCTTAATCGCGCATGTTGTGGTAGTTTTTATCAATGTGGATAAAAGTGGATAAAACATTTGTCACTTTCTGAACAGCATGTACGAGGGTTGCTAATGTTGCTATGAATATTTTTAGTTAATTAAAAACCATTTTTATTTTACAAATTACTTTAATATTTTTCAAAATATACTCCTCCGAGTTCAATACATCGCCTCATTCTATAAAACCAATCCTCAAAACATTTAAAAAATGCGTACTGCGAAAGGTCAAAGAAAAGTCGCTCAAATTCTAGTACTGCTTCGTTCGAGTCCATAAAAGTCCGGCCACGCATCATTTTCTTTATAGTAGGGAACAAGAAATAGTCGCACGGGGCCAGGTCAGGACTGTAGGGTGGATGCGACACCAGCTGAACACCTTTACTGGTCAAAAAATCCATTGTTATTGCCGCGGTGTGTGCAGGTGCATTATCTTGGTGAAAAAGAATTCCATGAGTGCCGCTCTTTGGACGATCCTCACCAAGTCTGTCAAATGCCTGGGGTAAACAGACTTCTGTGTACCACTGGCTAGTAACTGTACTTCGATCTTCGAGTGGAACTATAGCTACTGGCCCCCCGCGGCGAAAGAAAACGGCGATCATTTTTTTGTTCACACTACGGCCACGAACAATTTTTAATGGCGGCCCGTCTTCCTCAAACACCCATGGCATAGATTGTTGCTTTGTTAGAGGGTCATAGCTGTATATCCAGGACTCATCAGTAGTAAGGATATTATTTAGAAATCTGTTGGGAATTGCCTCCGTCGAATTTTTTGAGCATAAACTGGCACCAATCTACTCGCCGGGTTTTTTGCTCTTCGGTCAGCAAATGCGGTATCAAACGCGAAGCGACCTTCCTGACGCCAAGATGATCATGTAAAATGCTTGAAACTGCGGGTGATCTAATACCAAGTTCATGCTCTATTTCCCGATGGGTAATATTTCTGCGTTCTTTAATCAACCACTCGGCTTTGATCACGTTTTCTGGCGTTACAGCAGTCGACGGCCGTCCTGGTCTCGACTCATCTTTGAGGCACTCCCGACCCCGCTTAAACTCGCGGTACCAATGTGAGATTGTGGCTAACGATGGAGCAGACCCCCCAAATGCGTCGTTTAAATTTATTAGATTCCTTAAAGGTTAAGTTCCTTTTGTAGTCGTAGAATATCATAGCACTAAACGATTCTAGCGACAGCTCCATTGCAAGAAACAAAACTGGACTGACATTTTCAGCAATTTTTTTTAAAAAAAAGTTGTAAGCGGCCAGTATCAAATTTCATTTTACAAAGAGCTAACAGCTAAATTACCCTTAATTTGCCATACACTTTTAAAAGTAAATGTTGTTAGTTTTTATACAGCTAAAAACTTTCGTTCGGCCTATGTAAGTGGCAGTGTACTTTATGCACCGCGCCCATATTTTTTAAGCCTAAAGTGTTTTTTTGTTGTTATATATATTTACTATAATCAGTCTCCTTTGGTACCAAAGAAACTGATTTTATGGCTATAATTTGAGAGTTTAAGTTACCACTTGCCCTCGATTAAAACTGCAAGAGCAAAAAATGTTTTAGACCACAGCAACCGAAAATTCCGTAAATGTCAACTGCTTCATGCACTTTATTTGTTTGAAGCTGCGTTAGAGCACTTTGGGAGCACCACTTTCTGAAACGCGAGTAGAGAGATTTTAATTTCCGCTTGTTTGCCTAAAAGAGTTTTGGGAAATCTATAAATGCATTATTTCTTCATTTTAAAATAGAGCACATGGTTTTTAAATGCAATTTCCGTGAAACACGATCATATAGTTTCAGTCCTCCTCTTACTGACCTATTTCAAATTAATCATCCTGTAGTTTTAAGACTCTCGAGAGACAATAAAGGTTTTACCTAATATCGTGTTTTAGTTTAGTTTATCGTGGTGTAGTTTAAATACAAGAGCGCATAATGTTTTTAATTAATTCCTCTTAAGTTAACGAAAATGTTAAGCACTTTAGTGCGTTGTCAAAGTAAACCTCAAACAGAAAATCAAATGACACACGTGACAATGACAATGACATTCACAGTGACAAGGTTGCTCATAATTTTTGTTGGGTGGGATTCAATGGACTTCCCTTTGTGTTTGTGAATGACGATCAAATTTAAAAAATACCCCATGATATTTACAATAGAATCATATTCCATTGACAAATTTTCCGTTGTTTCGTAATGTCGTAATGTCATTGTTTACATAATTATCTATACTTAGTCATATTTTTTATGTCGCTTGAATTTTAAACTTTTCAGAATTTCTTAAATGTGTTACGTGTAAACGAGGCTAGGTTACGTTAGGTTTGACTCATTAAAATTCTGAAAAAGTAACAATTAAATATCATCTCGGTTGACATGATGATGATGATGAACAATTAAATATGAATTTAACCCCACAAGACCACTTAACCCCAGATGATATACCTATTTTTTTTTATACATGCTTAGTTTTATTACATGACGTTTCTTTTTAGTTGGTTGTCTTTTTCTCGATAATCTTCCTTCCTTACATCCTTCCTTATTTTACATAATATTAAAGTTCGACTGTTTGATTATAAAATTTGTTTCTTTTATCACTATTTCTCCAGGCTCTGTCCTATTTATCGGATTAAATACAACCCTTTATCCGAATTTTAGTTTTAAACTATCCCTGTGTCAAACTGCTTCGGAACAACATGTTCGTGCCCGGTTTTTTATGGTCGTGAGATGGCTTTTGAAATTGTGTTACTAAACACGCATCCGTTCATGTTCATGGAAGATTTTCCGGAAATTGAAAACTATATTGAATAAATAGCAAAAGTTTAGGATGTGATTTCATGGAAAAAATATATTAAATAAAAACACCCTTTAGATTCGGTCTTAAGGCTTTTAAGACTTTTATTTTGTTAGCTTAGTTTATAAATAATAAGTATAAATGTTACCTACCATAGATTTTCACTTGATACTTTTCGTTATTGATTTGCATAAGTTCCTGTCAAAAATTTCATTTTGTTCAACATCGGTCCTTGCGTTTCGTTTCTAGAGCGCCACAAAGGAACAAACATAGATAATTAGGCTGATAAACACATTACTCACTCCTTCGGCAATCGGTTAAAAAAATGCTATGTCACCAGCCCAATGAACTCGACATCGTTATAAATCATGAACTTCAAGTCGTGCCACAAAAAACAAAGGAGAAAACATTAGTAAAAATTAGAAATTATACCTTTGATAATGTGTACCTAATGGCTGACTATGAATGCCGTGTGACAAAACAGTGCATTGTCGGGTGAAAGTAAGTGGTTGTTTTTGTTTTGGCAACGCAAGACGGCAATCGTGAGTTAAAAGTAAAAGCAAACACATTATTGAGTAACGGGTACTCGTTATAGGTAAATTAGTTAAAGTACAGAGTCCCTTGTCAAGATGCATTACGCTAAATAACGTTTCTAAACGTTTAGTGTTTGAACCAATCGCGTCACTGGTATATGACGTGAATACGTGATACGAAAAATCACGTTATCTACCAGTGACGCGATCGATTGGTTTAAATCAGGGACCGGCCCGCTATCCCATTCAAGAGGTTTCGAATGGGTTTTTGTAAGGATTTATTTACAAAAGCCGTATCGCTTGAAAGCCGTTCGATTTGCTTTTTAAAGTGCTATTTATAAGGGTTACCCTTAGCAAATCCGTTCCGTGTACGTCTTGCTCGATTTTACTTTTGTAGCGCTATATTTTGAGTGATACCAATATCCCTTCAACTTAAAAAAGGCCGTTCTATTGGCTTTTTAAGCGCTATTTTTAAGGGTTACCCTTATAAAAAGCCGTTCTATTAACTTTTTTAGCATTATTTTTAAGGGTTACATATCAATTTACTGCTGCTCTTTAGGTTTATGTGATGGCTAGTTTAACAAACAACTAAGTCGTATATTTCTTCAAAAGGGGTTATTCTTTTAGTGGGTTGTATTTCGAGAGGTAAGTCTTTTAAAGGCTTTTATCGGGGAATGCGTGGTCGGGTCCCTGGTTTAAATACGAAACGAATAGAAACGTTAGTTAGCAATGCATCTTGTCACGGGACTCAGGTACTCCCAACTTCTTAAGACGACGGGTAGGGCAAACGTGTAAAGTAAAATAAAATCTCGTTAAAGGAAAAACTTGTTTCTTTGGACTAAATCATGCATCTTTAAGAACTGTGGATTGACTATACGAGTATAATTATAATAATAGTACTAATTATATGTATATTTCTGTATCTATTTATGTAGGTATTTGAATGTAGTTTTTATTTTATTTTATTTTTATAAGTTTTATTGGTTAAGTAAATGTGCTTTATTCTTCTTCTGGTACACTTGTTTACTCGTTGCACAACCTTTCACTCTTCACAATGTCTCAAGGGTTAGCTGGAAGGGATAAGTTCGCCTTTGTATATATTTTTATATTAAGTGTATTGTTATGGTTTTTCTTTTGTACAATAAAGTGTTTACATACATACATACATACATAATTGGTTCCCACTAATAAATCAATTGAAGCGATATTTCAAAACATGTAAATATGCATCAATCATAATCACTATTTGGAACAAAATACAACCTTCGAAAATACGTAACAGTAAATAATTAAAGTCTCTCTCAATAATTCCATTTGATGACATTAACCACAAAATTCAGACACTAATTGATTGAGCTTTAATCATTGATCAATTGATTATCAATCTGACTGTATCCGGCACACGGGTGGTGGACATACGTACAAACATACATACATTAATATACAGGGTTATTGGTAATTCGACGTATTCCCGCTAGGAGGTGATAGGGGTGACTATTTGCAATAATTACTTCCCCCATATGCATTATGCACACCAAAAAGTGAACCATTTTTTACATTTTTCAATATGAGTCGAAAATGCAACATCAAAAAATTATTTAAAAAGTTGTATTTATTCGAAACTATTTTTTCTTCTGACTTATTAAAAAGATGAAACACTGGTTACATACATACATACATACATAAACTCACACCTTTATTCCCAGAGTGGGGTAGACAGAGCTACAGAATTTCCAACAACTCTAAAAACTTTTTGATAATTCTGTAACCAGATTTTGCACACTTAGGCCATGGGGATGTTTACCAGCAAATTAGTGACTGGTTATTCATGAATATTAAAAATACGAGACGAAAAACGATATTATGTGTTTTATCCCCTAAAAAAAAAAAAAAGCCCCCTGTCACCTGCTAACGGGAATACGTCTAATTACTAATAACCCTGATGTATATATAGACACGTGAAACTTAAAGCATTTTCCTTTTTTTGTCAGGGATAAAAAAACATGAATTACCTACCGAAATACGCGCATAACTTCCTAATAACGGCACCAATTTTAATAATTCTTTTTGTTGTTGTCATCATTGTCAGGACAAGGTAATGAAAAAATTGCTGCTGGGGAGCGGCTATTTAATAATCACTACAAATTATAAAACAAAGTCGCTTCCCGCAGTCCGTCTGTCTGTCCCTATGTATGCTTGGATCTTTAAAACTACGCAACGGATTTTGATGCGGTTTTTTCTGGTTTTCTGGGTTTCTCCAAGTTAAGCATTACGTTGAACTGATATTAAAGTTGTATTTAACGTTCGCTAAGATATACCTTTTCTTTTTTCTATAACTTTTTTATGAGAAGTCCATAATTCAGCAAACTCTAGTGACATATAAAGTGTTGCCATGTCAACACGTTGCAACGGCCGAGACAAGATTTAGTTAAATATTGCAATTATGTCGCACAAATTTGAATCCTATTATTATGTATGTTGCATCCGTGTTTTGAGTATTTTTAAGTTGAATCAGTTAATTTAAAACACTGCTTTCTCCGCAGAAATGTTTTAACGATGACGCTGCGCTGAGGCCTGTGTCATACATACGTATGAGGTACAGAGTATTACAGCGAGATTAGTTGAAACATTAACGCGAATATTGATACGATAGTGAAAGAAAGGATAAAAAATCAATCCTGAAAGATTTGTTACAGTGCACTTTTTAAAGCAAGCAAAGGCAGTGTTAAAGTCGTTTAACTCCTATGAAAATGTGAGCAAATAAAGTTCAAGAAGTAGGTAAATTTGTATATTTTGCCTGCAACCCTGAGCACTCGAACGGTTGATCGATTGCATTGTTAAGGGCACATACAAAGAAGCCTTCGCATTTTTAATAATTATCTATTCCGTAAAACGGGGTGAAATTAAGGGAGGAGTTAGGATGCAACCTAAAATAAGTCATAACTTGTTACAAATAAGAAAAAGTATTTTATGGACCATAACGTTACGTCTATTGGAAATAATTTTAGTTTTATAATTATTAACATTTGCTTCGTTATAGGCTGTGTAGTACTCGTCCATTATAGAGCAGCGGTCTCATTTGAGACCCTATGTTGTGTTTAAATATTGTGTGCTCTATTGTTCTATACATTAGAATTCAAAATAAATTGAAATAATCAAATAATTTGTCCTACAATCTCCATTCACCCCGTTTTACGGTACATGTGTAGCAAGGATATCAAACATCTAATTCTTAAAACTTTATATTAAAAGCAGCAGTTTTTGGTTTAAGTGAACTTTCTTCTTCTTATATAAGTTGTGATATAACTGTAGTTCAGGGTTACTCAAACCAGTTTGCGCGCCGCAGGGTCATTTTTAAACGCTAGAAATCGCTAATAGTTTTATTCTAGATTGTCAACCCTATTTAAAAAAAGTGAACTATGAACTTCTGATCCAAAATTTGTCAGTTTAAAGTTTCAAACTTTTCTTCTCATCTTAGTATTGGTATTAGCGTAGTATTAGTTATTAATTTTAAATTCAAATGAAGTTATTTTTAAAGTTTATTATAAAAAAATGCGTTTTGAAGTTTTTTACAGATTTATTCATTATTAGCCACCCGCCCTCGCTTCGCTTCGGTTTATGTGAGTTTTCTGTATCACCCGCCCTAAACCAAAATTGATTATACAAACATACTTTCCTTTTGAATCATTCTGTCTATTACTGAAAACTGCATTAAAATCCGTTACGTAGTTGAAAAGATCTAAGTGAGCAGACAGCGGGATCTACTACTTTGTTTTACGAGTATATCTGTGTTTTATAGTAAGTAAAGAATACCAGTTTAGAAAATATATTAGAATAAAATAAACGTGAGAACATAATCAGAAATCTTTACAAATAATGAAACCTATAGCTCTTGTTTCTTTTTTACTAACTTTAAAACAGGGAGGAGGTTTTTCATGTGCCTATGTTATCTGATTACTCAAAGACAGCTGGACCGATTTCAAACAATGTATTTTATTTTGAAAGGGAATACTTTCTAGTTGGTCCCATTGTTTCTTATTAATGTTCTTTAGTTTCTTATTAATTCAGCAGTGGAACGACGTAACAGCATACAAATATTATAATATGATCACTAAAAAGAATAAAAATAACGACCTTCAAAAACGTTATGTTTTGAGGTTTTTCGTTTCTTTTTCAAACATTTATTTTCTAGGAACATAAGCAGTAAAGTATAATTTAATAACTTTATTAAGTATTGTTGAGTAATTGTATTATGTTGTACCCTCATATTATTATATTAACAATTAATTCGTTAATATCAAATGGTTGAAGAAGGAAAGGTATCCATATAAAAACATAATAACATTGTAATGGAAGCACGTAAATATTATCTTCTTTGGGTCTATTTCGATACCGAGACATATTAAACGTAAATATCTCTGAAAGTTCTCATATGAAACGAATTATTTATTTACTGTCGAGTATTTTCAATATGCGGCTAAAGAGAACAAGCCTTATAAAAAGCAAGTATTCAAAACCTAGCTAAAATAACGTACATACTAGTCTGACTCGTATAAAATTAAAGTATCACTACATAGTATAAAACAAAGTCGCTTCCCGCTGTCTGTCCCTATGTATGCTTAGATCTTTAAAACTACGCAACGGATTTTGAAGCGGTTTTTTTTGATAGATAGAATGATTCAAGAGGAAGGTTTTAATGTATAATAAACTCTGTTTTATGTTACGGGTGTTACAGAAAACTCACATAAACCGAAGTGAAGCGAGGGCGGGTCGCTAGTTTCCAAATAAAGTAGTATTCTTCAGTTTTTTTTTAAACATACTTTTTTGTGCTCTTAGCACACTGTACTGTAATGAAACTTCGCGCAATCAATTTCGTTCCATTCCACGCATAAGTATTTTTGATACGTTTTTTTATTCAAAATAATAAAGTATAATAAAACAAAATAACGTAGGATACATTATTATAAAGTATGGTTGGCAACCCTGTACACGGAAGAAGTCGCGGGTAAAAGCTATTAAGAAAATTAAAATTGTATGACTCACGATAGTTCAAGCTTAATTAAAACTGAAGAATGCTTAAACTTTTACTATTATGAGAAATGGTAATTTCATTCTATGAATATTAAAAACACAGTCTATCCTTGACACTTGAAAACTTTGAGATAAAACAATGGGTAGCTTGTCACTTTTCATACGTATTTCAATTTTCACCTGCGTCAAAGATGCTAATAACTTTCTTCAATGTAAAGTGTTAGACAAATAGGCATTCCGCATTTCACTTTCTTCCACCCACTTTGGCGTTAAAGTCTAAATTTACAACCGGTTTAGCAAAATTTCTACGTTATTAAACGTTTTTTCATCATGAAATTGTTTGCTTTATTTTGTAACTGTAGGCTACCATTAGCGTCTATCTTTTATTGTGTATACTTTCTTTTATTTTCATAGATGAATAGGGAATATTTCTTACTTTTTTCACAGTTCAATAAAAGCTGATTCATGTAACCAATAATTAAGTTTTTTTTATTGAATATTTGTTGTTATTATTTATTTATTATTAGATATATTATATTATTATTTATTATTTATTTATTATATACGAGTAGGCCGACCTGTGACATGACGTCACAGGGCATATCGAATCCCTCAGTCAAATCGCTGTCTAATTATAAGTTTAAAATGCTTGTATCATCCGTACCTATTCTTTGACCAATTTTAATTTTACTTTTGGTGACCTTGTTTACGGTATTTTTATAATATTCTGTTGAGAAATGCGATTAAAAAAATGGAGATTCCCTATGGAACCAGCTTCAACTGGAAAACGCAAAATGAAAACCATCACGCCATCCATCGATATTTGTGTGATTACTGTAACGGTCGTAGATAAACCACATTTTTTTTACATTAATACTATTACATTACTATATTATCTAACTGATGGTAAAAACCGCACTTGCGTTATTTAGGAGGATAACAAGACATGATAAAAGATAAAAAAAGATAAAAGATTTTTATTCAGTAAGTAGGCCGCACGGGCACTTTTACACGTCAAAAATCTACCAGGGCTTCGCAAGAGACCTCTGCTGAGAAGAAGCGCCGCAAGAAACTCAACAGTTAGTCGTTTTTTAAATATACAATAAAATTATAAAACTTAACCTAGCATTATATTATAAAACAATGAATCTAACATACGATAAGAAATAAATGTATTCACGCGTAGTTGAATGATTTTAATTAACTGACCAAAGGGGCTATACCAAGATTAAACGCCGAATTTGTGAATACTAAGGTTGGATTTGACCAAACTGGAATAAGATCTTATACTTAGATTAAAAATGCCGAATTCGTATAGACTAATCTCGGATTGTCTTATTCCAGTTTAGTGAAATGTCGCCTAAGTAATTTAAATTTCCATAATTAAACTAACTTCGTATTTTATCTGACACGCAAAGCAAAATTTAATATATCATCTTTTAAACTTCTAGTCTCTTCTACAGCAAATAAATCTAAAATTCCAACAATTTTCCCGCCTTACTTAAAATATTCTAAGACTTGAACATAATATTTGCCGTAAAACAAAGCCTTTTCGTACTTACAACTGTTGACATGGCCCAAAAGTACTCCGTGTATTTGCCAGAAAGTTGGGTTTACTAATTATTTGCTCAGCGCGAAATTCTTGTGCCTAGGGACAAAGTCTGCCTAGTTAGCCGCCGCCATTTTCTTTATTTGCGGTACTAATTTGAGACGGCGCCTAGGGGCGTATTTTTGCAACTAATGGAGGGGTATTTTAAAATGCTATTACTTGAGCTTGAGCTATATTCTACTCAGTAAAATCTAATTGCTTTCGACATGTTATCGTATCGTCAACGTTACGATGGTTTTTAGGGTTTCGTACCCAAAGGGCAAAAAATAAATAAAATACTTTTTCGAGTAAAATCGGTGAAATACTGGAAAAGGGCCAAATATTAAGTACCCGAAACCGACGTGCGTGCATGACTCGATGTATGAATGTGGAAGAAACGAAAGAAATTTGTCAAGATCGTAGCAAGTGGAAAGAAGTGGTCTCTGCCTGCCCCCCTGGGAAACAGGCGTGATTTAATGTATGTATGTACATATGTAGGGCAAAAATGGGACCAAGGACCACCCATTCCCCGATATAAAAGCCTTTTAAAAGACTTACCTCTCGAAGTACAACCCACTAAAAGAATAACCCCTTTGGAAGAAATATACGGTTAAGTTGTTTGTTAAACTAGCCATCACATAAGGGAAACCTAAAGAGCAGCAGTAAATTGATATCCCTCTTATTGCATAAACCAAATAACTTATAACCAAATATAAAAGGGTAACATTTAAAAATAGCGCTTAAAAGCCAATAGAACGGCTTTTTATAAGGGTAACCCTTATAAATAACGCTTAAAAAGCCAATCGAACGGTTTTTTTAAGTTAATGGGATATTGGTATCACTCAAAATATAGCGCTACAAAAGCAAAATCGAGCAAGCCGTACACGAAATGGATTTGGTAAGGGTAACCCTTATAAATAGCAATTTAAAAAGCAAATCGATCAGCTTTCAAGCGATACGGTTTTTCTAAATACCTTCGGCGTCGGGCTTCTAACACTCTCGTTAGTAATTCCCTTCTTACGACCCTTGATGCACAATGTACTATTGTCAAAAGATTAGTTCAAGCAAATTGAAGACTTTTTAAGTTCAAACTTAGGCAGAATCAGTGGGGGGTTAAGAAATATGATAAGGTCTCTAGAGCCGAACGTTTAATAGAAAAGCACCTGACATTATAACTCAGTAAAATTAAACTCCCTAATACACAACCATACCTATATTTTGACAAATTGAATAACAAGTTTGGACAACCCTTTAGACTTTTTAAAATATAAATTATATGCAATACGATAATAAAAAACCAAATCTAGTGTAGTTTTCGATGTTCTAAATTTTTAATAGGTATATAAAATATTTCATAACCTTACGAGATTAACGCTTTTAGCTTCTAGCGGTATTTGAACTTACGACCTTTGTAGCCAATAATTGGATCACAACTGGCATTATCGGCCTGGTCTAATTATAATCCTAATTAAAATAAGCTAATCTCACCTTTCATCTCTTCATAGAAAGTATACTCATCTCTCACATGCCTGGCCTTGCTTTATCAACTCTATGAAAATATTGTCGATCACGTTCTTTAATGATCGATGTCATGTCGATAATCGATAGCCGTTGGTAATCGATGGCTACCGATGGGTGCAAATCGATTGTTACCCGTAGGTAACTCTCCAATGCATCCGCAAACTAGTACGTTCACCTGTTCCGGGGCGGCCGCGTTACTGTGAAAACTCGAATGTAATTCACTTAATTAACGATATATTATGAATACTATGATTGAGTGCCGGGATTGTGGTTGCCAGGTTAGAATAGTGCCACTCCATGTCCTCCAGTGGATGACGTAAGAGATGACTAAGGGAATAAAGGCTGTTACGCGATGTGATTGCAACCTAATACACTTTTAAACATGTTAGCCTAATTTTGCAAAATGTGGTTACAGAATTATTAACAAGTTTTAGAGTTATTATTAATTCTGTAGCTCTGCCAACCCCACTCTGGGAATAAAGGCGCGTGCTTCGGGTTTGTACTTGTCTCTCACTCGCTCTCATACGCTCTTATTAAGAGCAAGTGAGAGAGGACTTCAAAACCGAAGCATCTTCTAAGTGCTCACAGACTGTATGTATTATTGATAAGTTCGCCTTTGTATTTTTTTTCTGTTATATTGCATGTGCAATAAAGAGTAAGTAAACGTACATAAATACATACAATAGCGATCAAAAAATAATTAAAGAAAGGCTTTTGAAACCCGATTATCCCTGCATCATCAGGTTTGGACAAGTTCTAATAAAGCCTTTGTCACTATTTGGGTAAATATCAAGTCACCCATACCCCACAGTTTAAAATCAAGGCGTTTAGCCGTCAAGTTGTCACAAAAAAACATGGATACATACATACAGACAGCGAAAAACGTCACCTTTTTGAATACTTTGATATCATATTTTTTTATGTGAAAATGGAGGTAGACGAGCAAACTAGTCACCTGATGGTAAGTGATCATCACGACCCATAAACACCCGCAACACTAAAGTCTCTAAACAAATTAGTACTGTTTGACAGATAACCTCAAACTTTTATCAAGCGTGCTTTTATTTAAAATAACGTACTTATATATATATATATTTTTTTAATAAACTTAATGTGAAAGTTAATGATCAAGTGCATAAATCATTGCTAAGACCTCACTTGATCTTTAAAAGCACGTGATTAACGAGTAATCAGAGTTTTTTTTAATACTTAGAACGCATGCAATGCAACTGACCGCGCGACCCTGACTAAACCGGCTTGGTCCGTCCTGTTGAGTTTGCTTGTGGTGGCTCGCGGCGCGTACGGTCGCGACACGCACACATGCAAGTCGTGCGATAATACCTTTGCTTGAAGCCTAACTATTGTCTACACGCCATAGAAGTGTTTACCTTTATCCTTGATGTTTTATTCATTAACAGTTTAAATTCCCATTGTATCTATCGTGTATAATTTAAACCTATTTAATTCCATACGCTTTCCTTAGGTTTATCAAAAGGGTTTTGCGTCAATTCATGAAAACCGGCTTATAGTATAAATTGGACAGACCAATTTTACATAATCCTATTTAAATACAAATTCAGTGATACCCAACGTTATAGGGTTTCAAAGTAATATGATGTATTCATTTTAATTTGTGGTTGTATTTGTATCACTTGATTTAACTAGCATCGGTTTTTGATTTATATTTCAAGGCCCAATTCGGAAAAGCGGGAATATGGATTCTATCTACTAATTACTTAAGTCATAATAATTATATAAGTGGCGATACGACCTAGAGTCGTTTGCGAGGGTTTGGCAGGAGTGCGCTCTGGATAGGGACGAGTGGCGGAAAAGAGGACGCCTTTGCCCAACAGTGGACACAAAACCTGGCTATTAAAAAAAAAACCCGCGACCCGCCCTCGCTTTGCTTCGGTTTAAGTGTGTGATTTTTGGTTTACCATTGAATTGCCGACAGACTTTTAATCGAATATTATTTCAAAGACATCGTTTCAAGTATTTTCATTTCATCGACAAGTCATTGCGTCGAGGACTCAATACTAGGTAATTTGAAACGAGGTCTTTTAATTGGTAGTTTACTTATTTCAATAGAATTCATGTCATGACTAATCATTTCGGTTTTTTTAATTGTTTTTTTTTTACTTGTAATAATATTTATTCCGCATAACATTATTTCAATTGGTAATATTTTGCTATCAAAACTAAACAGTAATGTGTCATGCTTTTCTGTCAACAGTTTATTTTCTTGGGGGTCGTAGTTCTAACCTAACCTAACCCGCTTCTGTCAACAGTTCGTTTTCTTGGGGGTCGCAGTTCTAACCTAACCTAACCCACTTCTGTCAACAGTTCGTTTTCTTGGGGGTCGCAGTTCTAACCTAACCTAACCCACTTCTGTCAACAGTTCGTTTTCTTGGGGGTCGCAGTTCTAACCTAACCTAACCCACTTCTGTCAACAGTTCGTTTTCTTGGGGGTCGCAGTTCTAACCTAACCTAACCCGCTTCTGTCAACAGTTCGTTTTCTTGGGGGTCGCAGTTCTAACCTAACCTAACCCACTTCTGTCAACAGTTCGTTTTCTTGGGGGGTCGCAGTTCTAACCTAACCTAACCCACTTCTGTCCACAGTTCGTTTTCTTGGTGGTCGCAGTTCTAACCTAACCTACTTTGAAAGCCTCGTACTTCTATTTCTTGATATAACTAGTTATGCAATAATATTATTAATTTAATATTATCAATAATTCTTAGTTTTATTATACATATTTGTTTGACACACTACATAATTTGAAGATTGTATAAATGTGCAATAGGGCATATAAAATTGTATTCAAGTAATACGTCGAAGAAATGAATTGCAATGTTTTGTAGTTGTACCAATTAAGATAATTTGAAACAAATCAGCGATTAAGTAGTATTCGTTGATTAGTATTTCCACGTAGTAAGATAAATTTAAATAAATAGTAGTTGAAATAAAATAACGCCAAACAATATTACTAGTACTAATGTTTCGATGAATCGTTGTCGATGAAATAATATTCGATGAAAAGGTTGTCGGCAAAACAAGGGTACACCGTGATTTTTCTGTACTACCCGTCCTTAAACCAGAATTTATCACACATACAATCCGCATGAATGCATGTAGTTTTTGAGATCATCGCGAACATACAGACACACAGACGTGACCGGGGACTTTGTTTGATAATAATAATATGTAGTTATTATTTAAACCTTTCACGCAATTACACAAAGCACAATTTTCAACAAACTAAATAAAGTATGGTATTTGGACAAGAATTTATAAAGTTCAGTTATATTTTTGGAACAATTGTGCAGGGAAAGATAAACCATGGATCATACAAAACAGGACTTTTAATGAGAAGCCTATATTTGGCATGGTGTCAAAGATCTATAATAAATTACCGAAAGCTATTTTACAACTACAAGATATGTCACAATTTAAAAAAGAATTATATACGTTTTTAGTAAATAAGTATTTTTATTCCATACGCGAATATTTTAATGACGAGATGTAAAAAGAATAGAGGTATGATATAAATTAGAATGTGAAAATGTATATTCAGTCTGTAAGGTTGCATGCTGCATGAATTTAGCTATTCGTATGCCTAACGGCAAAACAAAAAAAAAAATTCTTATTAAACCGATGTTACACCAATGTTTACACATGTTTTACAAAAAAAAAATGTTGACCCATGTTATTTTATAGGAATGATCATAATCATGGAATTGAAAGATCTCATGCTTGTTTTATTGTAAATAAATCTCATATCTAGCTGGAAATAATGAAACAACACTACCAAAATTTTCGAAAGTTTTCTCATTTTATAACACATTAACACAGCAAAAACACAGTCATGTTTGAGAATATAATTATAAAAGCAAAATTTCATGTTCCACATAAACATACTCATAACTTTGAACATCAACTCATTACCGACGTAAAACTCGTACTTCACAAAGCAGAGCTTATAACATACATGAAGCACCTAAGCCCTCACAGTGGCATTCATCCAGTTTTTTGTAACATAATTACCACCGAACTTCATGCTTGCGGCTTAAAGGTTGGTGCAGACATACCGTTCGACACCGGATCAGCTCAGTGAGACATTGAAAAGTGAGCTTTGATCTGTGTAAGTACGATACATTTTTCAGTGGACGACTGCTAGCTTGGGCCGAAGCGATGCTTTGCAGTTCCGATGCCGAAAAATGTGCGTTACAGTTTGGAGTTTTACGCAAAGAATGCTAATGATTCGACTTGAGGTACGGATCCGTTGCCGAGCGGTTATGTGTGCGTCAACCTTAATTCGAGTCCCTATGCTTTACAGGCTTCATAATACATTTGCGCGATGCAAGATTTATTATGAAACAATCTGGGGGCCTAGTATAAAGCTGCGTTTATCGCATGACAAAATGTGGATAAAACATCCGTCACTTTCTGACATGTGTAATATAGTAAAATACGAGAGTGACAGATGCTTTATTTACAATTTGGTCACGTGAAAAACGCAGCCATACCAGACCCGTTGATTACCATAAAGTTGCCTCAAGCTCGATTGACTCGACGTTTAAAACATAAATTACATACATACATACATTAAATCACGCCTGTTTCCCAGAATGGTAGGCAGAGACCACTTCTTTCCACTTGCTACGATCTTGAAAAAATTCTTTCGCTTCTTCCACATTCATACATCGAGTCATGCACGCAAATCGGTTTCGGGTACTTAAGATTCGGCCCTTTTCCAGTATTTCTCCGATTTGACTCGAAAATGTACGCCTAGGGCGGCCCCTTTCGACCCGTCCACTCACATTCGATCTGTATATCTCTTTCCTCAATCTTCTTTCATCCATCCTTTCCAAATGACCGAACCATCGAAGCATGCCCTTTTCAATTTTAGTCACTACATCTTCTTTTAGTCCACATTTCTCTCAAACTTCGACTTTGATATTGGGTTTAGGAAATTTAATTCTTATTTTTTTGCTTTATAAAGGCAGGTTTACATCAGTTATACCATTTTTCTAAGTACAGAAGGTGTCGTCCCTTCTGTATTCCGACTCATTACATAAACCCATTACCCATACCCACCAAATTAACCATTTATTAGTTCAATTAGTACCCTCAAAGATATTGTCAGCAACATTTTATAGAATATGATCTCTGAACCACTACATATCTAGTTACATAAATTGATTAATTAGTTATACATACCTACTCAATGTTGCAAATAAAGTGTCAAACGACTCACTGCTTACGATTAAGCCACACAGGCTTCTGTAAGCATTTAATGTGATGTTTTAGATTAAGTTTATATATTGAATAATAAACGAAAAAAAAACGAAAAAAAAACCCTCTTTTATCTTCTTCCTGTATATTTTTTTGTGCAATGACTTAATATAGCAAATTTTGTGCAAATATTTACCAAATAGTAGTATTGTTTCATTTTTAATCTCCTTATACTTTTCATTGCCAAGGTATCTAACTTTCATACAAAGTGGACCCTCCAGGCGGGTCGGCGGCAATGAAAGGGTAAGTATATTAGTTTTGAATAACCTTTAGTACCTATTACTGTACTTTTTATGAACCTCTAGGTCTTTATATTGTTACTTAATTACCTGTATATATTTTAATGTGCGACTGTAAGTGTTCTGAAATAAATAAATAAATAATAAAAGGTTGCACGTTAAAATAAATTCGCACGTAAGCCAAAGTTGGTATTTTCAAAGAATGTAAAGGTAATTAATTATGAATCTGACATAGAAAAATAGGAAACAAAATTTCATTTCGAACTCAAGCTTTATTAGTAACTTTCGTTTCACTGGTGCGCTCTACAACACGTTATCGCGGTAAGGTTCTTGTTTAATTAAAAATTCTACACTCAAAAGCTCTTTGCACTTATTTGGCTTTCAGCTTAACACTGCTTTTTGCTGTTAAAATATAATTTTCGATGTGAAGCACACGTTCTGAAGCTTAACTCGTATCTGTATGATGCTACTCCATCACTGCCCTCCTACGGAGAAAAGGCACAAGTGCACTTAATTCATAGAAGCATATTAAACTCTCATAGCTGTAAAATAAGGTTGGAAGTGCAATACTAATCATATAGTAGATGAGTTTTTTTCCGTAGGGGGGCAGATGAGCATTTTGTAGGTATTTGTAAATTCAGGGCCTCTAACATTATTTAGCCCGTCTTCTATATTTTTATTCTTTATCTTAATTATATCATGAACACTTTTCATGTCAACTGTAGGTATTTATTTTTGTTTACATAATATAAAACAAAGTAGCTTTTTGCGTCTGTCCGTCTGTCTGTATATATGCTAACTTCTCTTTGACCACGCAACGTATTTTATAGGTATAACTTATAATCAATTTTGGTTTATATATTGCACCTTCAGAACAATAGTGACCTAATTGAGTAATTTTAAATTTCGATTTGGGTCTCTATAGTAATAAATTTATGACTTGAAATTTGAAAGCTGACATTTTGACTTAGGTCACTGTTGTTCTGAAGGTGCGATATGGCAGTTACAGAATACTTACATCAACCGAAACGAGTGGGGCGGCTCGCTAGTAATACTACGTATATTTGAAATTTATTTATAAAGTTACCAACCCTAGTAAGTAAGTAAGTAATATCTTTATTGCGTGGAATTGGGTGGGGTTGCACAGTGTTAATGCTTAAAACTAGATTCGCCAAAACCTGTCTTTTCAGACGTACACAATTTTACATAAAAATACACGCTAGCTAAATTATTAAGTCAAAGAAAAAAGAAACTATACATATCAATCATTTGAATTTAAAATTGTTATTTATAAATTAGTTTTTAGTATACCCACATGTCAGAATTCAATTAATGTTAATATATTTTGTTCATGAAATCTGTTACACTGTAAAAACATTTTTCCGTGAGCCATTGTTTAAGCGCAATATTAAATTTATTTAAATTGACAATTTTTTTAAACGACTCCGGTAGACTATTAAAGATGGCAATACACATGCCGTAACAATTATTTGCTGATAGTTTTAATTTCATTATAGGTTTATACAATGTATGCATGTATTGCGGTCTTAATGTACGTGTGGACTTATCCTGGAATTTTTGAAACAATACTTGATGCTTATACACAAAAGAGCACACTTCCATGATATATATCGCGTGGACCGTTAGAATTTTATACTTAATAAAAACCTTACACAAATACTGCACACTTTAACATACTAGCATTATCCAAAAAAAATCGAACCAATGGTACCACCGCAGCGCGGGCGCAGCGAGACAGAGACACAACACAAACTATCGCCGCACCATCACATTCACCGTTGCGAACTTGAGGCAAACACTCGCGCAGTCGATCGAAAGTTACTCGGTCATATTCGCACTTACGGCTTTCTTCCACGACAGGCACAACCGGGATAGTGACGTGATTCTCCATACTCAAAACTGTGTCACGAATCACTATAATTCAAGTGTATTTTAGTGTTTTAGTGTACAATATAGTGGTATTTATACTATTTAAATACTAGTTTCTATGTGTTTTGATAAGTGTCACGACGTGTAACCAGTTTGGGTGCATTGGCCGGTGTAAAAGGAACTAAAAAACTGGGTTCGCGGATTTCTCTTTCGACGATTACTATCGGATTTTTGGAGAGAGCACCAACATGGAATTTGCTGCTATGTAAGTGATTATTTTGTTCATAAAACAGATTGTTTTTATCGTAAATAATGACCGAATGTCTATAGTTCTATACATTAAGTTCAAACGACAACATGCAAGTTTCAACATTCATTTGAAGCATTATTCATCGCAACATAAATACAAATTGATGGACACGTCATTAAAACACACACTGAACGATATACATTAAAAGTGTTAAAACACATAATATATCATTATCGTCCTGAATGATTGATTGATTTGTTTTTAATGTTTATTTCATTCGAAGACAGTTTTCCGATTTATGTACAAAACATGCCTTATCATTTTATTTTATAGATTTCTAAAAGTTCATCAATATATTGTGTTACAACGATAGACAATTGCACCGATCAGAACCTATGTTAAAAAAACTCTACTCGGTCTTGAGAATCGTACTATCGTCCCTTTCCTTCTTAAGGCGCAACCAGGTAACAAAAGCAACGTGATATATGTATTCTTTGATTGTACCCATAATCACTAGTCAAATAAACCAATATAATTACAATGCACGTCAAGTACTCGTACAATCGTCTCTTGTCTTCACTTTAGTTGTTGATAGGCAATTTAAAGTACCTTGTCATAGTGAAACAAGGATTATTAACTAACTAGATTATGTAACATATTGACTTTGGTTTTCTGCGACGAAGTTCTATATTTCAACAGAAAAAGTCCGAAAGCAAGGTGTTAAAAATAGAACCGACAGCAGGGCCTGCTAGGATGATACATTGTTAAGTTATTTTAATACTTATTAGATAAAAATACTGAAATATTATTTACTTGTTTTTCCTGCCGCCAAAACGAAATAGAAAGGAACTAAAGTCTAAAACTAATGTCGTCAGAAAAAGGCTTAAAGAGAAGCGACTGACATACTTGCATTTCATTTGAATTTAAATCGCATTAGAAATTTCTACGCAGAACCCACCTTGACCAAATTCTAGCACTGCGCATCTTTAGAACTACAGTGACCTAATTACCAAATTTTTGATTTCGAGTTAGGTCTCTATTGTAATAAAATGACTGGAAGTCAAAAACTGAAAAATTGAATTAATAATTCTTAAGGTACGACTGGTAAAAACACTAGTGAGGTTGTTTTTCGTTTATTTTAAAAGCGTTTTTTCACTAGCAATGTTTGTTTGTATGTATGTATGTAAGAGTCAAATCTTGCAAGTTAAATTTGACCCATTTTCCGGTTTCCGATGAAGCTGAAAATTTGTATACGCCTTTAGTTCTTATAATATAGTACCATCGAGCTGGTCTGATGATGAAGACTCAGGGTGGCCATAGGATCTCCTAAATTAGACATGATAAACCCGTAGTGTTAGAGCTTGTTAGAATCGTCTTGACAACTAGATGGTAGTACAGATGGCAATAAAAGCTTGTCCCAAAAATGAAATTTTAGACAGAAACTTATTTTACATCTAGCCGAAAGTAGTAGCTAATTGTTATGTTGTCCTCTTTCTAGTCGTCCATGTACTTATTTGGAGAATCACAGCAGCGGAACAAATAAACGGATTTATAACACATTATTTATTGAAAGCAGGTCGAGGTTCGGACTATTGTCTGTTGTCTAATGGACATCAAACATACGGACCAAATAAACATTGCCACGGCTCACGTATTGACGTCTCTAGTATGTAAACCTATATATGTACCAATGCTATGTATATATGTAAACTCTTTATTGCACATAAACAATTACAAGCCATGTTTGCATCAATATAAATAATGTACATAGGCGAACTTATCCCATATGGGATCTCTTCCAGTTAACCTTGGAGTAGAATAAGCAAGAACAATGCCGAAGGATAGACAAATTACCAAAATTTCAGGAAATAATAAATAGTACATAACAGAGAAACAGGAAGAAAATAAAATATCTTCTTTAATAAGATATATACAAAGATACATTATAATATATACTACCACACATACGTAAACAGCAGTTAAAACCTACAACAGAGGTAAGGATCAACACATAGACTTATCCTGTTGATTTAGCCACAACTTCCCTAATCCTTCCCTCAATGAACCGACAGATCTAGATTGCCTCAAGCACGATGGAAGCTCATTCCACAATTGGACAGTGTGCCGTGAAAGATTTAACATAGGTACGAGTCTTGTTGGATGGAACGGCAAGGGAAAGGTTAGCACTAGACCGAAGGCGGTGTCCACTACCATCGGCCAAAAACCTAAACCTTTCGGAAAGGTACAAAGGAGAAGAAGGAGTGAAAAGTACATTGAAAAGGAGTGACAGAATATGCACATCCCTGCGACGGCGGATGGGCAACCAAACTTCCGCAAACCAAAAATGTACAGTCGAGTACAAAGCGATGTATCTACTTTGTCACCTTATTGCACAGTAAAAAGGTTGGAAAGTGGAGTGGAGTGGTCTTTGTAGTCGACACGTGCATTGTACTATAACAGCTAAGTGCATTACACAAAAAACCGTGTCCGCGTCTTTTTCCAGCATAGATGAGCGCCGCGTCATTTTACGCTGAGAGTTTATTCTATGGCAGTAGACAAATTTTTCAAATATAGAACGTACTCTTCGTGCTTTTAATCGCTTAGTAATAAAGGGGTGCTGACACTGTGGGTGGTCATATTTTTGACACATTAACCGCTATCATTCGCACCTTTGGTAGAACAAGGGCGCAATGTACCATATGATAACAGGAGCAGTCATGCCCTTGTCTTACCAAAGGTGCGTTATGATCTCTGTCTTTGACTGCGAAAAGTAGAACGCAAGCGTGCAATAGAATTAAAAAAATCTTTAATAAACACAATTATAGGAACAACAGTGGTCTGGTTTTTTGGGAGTGCTTTGTTTCATCAAAGTAATGAAAGGTATTTTTTTTTAACATAATACGTCGGGTTTTGAAATTTTCTTTTTATGAAAGTATGTTTTTTATCGTTGTATAGTACCCATAGTACAAAGCTAAAGTGTTATTAGGGCCAAGGTTAATTTATGTGACATGTCCCTTTTTAGAAACAAGTTATTTAAAAAATACCTGTATTTCGGTCAGTTTTGCTTGTTAGCATCTCATTTAAGTCTAATTTCAAACCTTGTTTTTTTTTAAACCGTAATGAAACTAATTAATGCTGAATCAATTGACCTGATTAAGCATTATTAATAAGCATAGAAATTTCTTGCTCTTTTTAACGCTGGATTAAAATTGGATCGTTATTTGCCTAATTAGTAATTGTTCTGTTCAATAAGATTTTTTATGTAAATAACGTTAGTCAATTTGGTTGATTCTTCATCAAAAAGCTAATGCGGTGTCATTATGGAAAAATCGTTTTTTATAAAGCAAATGCTTAGATTTCTATTAAACTATAAAAATATGGCATGATTTGTATATGGCATATTGGCATGGCAAATTACCCATCGTTTGCACTGTGGAGGTTGTAAGACCTCTACTTGTCCTCTGTGGCCCACTATTTAAAATAAGAACACAGGTGTTCCTATGGAGGAAACCGATGCCTGTCAAGGACAGAACCTTGTCATTCATAGTTTGATAATAACCACCATCCATTCTCCACTACCACAGTACCATAATACTATAGTGCCCGGCTGATAAGAAGTCAATTCTAACAGCTGTCATCAAATTCAAAGTCATAATATTCATCTGATAAAAAAACTGTAATATGAAGTCAAATAGTCATCACAGTACGATTTATAATCTTTTTTGGGTTTGACGTTATACTTGACAAAAGAAACTTCTTTAAAAGGTACGAGTATACTGAAAAAAGCATACATAGTGATTTTTTTGGATTATAATTGACTGAGAAAAAAATGTATAATTCTTATCCATAAAAGTCAAGATTGAATTCATATCGTCCCGGCACTATATTTACTTATACAACTATTTACATGCCTACTTATACAGATAAATAAATACTTCATCATCATCATCTCATCAAACGAAAGACGTCTAATGCTGGATCTTCCGGCGTTCCCCAAGGATCTGCACTGGGGTCAGTTTTATTCTACTCACATCCTAAAATAATTATGAGTATACAAGGACAATTTTTCAAGACTCACGAACAAAATACTCACACTCACACAACTATATCCTATTTCCAAAATAGGATGCTTAAACGACTTTATCTTCGATCGATCTTTCCTTAAACCACGTCCATATATTAGTCATCTTGACTTTCCTCATAAACGAAATCGGAAACACATGTTAACTTTCTAAAACAAAACCCAAATTTCACTCATATGGCATTTCATATAAACAAAGTCAAGCATGCGTCAGAAAATCGGTCACTGTGCTAATAGCGCATAGAACTGGTTGAAGTTAATATGCATGCAAATGGTCATGCTAGGGAAATGACTATATTTAGATATTCTTAAGTCATTTATTATGGTGATTGAATGAAACGTTTGGATGAGGATATTTGAGTGCTGAGTCGTCTGGTGTAATAATTAGAGGAATAAAACGAAAAAAGTGAATTTAGCTACTTGAGGTATTAATTAGAAAGGTATTCGGTTCTTTTGTAACGATTCTACAGCTACACCGCTGAAATGATTTTAATGAAATTTGGAATAGGGATTAAAGGCTGGTAGTACTGTTAGGCGATGGGCTTGTAACCTGTTACTAATATACACACGGTAAACATCTAAGCTTGATGGGCAAAATGTGGTGGTTATAGGATTAACAACAAGTTGTTACAGTTGTTGGTAATTCTATAACTCTGCCTACCCAACTCTGGGATGAAGGCGAGGCGGTATGTACGTATATTATAATAGCTTGAACCCTGAGAAAAGATATAGCTTACTTGTTTTGCTGGAATATTTGAGATTTTATGAGAAAACAGCGATTAAAAAAACAAAGAAGTAATAACTTAGTAATCTTTACATAGAATAAAACAAAGTCACTTCCCGTCCGTATGTACGCTTAGATTTTCAAACTACGCAACGGATTTTAAGGAGTCAATAGATAGAGCGGTTTAAGATGAAGGTTTTTTTGTGTAAATTCTGAATAGAAAACTAACATAAGCTGAGGCGAAAGCGAGTCGCTAGTCACTTAATAAACGCTTTCGTTGAGTAATTTAGAAGGTAACTACGTAATCATTCAAATTCTGACATCCCTCGGCCAGAATTCCTATTTTTAAACAGGTCGACAGATCTTTAGTCGGTACTCTCACAACAAAGGATTTAAAATTCACTTTGTGGCGTGGCGAGACTCCACTCGACTTTAAGAGTAACCTCGGTCTTTATACGCTCATACTAGCTCCAAACATCAGTCGGGATCATTACATCTCTCTCACTCGCTCCCATACACTGTTCTGCGAGTTTAACCGACTCTACCCGAATCCAAAATACTTGTTTTAGATTTCTTGGGCTGTAGTTTACGAACACCTTTTCCTTTGTAAAGTGATTTGGCAGGCCGTAGACAAGATTCCTAACGCTTACGTAAACGATTTTCGACAACTGACAAAACGTATCAAAATTCTAAATTCTAAATTCAAATTCAAATTATCGAATTGACATAAGCGTTCGACTTAACAATTCGGCAGCTTACGTGAATACTATACATTTTTACGCTGCGCATCTTGTAAAGGGCCACTGGCTCGCTAGCCTCGCAGGCAGGGTACTACCAACAAAAGAGTTCAAAAGCAAGCTCTCCAAAGAGATCATACAACTCAAAAAAGAAAACACTTACGCAGTGACTAGGAACTTAACTGGCCACTGGAAACTGAACTGACATCTGTTTCTAATGGGTATGAAACAAGACGCAACATGCATGTTCTGTCAGGAGATAGAGAAGACACATCTTCTGCTGATGAAGACCACTGTGTATCTATCTTGGGCGACATTATCATGAACCCATAAGCGATACGAGTACAACTCCTTACTGCCCAAAGTATCTGGAAATTATTGGACGCAACGGGTTTTTGCGGTGAGTTCTAAATAAAAGGCTAATAAAGGTAGTAAATAAAGAAAACGTGACGTCACTTCACACTCTACTCACATACATTTGCATTTTTAAGATCACATATGTTTGTAGATATCAGATCCAAATCCAGTTCCATCCAGTTGGGAAACGATACATTTTAACAAACATATTTCACCAATACAAAAATGCTCGTGCATGCCATGAAATAAAGTGTACATACATACATACATTAAATCACGCCTGTTTCCTAGAGGGGTAGGCAGAGACCACTTCTTTCCACTTGCTACGATCTTGACAAATTTCTTTCGCTTCTTCCACATTCATACATCGAGTCATGCACGCACGTCGGTTTCGGGTAAGTACTTAAGAAATAAAGTGTTTTGCTTAGTATTTATAACTGTAATATTCTTTTAAGCTAAACTCTGTAAACGAATAAACTAAGTGCCCACTCAGCTCGCCCCAGTTGGCACCGGTGCCCAAAATTATAATTTTCCGCCCGTTTCCAACTACACGGGAGCTTATTTTGGCAACTCGTTTGATGCCCTCGGGAATAAAAATGTACTGAATCATGAACCAATTGCCATTCGTTATAGGCTTTATAGGTAATACGTGCAATTTTCTACAGTACTTACTTATGAGTAAATGTTTGTTTAATTTACTATCAGTATTATTTTCAATGTGTGACTATATTTACAATTTGGGGCGTTTTTTTCTTCCAGACTTCCAGAATTTGTATCAGCCGTCATTTCAGTGTTCACTCCCTTGTTTTTAGGGTTCCGTAGTCAAACTACGAACTCTTATAGTTTCGCCATGTCCATCCGTCCGTACGTTCTCAGACTAGCTCAGAGACTCTTAGTACTAGAAAGCTGCAATTTGACATGAATATACATTTTAGTCACGCCAACAAAGTGGTGAAAAAAAATCTTGAAAAAAATTTTTTTTAGTGTACCACCCCTACACGTAACGTGAGGATGTTTTTTTTTCTAATCTACCTACCCCATTGTGTGGTGTATTATTGGATACATATTTCAAAAATGTTGCGGGTTCGCAAAAACAGCTTTTTGATTAAGGATCTGTTTTTGAAATATTAAGATTTAAAGCGCTTTTTTTTGTTAGAGTCAAAAGTACAGTCCCCCTACAGTCAAAAGTACAAACACTAAAAATATGAAAATTATCTTTGATGAAATCGCATATAACGAATTTAAAAGGAAAACTATCTCGAATAAGTAGACTTTATTAGTTTCTGAGATACAGGCGACTAGTGTTTATACCTACTAAAAATCATCAGAAACAGCACCTTTTAACATTAAATAGAAAATTAGTTCGTGTCGTAACGGCTTTGAAACCCTACACTGAGCATGGTCCGACATGCTCTTGTCCGGTTTTTCATATAACTCTTCACTCATTCCATAATCTCTTCTTCGGTTCCATTATAGCTCCCCAAATGTATTTAGTTTATGGGAAGACCAGTTCGATAAACTCGGTGATAAATTACAAATGATCGAAAGTATTGTTATCGTGACTAATTGGGTAATGTAATTACGTTCCATTTTGCTTTCCTCGTCGATATCGGAAGCAGTTCGGTTATTCCGCAACTTTCACCGCTACGCAAACATTTGTTGTTTCGATTTGTTTCAGTGGAGGTAGGGCCCGTCCGAATCGCTACCACCATCTTATCCCTTAACCCAATGATCATAATTATATACCGTTTTGGCCAGGGTTAGGGAATCGTAATCAAGTGTTATTTTACGAAGAAAAATAATAATTTAATTATGTATTCAAACTTTTTGAAATAATCGTAGTTAAGTGGCTGTTATCTTTGCAAAAGGTTTCAATAAGAAATTAAAAAAGAATTAAGTTCCTCCGCTTGTCAGTTTTACGTTCACTTGTAGCTGCAAACTTTAGTGCTCTGTCACTTTAAGTTCATGTGTGATCTGCTGCACTAATCTATCTAAAGCGTTAAAGCGACAAGGTACAAAAGTATACAGCTATTTATAAGGCTGGCTGTACTATTTAACTTTTCAAAGGGTAAAGTGTAATATAAAAGAAACCCGATACTTTTTAAATTAAGAAGTTTACAGGCTGTTCACGTTACATTCATAATTGCTCCTCGGAGATTAAAACTTCGTTCGCGAAACTTTTGCAACCGCTTAAGATAAAAATTCGCGTGACAAGGCGGTTGTATCTCCGCAAAAGTTGTAATTTTGTCTTTATTACAAGAAAAAGTTAAAATGAGATCAAGATGTACCTACAAATTTGTACTCTATTACAACGTGGTAAAATAGGGAATTTTTTAAACATGTTAACTTAAAGGGGCGTACAGAATGAGACGCTTATTGTCAATTCAAAACTTTCCATAGAGTTTAAGAATATTGCTAACATATTGAATACAAAAATCAACCAAGTGGGAATTGAACTTGCAGAATGAAAGATTCCGTACCTTTTTTTAATTATTTGTTGTTACTAAACTTGTAATGGCAATAGAAATATTACGGTTCATGAGATACCCGCCCGTCCGCTGCCAGATACCCTGATGGACGGACAGACAACGAAGGCTTTGTTGACATATGCAAAGGTAACACAACATTACAATACAAGGCGTTAAGGATCTTTAATATGCAATAATCCTTTTTTGCGGTACATACATACATACCTTCACGCCTGTCTCCCAATAGGGTAGGCAGAGACTATAGAACGCCAGGTGCACCGATCTGAACACACAATTTTCGCTTCCTCTACATTCATCAATCTCTTCATGCACGTACAGTCAACCAATTTGATTTCTAGGCCACTTTGGACTATGTTAAAGTGACGTTGTCAACCAAAACGTAAGAGACTCCCTATGATTTGGTTTACAACGTCACGTTGACATAGTCCATAGTGGCCTAGGAATCAAATTGGCTGACTGTACGTCGGTTTCGTGTGCCTAAAATTTCAATGGTTAAACTGTTTTTAAAAGGCCAGTTAATTAGTAACGATTCATTAAGCAATGAACAATCTGAATTTGAATCTGAGTACGTGTAACGAAAGCTTTGTCATGGTGATGGAACTTTTGTAGAGAGTGTTGCTATGGCAAATACTTAGCATAAGTTTTCTTTCTTTAATAAGGCTAACCCGAACTAGATCTAATATGGATAATATAGTGGTAGCTCTTAGTACTAGAAAGCTGCAATTTGACATGAATATACATTTTAGTCACGCCAACAAAGTGGTGAAAAAAAATCTTGAAAAAAATTTTTTTTAGTGTACCACCCCTACACGTAACGTGAGGATGTTTTTTTTTCTAATCTACCTACCCCATTGTGTGGTGTATTATTGGATACATATTTCAAAAATGTTGCGGGTTCGCAAAAACAGCTTTTTGATTAAGGTATCTGTTTTTGAAATATTAAGCTTTAAAGCGCTTTTTTTTGTTAGAGTCAAAAGTACAGTCCCCCTACAGTCAAAAGTACAAACACTAAAAATATGAAAATTATCTTTGATGAAATCGCATATAACGAATTTAAAAGGAAAACTATCTCGAATAAGTAGACTTTATTAGTTTCTGAGATACAGGCGACTAGTGTTTATACCTACTAAAAATCATCAGAAACAGCACCTTTTAACATTAAATAGAAAATTAGTTCGTGTCGTAACGGCTTTGAAACCCTACACTGAGCATGGTCCGACATGCTCTTGTCCGGTTTTTCATATAACTCTTCACTCATTCCATAATCTCTTCTTCGGTTCCATTATAGCTCCCCAAATGTATTTAGTTTATGGGAAGACCAGTTCGATACACTCGGTGATAAATTACAAATGATCGAAAGTATTGTTATCGTGACTAATTGGGTAATGTAATTACGTTCCATTTTGCTTTCCTCGTCGATATCGGAAGCAGTTCGGTTATTCCGCAACTTTCACCGCTACGCAAACATTTGTTGTTTCGATTTGTTTCAGTGGAGGTAGGGCCCGTCCGAATCGCTACCACCATCTTATCCCTTAACCCAATGATCATAATTATATACCGTTTTGGCCAGGGTTAGGGAATCGTAATCAAGTGTTATTTTACGAAGAAAAATAATAATTTAATTATGTATTCAAACTTTTTGAAATAATCGTAGTTAAGTGGCTGTTATCTTTGCAAAAGGTTTCAATAAGAAATTAAAAAAGAATTAAGTTCCTCCGCTTGTCAGTTTTACGTTCACTTGTAGCTGCAAACTTTAGTGCTCTGTCACTTTAAGTTCATGTGTGATCTGCTGCACTAATCTATCTAAAGCGTTAAAGCGACAAGGTACAAAAGTATACAGCTATTTATAAGGCTGGCTGTACTATTTAACTTTTCAAAGGGTAAAGTGTAATATAAAAGAAACCCGATACTTTTTAAATTAAGAAGTTTACAGGCTGTTCACGTTACATTCATAATTGCTCCTCGGAGATTAAAACTTCGTTCGCGAAACTTTTGCAACCGCTTAAGATAAAAATTCGCGTGACAAGGCGGTTGTATCTCCGCAAAAGTTGTAATTTTGTCTTTATTACAAGAAAAAGTTAAAATGAGATCAAGATGTACCTACAAATTTGTACTCTATTACAACGTGGTAAAATAGGGAATTTTTTAAACATGTTAACTTAAAGGGGCGTACAGAATGAGACGCTTATTGTCAATTCAAAACTTTCCATAGAGTTTAAGAATATTGCTAACATATTGAATACAAAAATCAACCAAGTGGGAATTGAACTTGCAGAATGAAAGATTCCGTACCTTTTTTTAATTATTTGTTGTTACTAAACTTGTAATGGCAATAGAAATATTACGGTTCATGAGATACCCGCCCGTCCGCTGCCAGATACCCTGATGGACGGACAGACAACGAAGGCTTTGTTGACATATGCAAAGGTAACACAACATTACAATACAAGGCGTTAAGGATCTTTAATATGCAATAATCCTTTTTTGCGGTACATACATACATACCTTCACACCTGTCTCCCAATAGGGTAGGCAGAGACTATAGAACGCCAGGTGCACCGATCTGAACACACAATTTTCGCTTCCTCTACATTCATCAATCTCTTCATGCACGTACAGTCAACCAATTTGATTTCTAGGCCACTTTGGACTATGTTAAAGTGACGTTGTCAACCAAAACGTAAGAGACTCCCTATGATTTGGTTTACAACGTCACGTTGACATAGTCCATAGTGGCCTAGGAATCAAATTGGCTGACTGTACGTCGGTTTCGTGTGCCTAAAATTTCAATGGTTAAACTGTTTTTAAAAGGCCAGTTAATTAGTAACGATTCATTAAGCAATGAACAATCTGAATTTGAATCTGAGTACGTGTAACGAAAGCTTTGTCATGGTGATGGAACTTTTGTAGAGAGTGTTGCTATGGCAAATACATAGCATAAGTTTTCTTTCTTTAATAAGGCTAACCCGAACTAGATCTAATATGGATAATATAGTGGTAGCTGTCCTTAAATTTCTTATTAAACAATATCGTGAATTTGAATTTGAATTAGTGACATCATTTCTAAAGAATGTAGTAAAGTAAAGTAAAATATTTATTTTCCAAAAATACAGTGCAAATATCACAGAATACATTGCATGTTATGTCAAAAGTACAAGAAATTACATTGGAATCGTCAACAATATACATATAATATAATCAAAATAGAAATAAGAAGTCAGGATATCAATAATAATACAGAACTAAAAAGTTATCACCGTTAAGGATCGTCTCAAAATAAGTCAAAACATTACAAATAATAAAAAACAACATACATAAATACATACATTAAATCACGCCTGTTTTCCAAAGGGGTAGGCAGAGACCACTTCTTTCCACTTGCTACGATCTTGACAACTTTCTTTCGCTTCTTCCACATTCATACATCGAGTCATGCACGCACGTCGGTTTCGGGTACTTAAGATTCGACAAAAACAACAATACATATTAAATCAAAACAAATTATAAATCAAGGTCCATAAACTCTCTAACTGAGTATAATGGAGTAAAGTCACAGGGTTCAATTGCTTTAACTATCAAATTGCGCATGCGTCCATTTTATTTAGAAGGACAAAAAATGTAACGAAATGACTTGAAGCTGCTGCATGAAGGTTAATATAAATACCTTCTGTACACTTTTCAGTTGCAGTCATTGCTCACTTTACCTCTATATAACTAAAACATATTACAGGACATGTCATGTCCCCCTGGTATCTAGGCCCTCCCAAATCAGTGACCAAGACGCTTTAATGAGCTGCCATTGGCCATTCACCGTGACTGCTTGGCGACTGGTCCAACAAATTACATAGGTTTGCAGTATTGAATGTACATAGTGATGATATTGGCTAGAGCCTTGTTGAACATAGCCGTGATCATTTCTATATCGCTAGCTGATTTTTATAACGGTAATAGAATTGGTAAAAAGAGGTCAGAGTTTCTCACGGAATCAAGCATTTATAAGCATCGTAAAACTCAAGTCGAAATGCATTGAGGATTTAATCCATTCTAATATTATAAATGCGAAAGTGTGTCTGTCTGCCTGTTACCTGATTTAGGTGAGGTACAAAGATAGTTTGAATCCTGGGAAAGGACATAGGATAGTTTTTTTCCCGAAATTCATCCCCTAAGGGGGTGATTTGTATGGATCTACGATATAAACGAACTCCACGCGGACGGCGCGGACAAAAGCTAGTTATTTATAAATCGGGAATTGAATATTTCAGATTCAGGTATGTGTGCGGGACGTCGAATTGCTATTGCCCCGCACAAGGCGCAGAGCAGTGGACTGTATGTTCGGAGGTGGGGGGCTGATTTCGTTTCGAAGAAATAAAACCGAAGATGCTTCTATATGCGTGCGATCTGCCAGTAGGGAGCGGGAACTATTCGGTGACGGTTGTAGCAAGCTTCTATGGGGGGGGGTGCCGAGGGTCCCTTCTATGCGGTAGGTTCCGAAGGCTTCTTGCTTGCTACTGGTTGCTTCCCTATTTCTTGATTTGCTTCCACGATTTGTCACAATTTCTATCGATCGGGGGCCTATTAATATTCCAGTTTTGGGGAACGGACCTAGTTGGTAAACGAACGAGGCTATAGTTTGGTAGGAGAGACAGGGACTTGGAAAGGGAGACGGCGAATATGCGTGAGAGAGAAGGTAAAATACGAGAGGGAGACAGCTATACAAAAATGGAGGGAGTCGTGCAAGGAGTGGGGCGGACTTGGTCCTGGTAGCGACGAGGTGTGCGCCCAAGCGCTGGACAGAGAGGTCGGAGTGAGCGAGAGGTCCGAGGCGACCAAACTCGCTGACCGGAAGGGTCGTGTAAGAGGGGGGATTGATTAAGACAGTGAAGGAACGAGGAGTGATATTAAAGGGAGAGACAAGGAAGTCTACGAAAGAGAGTCTGAGTGGGGATACTATTTCCTAAGCCTTTTTAGGAGGGGATGCGATGTTTACTATTTACTATCCTGTACCTATCTCCTATACCTACCTATTTCCCGTGTCCCTACTGGCATTTCTATTTATTTAAACTTACAACTAACTTAATTAACAGAGTTCTATAATCATCTTTGTCTTGCTGTGCCGGTGTGTTTGCATCGTCCTGCACATTTCTCCCGCCGTGTATCGCTGCAGGCGTTACTCTTGATTCGGTGCAGGCGATGGTGCCGTCGGGAGCACGACGAGCTTCTTAGTCGGTCTCCTGAGCACACCGCCCTTGGTTCGGATGTCCGCCGTCCGCACTATGCCGTCGGCTCCCGGGTAAGTAGCAATTACGACCCCCCGGGGCCAAGTGTTTCGTGGCAGCGTGCTGTCGGCTATGAGCACGACGTCGTCGATCTTGAGGGCTGGTCCTTGACCGTGTGGCTCCCGCCGGTATTGAAGGTCAGGCAGGTACTCCTTCAGCCAGCGAGCCCAGAAGTGGTCTGCCAGCCTCTGTGCTGTTTTCCAGGTGGCGCGGCCGGCAAGGTCCCGGTCGTCGAAGGTTCCCGGAGTAGGGACCCGGGCGGAGCCCCCCAGGAGAAAGTGGTTGGGGGTGATGGCCTCCGGGTCCTCGGCGCTGACTGGTACGTGGGTTAACGGGCGACTGTTCACCACGTACTCAGCCTCGGTGAGCAGTGTCGTGAGGACCTCTTCGGTGGGATGACGCTCGTGCAGCGTCACCTCTAGCGCGGTCTTCACGGAGCGGACGAGGCGCTCCCAGGCGCCTCCCATGAACGGGGCGCCGGGAGGTATGTAGCGCCAGGCGATACCCTTGGCGCTCGCCTCCTCTTCTGTAGCGGTGTCGATGGCCAGGCGCAGCTCGCGGTCTGCACCGCGAAGGTTGGTCCCGTTGTCGGACCACATCTCGGTTGGGCAGCCTCGGCGCGCGACCATGCGCCGGAGCGCCATGATCGCTGAATCGGTGGTGAGCGAGCCGGCCACCTCCAGGTGGACGGCGCGAGTCGTCAGGCAGGTGAAGAGCGCCCCGTACCTCTTCTGTGTTCCGCGGCCCACTGTCACTGTTAGTGGGCCGAAGTAGTCAACGCCCGCGTATGTGAATGGGCGCTGATGATGGGCGAGGCGGCACGCCGGGTGATCCCCGGTCGGGGGCCGCGGAGGTACGGCGCGTCGGATACGGCACGGTAGGCACCGGCCGACGATCTGCTTGGTCACTGGGCGTACCTTTATGATCCAGTAGTGCTGTCGGCACTCGTTTATGGTCGTCTCGACCCCGCCGTGCGACAGCTGTCTATGTACGTACTCTATGTACAGTCTCGTTCCGTAGTTGTCTCCGTCGAGGATGGCGGGACTTTTCATGTCAGCGGCGACTTCGGTCGCAGCTTGTATGCGACTTCTGAGTTGGATCGTCCCGTTCACTAGCTCTATTCTTATTTTCTTTAGGCGGCTGGAGTTTTCTATGTTTCTATCTTGTTCCAGCGCCCTGATTTCGTGCGGGAAGGACGCTTGTTGTCCCGCTCGCACGATCAGCTGTTCAGCTCTCTTTAGGCAGCCCGCCTCAATTATTCTGTAATTTATTTTCTTCGTTTTCTTGGGTAGAGCGGGCTCGCTCGTCCTTTTCGGTTCTATTTTCTTTGCATTTTTCCAGCTCGGATTTTCTTCCTTGTTCCTTTTCGTCCGACTGTAGTGAGTGCGGTGTTTGACCCCTCGGCAGAGGTCGATGAACTGTAGCACCCTGGCGGTTGCCCTCAGTAGCCGTTCCCATTTAGAAAAACGGGTCGGGTCAGGCAGGCTGTCGCGAAGGTTCATTTTCGTGCGTCTTTCTTGCCCCACGACGTTTACTTTTTCTTCCCCTGTTTTTTCGGGTTTCTGCGAGTCTTCTATGGGCCAGTCCTGTTCGTCGCGGAGTAGGTATTCCGGGCCGGTGTACCATCGGTGCTTGCTCGTGAAGTCCGTAGGTACGTTGCGTGTGGCGTCGTCGGCTGTGTTCATCTTGGTTGGCACCCACCGCCACTCGTTCACGGTGGTGTGCTCTTCTATAGCGGCGATTCTGTGCGCCACGAACGGGCGGTAGGTACGGGAGCCGTTCCGTATCCACGCCAGTACCGTCCGGCTGTCAGACCAGAAGGTTCTTGAGTCGGGTCGTCGCTCGTGCTCTTCAGTGACGACCGCGGCCATCCTTGCGCCCATCACCGCGGCTTGTAGCTCCAGCCGCGGTATCGAGGTGCACTGCAGCGGCGCGACGCGTGACTTCGCTACTATTAACGACAGGTGTATGTTGCCGTCGGGTGTCACGGCGCGCCAGTACAGGGCGGCGGCGTAGGCGGCTTCGCTTGCGTCGACCAGTATGTGCAGTTGGAGGTTCACTGCTTCGCTGTAGTGTGGGTAGCACCGTGGTACCTTTATGTCTCTTAGGCTGGTCAGGTGCGTCATCCACTTCCTCCACTCTTGCGCCAGTTCTGGCGTTAGTGGTTCGTCCCAGTCTGTGCCCTGGCGCCAGACCTCTTGTAGTATTTGTTTAGCCCTCGTTGTAACAGGCGAGGCTAGTCCGAGCGGGTCATATAGCGACATGACTATTCTCAGCGCTTCTCTCTTCGTTGGTGCGTCACTGGCGAGTACTTGCTGCGGTATGCGGGCCATGTCCAGGTTGAATGCGATGGTGTCGGTGGCCGGCATCCAGATAAGGCCTAGGACTCGTTCTGTTTTTGTTCCGTCGTCAATCGCGATGTGTGTCGATGGCGGCGGCGTGACGTCACTCTTGGTCATTTGCTGACGAACTTGCGGCGAGTTAGACGCCCATCCACGTAGGTGAAAGTTCCCTTTTTCATGGATTCTGAGTACTTCTTGCGATGTTCTTATGGCCTCCTCTTCTGTCTGATAGGAGGCCAGGTAGTCGTCCACATAATGGTTTTCTATTATAGCCCTTACGGCCTCGGGTTGAGAGTTCACGTACTTCTGTGCGTTGAGGTTCTTGACGTAGATTGCCGACGTAGGCGAGCAGCTTGAGCCGAATATTAAAGAGGTCATTCGGTACTCATCGGGTGCTCCATCTCGCCGGTCCCCGCGCCACAGGTAGCGCAGCGCGTCGCGGTCCTCCGGTCGCATCTTCACTCTCATGAACATCTCGGCTATGTCAGCAGTCACCGCCACTTTGTGTTGCCGGAACCTCATCATGACTCCGGGCAGTGGTTGTAGGAGCCCCGGCCCTGCGAGCAGGTGACTGTTGAGTGAGACTCCTCTTGTCTTGGCGGCTGCGTCGTGAACGATGCGGACCTTCCCTGGCTTCATGGGGTTAACCACCGCGAAGTGCGGCAGGTACCAGGTGCGGCCCTCGTGCTTGTTAATAGGGGCGATTTCTTTTCTTTACCCCTTTTCTATGAGTGCTTCCATCTGCTCGCTGTACTTTTCTTTGAGCTGTGGATTCTTATCGATTTTTCTTTCTGTAGTTGCTAGCCTTTTCAAAGCGTTTTCATAATTGTTCGGCATCCTGACGTCATCCTCGCTCCATAGCAGGCCGGTTTGGTAGGGGCCCTCTTCTAATTGGACTGTGGTGGCCTCTAGTATTTTCAATGCGCGTTGATCTGGGTTCGAGGCGGGTTGTTTGGGTTCGATGGCGAGTGATTCGATGGCGAAGTAGCGGCGCAGCTGTTCGTTCATGCTCTCGTCCTCTTCGTGTTGCAGGAAGTTCACTCGGTGTCCCATTGCTCTCGTGTTTGCGCCGTGTAGAACCCAGCCGAGCGGTGTGAGAGAGGCGACGGGCTGATGTTTCCGTCCCCTTCTCGTCATCGTGGCTAGTAGGAGGTGCCAGTTGTCTTGACCTATGAGGATTCTTGGCTCTGCTTGGCTATAGGTTAGATGACTCTTGATGTCTTCTAAGTGGCTGCACGCTTCGATGTCGTACTGCTGTATGGTCTGCGGCGATAGGTGGAGTTTGTTCACCGTTCGCGCATAAACTTGCTGTGTTTCGCCCGTGCCGCGCAGCGTAAGAGAGACGCGGCGCGACCTGGGGGCTTCTATTGTGATGTCGGCGATCGCTTCTATTTGTAGGGCTTCTACTGGGCCCCCGGCGCCGACTTGTTCAGCTATTTCTTCATCCACCAGGGTTACAGTGGATCCGTCGTCCAGTAGGGCCCAGGCGTGTACTGTGCCGGCAGGCCCCGAGACTTGTACTGGAACGAGCTTCAAGTAGGATCGCATCTGGTGGCTCGATTGCACGCTTGCGACTATGGCGGGCTCTTGGTCTTCGTTTACTTGGTTTTCGGCCCTCCTGAAGTGTAGGAGGCTGTGATGTGTCCGCCCGCACCCGCCGACATTGCAGGTTTTCTTCGTGCAGGTGTGCGTCTTCGATCTGTATCGTAGGCATCGGTAGCACAAGTTGTGGTTCTTAGCGAGTTCCCACCTCGCCAGACTATCGCTTTCCTTGAACTTGTTGCAGCTGGTTGCTGCACTGTGGGCTTCGCTGTTGCATACAGCGCATTTTCTTCTATGTGTTTCCGCAGCGGCGAATGTTCGATGCTGTGTCTTGATGGGGTATCGCCGCGGCGGTTCGATCGTGACGTTTGCGGCTATGTTTTCGGGCTGTGCGTATGGGGCGCACAGCTCCGCTTCTCTCGTTAGAAATCTTGATATCTTGACGAGATCAGCTTCTTCTTCGTTCTGTGTGGCCGCGAAGTCGAACCATCTGTAGCGCAACGTCAGTGTAAATTTTTCTATAATGTTCTTCGTCAGCTCCGGGTTGAACATGTAGTGCGCGCGGTTGAGTACGCGCAGCGTGGCCACTATGTTGGCTATGCGGTTGGCAAACACGCAGATGTCTCGAGGCACGTCGGTCAAGCGTGGTAGTGCCCGGAGCCGCTCTATTTCTGACAGAGCGATGGAGTTGGGACGTCCGAAGCGGTTCGCTAATGCAGCGACGATGTCTTCGGATGTAGCGCCGCAGATGAATAAATCTTCGACGGCTTCGCGCGCTTTCCCTTTAAGCGCTCTTCTGAGGTTTGCTATTTTTTCTATGTCGCTATGTTGCGCTGATGCTTCTTTGTAGGCCGCTATGAATGACAGCCATTGTTGATGTGCGCCGGTGAAGGTTGGTAGCTCGATATGGTGTCGACGTGATGACCCAGCATTGATGGCTTGAGTGATGGCAGACGTCAAGTGGTTGAAGTATTCCCCCGGTACTGTAGCGCTGGCTCCCGTTGCTTCATTGTTGACTGGAGTGGGGAGAGCCGCCATTGGTGGGGATACGGCTTGGGTACCCGCTGGTGGGGGTAGCGGCTGCCATTGCTGTGGTGGGGATGGCGCCTGGTGGGGCGCCGCCATCGGTGGTGGGGATGGCGCCTGGTGGGGCGCCGCCATCGGTGGTGGTGGGGATGGCGCCTGGAGGGGCGCCGCCGAGCTCGGTTGTATCGACGCGGAGTAGGGCCGATCTTGCATCAGCGTCCACTGTGGTGTGTCGGTGACGGCTATTGGGTGTGGCTGGGAGGTTTCCAGCCAGTCACCGACTCTTCGTGCTGCTTCCCCGTCCGACGCTATGGTTTCTTCATCTTCGTCGTCGGATGGTTCCGCTTCTATTCTTGCTATTTGGGCAGCGGCTAACTGTACTTGCTTCCTCGCAAGTTCTTCTTTGGCGGCGGCGAGCCTGGATGCTCGCCCCGTCTTCGATGACGATGTGCGTGCTCGTTGATGGAGCACGCCGAAGCCGGCGCCCTGTTGTGTCGACGGTGGCGCCGGTATTGTCACGTCTGGTGACGCTGGAGGATCCGGATGAACTATCTTTGTCGACGGGATGATCCTTGGCTGCGGGACTGACGCAGCTGGTGCCGGCTGCGGGACTGACGCAGCGGCCTGTTGTCGCGGGACTGACGCGACGGGTGCCGACTGCGGGACTGACGCAGCGGCCTGTGACTGCGGGACTGACGCAGTGGTTGCCGGCTGCGGGACTGACGCAGCCGGTCTTGATCCTGTGGCTATTGACAGAGGCTCGATCGTCGAGGTAGCTTCTGTCGTCGTTGTGGCAGCTTCTGTTGCCGGCGGAAGCTTCTTTCCGCTCTTGCTTCTGGTGACGGGCATCTTCGATTTTCTTTTTTCTATCCGTGGAGAAGGACCAATGTGCGGGACGTCGAATTGCTATTGCCCCGCACAAGGCGCAGAGCAGTGGACTGTATGTTCGGAGGTGGGGGGCTGATTTCGTTTCGAAGAAATAAAACCGAAGATGCTTCTATATGCGTGCGATCTGCCAGTAGGGAGCGGGAACTATTCGGTGACGGTTGTAGCAAGCTTCTATGGGGGGGGGTGCCGAGGGTCCCTTCTATGCGGTAGGTTCCGAAGGCTTCTTGCTTGCTACTGGTTGCTTCCCTATTTCTTGATTTGCTTCCACGATTTGTCACAATTTCTATCGATCGGGGGCCTATTAATATTCCAGTTTTGGGGAACGGACCTAGTTGGTAAACGAACGAGGCTATAGTTTGGTAGGAGAGACAGGGACTTGGAAAGGGAGACGGCGAATATGCGTGAGAGAGAAGGTAAAATACGAGAGGGAGACAGCTATACAAAAATGGAGGGAGTCGTGCAAGGAGTGGGGCGGACTTGGTCCTGGTAGCGACGAGGTGTGCGCCCAAGCGCTGGACAGAGAGGTCGGAGTGAGCGAGAGGTCCGAGGCGACCAAACTCGCTGACCGGAAGGGTCGTGTAAGAGGGGGGATTGATTAAGACAGTGAAGGAACGAGGAGTGATATTAAAGGGAGAGACAAGGAAGTCTACGAAAGAGAGTCTGAGTGGGGATACTATTTCCTAAGCCTTTTTAGGAGGGGATGCGATGTTTACTATTTACTATCCTGTACCTATCTCCTATACCTACCTATTTCCCGTGTCCCTACTGGCATTTCTATTTATTTAAACTTACAACTAACTTAATTAACAGAGTTCTATAATCATCTTTGTCTTGCTGTGCCGGTGTGTTTGCATCGTCCTGCACAGTATGATATAACCTTTTTTGGAAATCATGACAATAAATATATTTTTTTAAATACTTAATAAACTAATGAAGTTCTCGGATCTAACTTATACCCTGGATTAACACATAGTCTTCTTTTACTCCCGGATTTTTTTAAAGTTCCCAATTAAATGACGATAGTCGAAATCTACATGGACAAAGTAGCGTACAGAAGCCAGTATCAGTGTAAATATTTGTCTTTGTTTGCTAAATAAATTGCAAAGCATATAATAAAAGTATTTTTTCTGCTTCCATACGAGTATTGTATAACTACACTATATTTACGACGCGCTGGCCTAGTTGGTAGTGACCCTGCCTACGAAGCTAGCGGTCCTGGGTTCAAATCCCGGTAAGGGCAGATATTAGTGTGATGAGCGCGAATATTTTGTTCCTGAGTCATGGATGTTTTCTATATATTTAAGTATATATTTCTCTATATAAGTATTTATATCGTTGTCTAGTACCTATAATACAAGCCTTGAGCTTAGTTTGGGACTAGGTCAATTGGTGTGATATTGTCCCCTGATATTTATTATTATTATTATTATTATTATTTACACGCTCAAGGCGCTCGTTTTCATAACACAGGTGGATGGATCAATTTTTTGTTATTGTTATTCTGTCCCGTGTCTCCTGGATAACAGCGAAAGAGTTTCTTAGAAATAATGTTATAATATATACTTCTAGCACACTCAGAAGAACAGCCAAAGATTTGTTTAATTACCAATAAAACAGATTTTTAGTGGACTTTATCCATTGAAATCATAGTTTACAAGACCAGGAGACGTCACCATGGCAACGAGGTACAAAGAAAACTTGATTACCCAGGTACATAAAATGTAAGACATGATAAAGTTGCTTTTATAAAATAGAATGCCTAAACAAAAGAGTTGGCAGCCATTGAGGCAAATTTTATTTAAGTGCTTGGTATTTCCAAATGGAAATGCTACAGTTTCTAGCCATTTAAAATTTAAATTTTCCTACGCTTTGTAGGAAACTACGCAAAACGTACAATAATAAATATCTTTATGGCAAGTTTATTTGGGCCATCTGTATAACTCTCATCCAACAGGATAAAGACGCAATTGCTATTTTACAGTTTTCAAACCAAATTGGACATTTTCCTGTAAACCGTACGAAATTGTTTTTTTAACGTTTTTATATTTTATATTAATTTTTAGTGACGTGAAAAATTGCTGTGTACATAAACATTTACAAAAAAACATCCACAATAATGACAATGTTTGAGTAAAATAACTTTAGTGTAGATGTATTGCTAAAACAAAGAAAAAATTAGTCATCATCTCATTATTTCGCCAATAATATAAATAGAATTTGTGATAACTTATCATTTACGTATATTAAAGGAAATTCGTTCCTAGACCACTTTGGACTCTGTCAAAGACACACTATAAATTAAATCATAAAATTGATAACGTCACTTTCACATGGTCCAAAGTGGTCAACGAATCATTTTCCTTTACAGTACGTCTGTCTATTTAAGGAAATCAATTATGACAATCATCTCCATCTAGCGGTAACTGGTGGGATTACAGTGTGTTTATCACCCACGGTAGATTACCCATTGAGATCATAATTTACATGACATTCAAATCTAAAAATATTTTTTTGCAATCACCGTCTTTATTCTGTTAGATGAGCGATATGGGTAACACATTGGAAATGTATTTATTTTAAGCCATTTTACTGCAATTTTCGCCTAAATTCTGCTTAATATAATTTATATGGCAAACCTTAAAAGTCTACATAGCCTGAAAACGTTTTTAAAATTGGTACTAAATACGTTTCTGCCAAAAATTTAATTTTTGGCTCAAGCTTTTATTGCCCACTGTAATTTTTTTTGCACAGTCGTCATTTACTTGTCAAGACAATTCTAACAAGCCCTAACACGACGGGTTTATCATGTGTAATTTAGGAGTTCCTATGGCCACCCTGAGTCTCCATCATCAGACCAGCTCAATGGTACTATATTATTGTATTGTCATCAGAACTTAAGGCGTATGCAAATTTTCAGCTTCATCGAATACCGGGAAGTGGGTCAAATTTAACTTGCAATACTTACATACATAAATTGCAAGTTAAATAAAAGCTTTTAAAAAAATACTGGATTTTTTTAAATATAATGTCTTATTTGAGGTTATTATGTAAAGAAAAGGCCCTTTGCTTTATATGCATGCCAAATTACGCCTTTTTACCACAAACAGCCTCTTTCTTAAATGGACAGACGGACATGGTGAAACTATAAGGGTTCCCAGTTTGACTTCGGAACCCTGAAACCGATTAAAAATCTATCACATAGGCTCATTTGTTTTACTTTAACAACTGTTAAATCGATACATGTCATATCTTTACGTATGAAAATCGTAGTTTTTACCGAGTAAATGAAAGTTGACGACTTTATAATGCACTTTTAATGACCAACCAGTGTTTCAATTTTATTTTCGTTGGCGTTTTTTTTTGGGTTGGTCATGCTTTTCACTGTTTCTATGACTTATACTTGTTTTTGATAAGTTTCTTATTTTATATGTTAACTTATTTTTAAACACTTGGGTATCTATAATAACGTACTTTATTGCATGTCGCGTCGTAAAATTCTCACTGTGGCCATATATTTCAATTATATAATTATTGTGCGTATTACCCCTTAAAAATAAGTGCAACTGTTATTAATTATTATCATTATTTATTTATGTTTGGTCCCGTTGATATATAAATAAATAAAAAATAAATATCAGGGGACAATGTCACACCAATTGACCTAGTCCCAAACTAAGCTCAAGGCTTGTATTATGGGTACTAGATAACGATATAAATACTTATATAGAGAAATATATACTTAAATATATAGAAAACATCCATGACTCAGGAACAAATATTCGCGCTCATCACACTAATATCTGCCCTTACCGGGATTTGAACCCAGGACCGCTAGCTTCGTAGGCAGGGTCACTACCAACTAGGCCAGCGCGTCGTCAAACATATGCATATACTATCCGCCTCAGCTAAGGCCTTATGTGCCTCGTCTTCGGCAACTCCTGTCACAATATCAGGGTAGTGATTTTCTCAACAACGACGACGGTCGGACGGACGAAAGAATCCAAGCGGCGAGTTTAAGTAGTCCCGTCAGTGCGAACAAAACATCAGCGCGTGTTTCAATTTTGCAGCATGCGTTTCTGCCGATGGATCGTACGTATAAGGCTGATTAATTGAAAATGCACGCGATAAAATGTGTTTTAAATAAATAAATAAATAAAACAAAGTTTATTTGTCTAAAGAAAATTACAACTTATGAGTTCCCGGTGGGACCCAAACTAGGCGGAGCCTGTATCTTGGGACCCGGTGAGACGGTTCACAGTTTGATTAGACAAGCAGTTAAGACTGTTTTAGGTAAAATTAACATAGCAAAGCAAGCAAAACAAAGCAAAGTTCTTATTGTATCTAATATTACACTGTATGTGTGTGTCATTTGTTGGTAGGTGCATGTGCGTGTCTGTGTCAATGTGAGTGTATGTGTGTGTCTGTGTATGTGTGTGACTGCGCGAAGATGTGTGTTACGTCAGCAGGTCTTCCGTATTAGAATAAGACAGCGTTAATAGCCACTCTTTTAGAATAAGTTTGGCTTTACGGGGCCTTGAGTTCTTTAGGTCCACCTTACTGCAGACCGAATTATATACCTGGGTGTGCATATATAATGGTGAGCGTCTAGCAAATGAGGAATGAAGAGTTGGAAGGGGAACCTTGTATCGTCTCCTCTTCAGCAGCTGGTTGTGCATGGGTGATGTAATGATAGAGCTATGGGTGCGCATAAATGCTTTCAGCACGAACAGTTGTCTGACAGTCATTAGCCTAGTCTCTTTGTACAAAGTCACCGTTGGAAAGCGAAAAGGTTTTCTGAGCATCACCTTTATCACCGCTCGCTGCGCTCTTACCAACTCGAGCATAGCAGACTTACCTGCGCTGCCCCAAACCGCAATGCAGTACTCTGTAATAGATCGGCATAGCGCATTGTACACATTAAACAATATATTGGTGGGCGTACAACTTCGCAGCTTTTTCACGACATAGATTACCTTCCTCACTCTCTTTGATAGAGAATGAATGTGTTCCCGGAAGGTGAGGTGCTCATCTATTTGCAGTCCCAGGTATTTGACGCAAGTGTGTCTACTTATTTGAGTGCACACGCATGAGGGATATCCGTTTTTACAAGTATGCAGGATTAAGGATTTTCCTGTAGGCGGAGACGAAACTAATGTTTTTGAAAAGCAGATGTAATGGGTTTTCTCTACGTTGAGTGTGAGGAGGTTTTGGTCAAGCCAGGCAACAACTTCAGACAGCCCCTGTTCAGCGATGCGAAACGTATCATCCCAAGTCTCGCCACTAAAAAGAATAGCAGTGTCATCTGCATAACAGATAATATCTGCGTCAGGAATGGCAAGCTGAAGCAGGTCGTTAATGTATACAATAAACAGCGTTGGACCAAGAATGCTCCCCTGGGGAACCCCAAATTTTACCGGCAACTCACTACTAATGGAGTACCCAATTTTAATAGCCTGCCGTCTATCACTTAGGTAACTACAAAACCAATTCAACGCTGATCCCCTAACTCCCAGACATTCAAGCTTCCTTAAAAGTATGTTTACCGAAACGGTGTCAAATGCCTTTGCAAGGTCTAAAAATACTCCAAGGCATTTTTTCCCGCCATCAACGTGACTGGAAACTAGATTTGTGAGGAGAACTGCTGCGTCTTCAGTGGATTTACCCCTCCTGAATCCAAACTGTTGTTGCGAAATAAATGACATATTTTCCAGAAAAGTAACAAGTCTTGTTCGCTCTGACGGGATTACTTAAACTCGCCGATTTCGCTCGTTCGTCCGACCGTCCGTTGTTTTTGAGTAAAAATGAAAGAATAATCTAAACCAATTTATATGGAGAAACCTTCGGTTCATAAATTTACCAACATTAATAGCAGTGATATGCGCCGTCAGGCTGTCCTCAAAATTGCGGCGAGGCAACTCAAATAGTCGACGGTGCACTGCATGCACTTAGTTACCACTAGAGATGCAATATGGAACGATGATTTAATAAAGCTCCGTTTATGCATTAACAAGTCTATCACTATTAAATAGATAAAAAGGTCCAATTTAATGGAGATCCTTTCTTTTAGACGGCTCCATAAACTTTGTCAGTTTTCGAAGATCGTTTACGTTTAGCTTTATGCATCTTATGCTCAATTCTACTCGGTAAAACGATATCCTTTTTGTCATAAGTACTATCGTTTTGTATTTGATTAACACTACCTGTCAAGTAAATAATGCTTATATGTTGATAAGACGATAACATGTCAAAACAAATATGATTTTACAGATTGTTATAGACGCCAAACGGAACAAATTATCTCAACGCGCTACTTTCCGCCCGTCAATATTGTGTTAATATAACCGTTTGTTTGTCATTATTTTAATCATACGATCATTAATGATAAAAACAAGAAGTAATTAGCATTATTAATGGATTCGATCGCGCTCGCGTGACGATGTGTGTTAGTTGGTTAAAATAAAAAGTGAAAGTCAAAACACGACTCCGGAATTGAGCATTACTGGCTGTTTACTTTCAGATTTAAACATTTTGTTCATTTTTCAAACTGCTTATTTAATTTAGGCAGAATCAGATAAAGTTTCCTGCTTAAGAAAGCTTTCGTTGAATAATTCGTAGTAAAAAATATTTGAAACATAGATTTTTATTCATAATACGCAAACCTAGGCGCAGACATAATAGCAATATTAAACGAGGATTTTCTTGAATTAGAAATGCATTGTTTAACCCGGTAATAGATCATCCCGAGGTTAAATTAGGTTTGTATTCATAAAAAACCTGAGAAGTGAATGGCAATAGAAAATATTTTTTAACTTTTATATTGTAAAACTAAAATTTGAAACAGTTGATAAACATAAAACATATTTATAATAATGTAAATATAACACCTACTTTTTGAGTATGAGTTTGTATTTTAATTGCTTGAATAAATGATACAACTACAGCGATAAACAATACTTTAATGACATGTAATACTTTATTGTTAACATTAAAGTACAACCACAGATACAGGTTACCATATAGGTATATATGGCATTTGCGTATCGCTTCTGAACGTATTATATTGAAGTTTTGATATGGAATACTTTTAAGCTTTATTACTCCGTTAACATCACATCACATCACTGTTATTTGTTTTTATTAAACATGAAGTCCGTTCGTCTCTTCAGCTGTATTGAAACGAGGTTCAATATCAATTCCAATATAGGAAAAGCTTTTGTTTTCTTAAACCAAGCTCGCTCGAGGTACTTCGAATTCTATTTTCGAACGAACAACATTGTTTTCATTCTAAGTTAAGATTCGGTTCTAAGGGGATGTGCAATGGCGATTGTCGAAATAGTTCTCGTCATCGTATCAATATCATCAGTCAAAAAATAACTAATGATGGAAAATTCCTCCTTAACGTAACCAAAACGTAATGGAGTTTTTTTAAATAGAAAGATCTTGACAAATTCCTTTCGCTAAATAAAATGTAATTTCAAATATCAATCGTAGTTTGGCAGGAGAACATGACATAAATATTATGATAGAGATAGAAAGAAAACAATAGAAGTAGAACATTTTGGCATGGTATTTATGTGATGAGCGCGAGTTGATATTTTCAATGTATTTCTCTATAATAAGTAGGTATGTTTTCTGCTCCCACTATTGTATATCACTGTGAAAACCTAAAGCTTAGTTGGGAATTAGGTCAACTAAGGTAAGACTCCTGATATATTATGATACAATATGACGTCCTTATTATATGGTTTCAAAAACTAAAACAAGCATGAAACAGAGGCAAAGAACTATAAATGAATTGTCGTTGACAAAGACACTGCGAGCTTAAAAGGAATGTAAAAAGTTAACTTGTAATCAAATTAATATACGCGAGTGACTCCGAACCATGCCTTTATTGTGTAACCGTTGCAAGGACCTTTGTTTCTGTCCCAACTGTGCATTTGATTATATGATTTTGAACAAAGATTTTTGCAGAACCTTAGAGAAATATTTTATATATTTAAAATTATATCAAAAAAGCAAGCAGCGCAAAAGCAGAGCAAATACGAGAACAATTTATTTTTAGAGTGACAAGTGTCATAAAAAAACAATACACACTCAGCATATCAAGTTCTGGTCAGCCAAGATTAACTGGTTTAAATAAAACCTCCAACACGCCCTCTTAATCCTTGATGACCAGCTCCAACAATTCATTTGTAAAAGAACTGTGTTTACAATTCGGCAAAGCTTTAGTTAATATGTCAGCTATCATAGATTCGGTTGGCATATATCTTAATTCTATCTCTTTATTGTATCAAGTTCTGGTCAGCCAGGATCAATTTAAATAAAACCTCCAACAAAATGCCGGTCCTCGTTCTAAATTGCGAAAATACTTTGTAGAAACGAGTGGAAATCCGTTTTGAGCACAAAAGATGTTGAATCGCACGTTGGTCCTCATTTGGGAACAATACTGAGGATTTATTTTATTCTGTGTATACAGTTGGCAGCTTCCTCGTTAAATGATCAAGAAAAGAAGGAAAATGCTGCCAGCACTTTTGGCGCAATGCTACGGGACTTTATTAGATAAATACTGATCTTTAGTTCGACCATTCCAGGAAATTTTGCGACGACACGGTTAACGGTAGCGATAAGGGGCAAATATTTGTGATAACCACAAAGTATTTATTTAGTTTATGAGTCTTAGGGGTTTTTTATAGGGGATATTGTTTTTTGCTTTGTTTTCTGTTTTTCTTTTTCTGTGCACAACTCTTGTTAGATTTTGTATGATTATTCGGTTGACTGCTAGAAATTGCAATGCCAACTTTTGTTTTTGTGCAGTAAAGGGAAAATAAATAAACATAGAATATTTGAATTTGGGTCATTTGGAAAGGATGGATGAAAGAAGATTGACGAAAGAGATATACAGATCGAAAGTGAGTAGACGGGTCGGAAGGGGCCGCCCTAGGCGTATTTTTTCGAGTCAAATCGGAGAAATACTGGAAAAGGGCCGAATCTTAAGTACCCGAAACCGATTTGCGTGCATGACTCGATGTATGAATGTGGAAGAAGCGAAAGAAATTTGTCAAGATCGTAGCAAGTGGAAAGAAGTGGTCTCTGCCTACCGTTCTGGGAAACAGGCGTGTTTAATGGTTTCAATGTAATGATATTGATTTTTGCGTTTTTTTGTCAACTTTTAAAATATTTGTTGTACTAGCTTGCTGCTAGTGCAGATACGGGAATAGTCAGAGTATGCTTTCCTTACTAGTAATGCAACGTTCCAAGTTTTCCATTTTCTCGGGTAATGGAAGGTGGCTGTAAATTCGATCACGGGATATTGTAAGATAGAGCACCGATATTCTGATAGAAAACTGAGCAGATACAAAGACTTGGGAAAACAATATGTTCTTTTGTATATTGAAAATGTGAATTAATAATGGTAGAAGTAAATTTAATTAAATTTATAGGTACAGAGATTTAGTTACCCGTTAAGTTAGGATTCTTATTAGGCCCCGGATTATAATATTATATTATAAGACACAGTTAAAGTATTAAGAAAGATAATGTAAGTTTCTAATATGAAAATGGTTTTTGCTATAAAATGTTGCGGTTGTTAATTAAAGTATAAGAGGAGCTCTATGATTCTACACTGTAAAACCTTATTGCTTTTGGCGTTTTCGTATTGTTTTTATTTAACCCCCGACGCAAAAAAGAGTGAATCAACGCAAGAAAATCTGCTTTCAAATAAAAAACCGCATCCAAATCGGTTCATCCGTTTAAGAGCTACGATGCCACAGACACACACACACACACAAAGACTTACACGTCAAACTTATAACGCCCCTCTTTTTTGCGTCGGGGGTTGAAAAAGTAACACTGTGTTTTTTAATTGTTATTACACAAAACTTGAAAACAATTTCTGAATGCTATAGTTTTGACCACTTAGCAATACCTATAAATTTCTTAACAAAATGTCAGTTCAAAACGACGAGGGTCAACACAAAACCCATTCACCAAGTGACACATTAAATGTCAAGAACTTCAACACCTCTTCAAACTTCTGGCACCCTCGTAAAGTGGTGACAGGGCCTGTCATGAATATTTTACTACAGGTTATTTCCGTTACATCTTCGTTAAACTTTGAAGTGATAAAGATTAATTTTAGTTTTGCAGTTAAATAACTACAAAAATATTAAGATACAAAGCAACGAAAAAATTATATACATCGGGATTTATTTATTCTTAATAATTAAATCTTAACACTTTGATCTTCAATCTCTATACATGGTGTCCTTCATTTACCTTTGAGTTCTTTTACTGGCCTTTTACTGAATATACATTTTAATGAATAAAAATGATGATACGCATCAACGCAAAGATGAGCCCTTTATAGATATTATTTTGGGAGTAAGAATATTTTTATCCTTTTGCGATATAGCGTGTTTCTTTTAACGAAAACATAAATATCATTTTATTTTTTTATTCCTTACTGAGACCCAGCCTACGCTTGCCATACAAGCTTAACCTCTTAACCTTATTTATCATAAATCTGCCTTTTTATAGCTATTAATCTTAAACCATTTGCCTACCCACTTCGATAAAGACGATTAAAAGTAGGTAAGGTTAAGCTACTGATTTAAAATACATGTCATTAAAGCCAACAAACAAAGAATTGGGTTTTGTATTGAATAGTCTATGATATTTATATTATTTTTCACCTCAGCATCACAAAAAGACAGTTTTTGCTCTTTGAAAACAGTGATCAAAATTCGATTTTTCTGCAAGCGTAAGACGAAGCATGGTTTTTTTTTTTTAATCTAACATTTGATTACATTTCTATTCTACTATATGGTTCGCACTTGACCTTTTAAAATTCAAGTATGTGTATCGTTATCTATATAATAAGTTTATGTATACTTATATAATATAATTCCCTGGTGATTATTTATTTCGTACAAAATGTTTTTAATTAATGCAAGGCCAAGCTTTCAACACCAGCACTTGTTTATTCCCTTTTTCCTGCGGAACTACAGGATGTTTTCATTGATTTTTTTCTCACAGGCTGTCACCAGCAACGGACGCATTTCCATTTTCGTATTTCAGCAATATCTGAAGCGCATTGCAAACGAATAGCATTATTTTTCAATCCATATTACGTTTAAAACCTGATATGAAATTCCTGTCTACCTGACACCTAACACGCCTTTTTTACGTAGCTCCATGTTACAACCTGAAACATTTCGTATTAAAATTGTATATTTACAGTAACAAATAAAACCAAGGCGTTATAATTTTTCAAATAAATAGCTAACAACCAAACTTCACCGATCAAGCGTGAAAATGAAAATGGATTTGCTGTCAACGATAATGTCGAGAAAATAAATCAGGAAGTTATTTCGTTTTTCGATTCAGTTATTCAGGAAATAGCGAAGAATAATCCAACCGAGGCCTTTTTCAAAGCAAAAGAAGACACAAAAGCTACTTATCACAAAAACGGTACACTTTAAGGTGCTCAGAAATCTATGTATTATTAATAAATATAAAACTAAATAAGATGTTTTAATTCTTCTTCTTAGTAACGATTGATGTAACAAAAAATATGCTCTCTTTCTCTAACTTTAAGAGCCTTGATTTTGTCAGTGCAGTTATTTCGCATCTGCCACCTTCTTCACCTCTCTTGACGACACGTCATCCACCTTTTCCTTAATTTGGTTCATGTATATTCTCAATTATTCTCCTTTCAGTTTTTCTACCTCTCATTTTGTTCAATGTTTTCTGACAACTCCAAAATCTTGTTATTAATTCTGTAACTACATTTTTCACAATTAGGCTAAGATGTTTACCAGTGTATTAGTGACAGATTGCAAGCCCATCGCCTAACAGTACTACAAGCCTTTATTCCCTTTGTTGGCTCTTACCACATCCACGGGAAGACATGGAGTGGCACTATTCTAACCCTGCAACCTCACGTGATCCATCTATATTGTTTTTAATAAACATTTGTTGTTGCTATAAGTGTCTAATCTGCCGTCAAGTGACCTCGCGTCTATTCTCTACAATCTCCAATATCTTCTCCTTTACGTCAAAGCTTGTCGACTTTTTCCCAAGTGATCAGAAAAAAAAACGGAAAGTTCTCGGGAACTTTCTATTGCAAATTTGCGAGTGCTATCTTTTACAACTTTCCACATGCTCGTAATGGAAAAACAATACCCATCCATTGCCTCTTTCGAACTAGCGAGCCATTTCTGCATTAAATGAAAACACTGTCCAATGTGGAATGGGCTTCCACCGTGCTTGAGGCAATCTAAATCTTTCGGTTCCTTGAAGGACATGTGGACAACATTCAGCAGTCTGTGTGTTGATCCTTAGCGCTGTTGTAGGTTTTAACTTCTGTTAATGTATGTGACTGTAAGTATATTAGAAAATTGAATTATGTTTGTATGTATTTTACTACCGCAGTATTTTTCTGTTTCTATAATGTTAGTACTGCAACACAGGGTGATTAGGGATTAAGGGGTGAGTTGACACATGTTAAAATGAAGCATAATATCACTAATTATAAGACTCAAATTGTTTCCAATAGACTTAACGTTATTGTCTATTTAATAATCGTTCTTATTTGTAACAAGTTATGGCAGGTTATATTCCTACTCACCCCGTTCTACGGTACCATTTGTTATTTTTTGTTTAATTGGGATATCATCTTGCATTACCTTTACTTATTCTACTTCAAGATTAAGAGGAAGAGACCCCCTATGGTATAGTTACGCCTATTTCCATTCAGCATCATAAATATGTATACATTAACAAGAGTTCAGAAATACATGTCATAAGCAACCTTAATAGCTTGCAGTAGAGTCGTGTTTACATATTTTTGCAAGCTTAACTGTGTCCATATTATTGAACGTCACTCTACATTATCTATATTGATGAAAACATGTCTTCTAATTGTTTGTGTGCGAGTTTATAAACATACATACATACTAGAGGGGTACGGAAGTTGAGAAAATAACAAAGCTATCGGCTGAGTGTAGTTCGTGATGTAAGTAAGTAATGTTTATTTTCTATTTTCGATTCATGTTCGCATAAGATCGCATATCCCGGGGGAAATGAAACGGAACACACTTTCACTGCGCTGAAACGGACATCTTGGTATTTTACCGGCGCGTGCGACGCCAGCCAGCGGCTTGGTTCTTGCGTCCTTCACTTATTAGAGAAGTGAGAGGGAGACGGATTGAGAATAAGGTCAAGGTCACATGTTTACCTCTAAGCTTAATGAATTTTTCATCAATTATTCAGGATGGGAGTAGAAATCCATTATCAATTATATTCAAGTACTCTCAGTAAAAAAAAAATAACTCGGATTATACTAACACGTAGTGTACAAAACCTCAAATCATTTTGATTTTATTTTTCAAACTAAGTACGAGTACCTATTTAGATGAAGTGAATAAACGTACCAGATAATTTTTGGTCGGCAAAGTTTGTGGGTGAATTGCAAAAATATTGTACATAGTTAAGGGCTTAATTGAGGCAACGTTAACTTTCTTCAATTGTTTTTCCTTTGTGTAACGAAAGTTATGCATATGATTATATGACTAATCTTCGTTACATAAAGGAAAAAGTTAAGGATTGTTAAGGGTTTTTTAATTGAGCCCTTAACTATGTACAATATTTTTGCAATTCACCCTTGTATTTATCTTACTTTCTCAGTCAGTTATATAGTACTATAGATATACTGCCGCCCCAAGCAAAAACGCAGTAACTGAGATAAACCTCCTGTAGTAATATCAACCTTATTATTAAAAGCATAGAATTGAATTGGCTTTGGTGATTGAATTTAAGATATTAGTTTAGGAGGGCGGCATAGGTATGCTAGTTTAGAAATCAAAATACGAGAAGCTGCATAATTATTGAACTTTGACTGAAACCACAACTTGAATGAACGATCTAAGCTTTAGAATCTAGATTCTAGAGCATAGTAGTTAAACTTATCTAGATAGTTTAAAAATCTTCTCTCATTTATGACGGAGCATTGCTTACGTAGTAACTCTTATTTAATCTGTGGCATAACTTGAGTTTTTCTAGAACTCTAACAACTTGTTGTTAACCCTATAACCACATTTTGCACAATAGGGTAAGATTTTTTATTTATTTATTTATTAAATAATTTGAATCCGTCATTACATGCTGTTTTCTAATGCGATAGACAAGGTGAGCAATAATGATAAGAATTAACACTAGGTACAGTCAGCCATTAAATGTCGAGCACACCTAGAACGTTGTCATTAAACTGCCATTTGATATTGTGTGGTTATTATTATAGATGTTTACCAGTGTATATTAGTGACAGGTTGCAAGCCCATCGCCTAACAATACTACAAACCTTTAATCGCTTAGTCGCCTCTTACGACTTCCACAGAAAGACATGGAGTGGCACTATTCTAAGCCGGCAACACACGGCAACGTATACTTAACATGAAAATGTAGTGATGTTTTAATAGGTTCGATTGATATGAGACGTTTTGGTCTCTGTCGCACCCAGTATAATAATACGATGATGATGAAACTTTTTAATAAACTAATTAGATTGAACATTATTCCCATCACAATTTCATCCTCTATTTGTAAATTTACAGTCATTGCAGACTTTACATGGCTAAAACAACATTCCTTTGTTTTTGTCGTGAATTAAAAATAAGTCGTCAACATACATGCATTTATAATTATGTTATTTATAGCTTTTTAAATCAGTTCTCGGCCTCCAGCGGTTTAGGTTAAAACCAACCTCATTAAAATTTCTTTTCGTCCATTGTGGTTGTAACTTGCCCATTATCGGGGTTTATCTTCGACCCTTTTTGTCCCTGGGAGGGTCACAAATCTTCCCTTTTAAAGATTTAAGGGCTTAAACAAATATGGGAATTTCGGGAACTTCATTGGGAATTTTGGGGATAAATGCGTTGTCACGTTTGTTTCATTGTTAGCCAGTGGTTTATATTACTCGATTTTAGCGTTACGTACCAAAACGGTAAAAAAGGGCCCTCATGGTGAGACTTCGTTCTGTCTGTCTTTATGTCACAGGAGGTTTTCTCAGCATCTATAAATTAGAAAAAATATTTTTTGAAAATTTCCGAAGTGTGCGTATCGGTTTGTTTTTATATAGAAATATCAAACAAACATTGAATAATCTGTTTAACTTTAACTTGTAATGTAGGCTAGTCAAAATATACCTTCTTGTATAAAAAATAAAGTTCGTACCAAAATGAGTATTTTCTTTTGCGGTTAACAAACATAATTGTCTTAAATACGGAACCCTCGTTGCGCGAGTCTGACTCGCACTTGACCAGCTTTTAAAATAGATTAAATACTCCCGATTTTATGGCGAGCCTACTCTTAGGGCTGTATAAAATAAATAAATAAATAAATAAATAAATATCAGGGGACAATGTCACACCAATTGACCTAGTCCCAAACTAAGCTCTAGGCTTGTACTATGGGTACTAGACAACGATATAAATACTTATATAGAGAAATATATACTTAAATACATAGAAAACATCCATGACTCGGGAACAAATATTTGCGCTCATCACACAATTTAATATCTGCCCTTACCAGGATTTGAACCCAGGACCTCTAGCTTCGTAGGCAGGGTCACTACCAACTAGGCTATCGCGTCGTCAATAAACTAATCTCAACTCTAATGCTCGTCTCGAGATGCGTCAAAAATGACAGCTTTCTATGGTTTGACGTTTACTTTGACGTATCTTGTGACGCGCATCTCAGCCAAGATGAGTTTATTAATACGATCCTTAGAGCAGTAACTCAAAGGCCCAATTAATAATTATCAAATCTAGTTAAAAACCTTCGGATGTTTGCATCAGATGTGTTACCTATTGCCGCTCGAGAGCTAGGGTTGTCTCGATGCACGTCGATACTTCAACAACCAAACACGGCGACGGTGCAACCCCGAATAAACCAGCTTGGTCCGTCTTGTTCAGTTTGGATGTAGTGGCTCGCAGCGTATACGGTCGTGACACGCACACACGCAAGCTGCGTAATACATCTTTCAGGTACTATCAAATTAAATTAAACACCTCACTTTTGAGTTCTTATGTCTTCAGATTTTTATTTTCTTCGGGTTTCAACGATTCATTCTTTTGAACCATGTTTACATACCGTTTAAAATACAATACAATACATACATATTTTTATAATAACACCTCGAAAACAAATACATGAAAAAGTAGAGCACGTTACAGAATGCCTAAGTTTGAAAAAAAAGGCAATGAATATAATAAAACACAATATCTACTTCTATTTCCGTATTCCAATAATGCCGCCAAGTCGATTCCACCCCTTACACGAACAGCTGACATTGCTGGCACGCATGAGAGTAATTTTTAATATCGTTCCCATTACGCCTTGTTTAATCCTGCCTTTGCCTTATCAAGAATGTAAAAGGAAGAAAACGACATATCTTAAAATGTCAACCTTCAAGCAGCCTTGCACTGTTGTTCGGGTGTGGGGATCAGTAAAACGGTGAAATTACTAGCATAGAGGTATTTCATTTTTTTTTATGGCATGGAGAAGACAAACGAACACACAGACCACCTGATGGTACCTAATTGGAAGCTTTGACATTCTCATTCTCAAGACTGCAATGCAATCCCAAGACTAGACTGTGTTACCCATCATTTCACCGGCTGTCTTATCCCCAAACCGGAACACAACAATGCGAACACTGCTGGACCCTGCACAAGTTCCTACCACCCGCAAAAAATCATCTTCATCTTAGCCCTCAGGATTAGCAACGCATTTGGATTCAGTTTTGAAGTGTTGAGATGTTGTGACTAAGATTGAAAAGGGTGCATGCTTCGATGGTTCGGTCATTTGGAAAGGATGGATGAAAGAAGATTGACGAAAGATATATACAGAGCGAAAGTGAGTGGGTCGGAAGGGGTGCCTTAGGTGTCATTTTCGAATCAAATCGGAGAAATACTGGAAAAGAGCCGAATCTTTAGTATCCGAAACCGTCATGCGTGCATGACTCGATATATGAATGTGGGAGAAGCGAAAGAGATTTGTCAGGATCGTATCAGGAGGAAAAAAGTGTCTATTAACCATCGTTTGCCTTATCATGCCATAAAAAAGTAACAAGTGTATTTACCTGACAAAAATGAAGGCTGAGTTAAAAACACAAAAACGATAACATGTCAAATGAAATATGGTTTTAATATCTAGAATAAAGCTCCGGAATAGTATACAATAACGTTATGATGTTCGCAAAGATAATAATATTAGTTTCTTAAGATAGAATTACTATTCACCGCAAACTCCCACCGCAAGCCAAGCCACTTGTAAATATGCCGCAGACAGAGATTTGTTACGGTTCAGAAATCCTGAGATACCAGCTTTGCACTAACCACAGTTTTGAGATCATCTTATGAAAGGTTATAATTATGAGCACTCAGTAACAAACAGTATATTTTTATCTAAATAGAAAAATCATAAAAATACGGTTAATTGCCAGACAGGTGTGCTCCGAGGGTTAGCCCTGGCTCTCGTACTATCACACAATTTTGTAATTTTTTTAACCAATTGCCTTTCAAAATTAGGACAGATGGACGGGTAGTGTAGGCTTAGTAATACCTTTGGATACGAAATACTAATAAACAAGTGAAAACATTACAATTGGTTAGTTTGGGGACGAGAACCTTTCTCTAGTCTGTCCTCTGGCATAACCAGAAAGCATTTAAGAAACACAATATTAGATATATTATAAAAAATCCCGTGCTTGCCTGTTATTATTACTGCTCACTTTATATTACGATATAAAAAATCCCGTTGCTGCTTATGCATCGTTTTGAACTTATCTTTTACCTTTTCAGTCTATTTTCTCATATTTACAACCCGATATCTCGATACAAAAACATGCTGAAACTGAAGCAACTCTCTTAACACCTTTATGTTGGATTAACAAAAAGCTATTTGGATATAGAATAAAAGTGCACAGATGCGGGATTATCCGCAGTCTGTAGTGGCTCGGAAAAGATTAGCAGAGCAGGTTAGCATATCTTTAATATTCCCGTTTTTTGCTCAGTGCATCGCTATCGTTAAAAACCAGTTAGAAAGGGATTTTCGAGCGATAAAGAAGTCGCGGATAGCGTAAACGAGACGCTCAGCTTAACTATATAATCGAATGCTTTCCAACAACAAGCAAAGCAAAGCAAGCAAGCTTCATTAAACTGACTCCATATCTCCAATACATAAAATTCTCGTGCCACAGGCTGAACCGATTTTTACGAATTTTCGTGTGTATAAATAAATAAATAACAATAAATAAAATATCCAGGGACAATGTCACACCAATTGACCTAATCCCAAACTAAGCTGTAGGCTTGTATTATAGGTACTATGCAACGATATAAATACTTATTTAGAGAAATATATACTTAAATATATAGAAAACATCCAAGACTCAGGAACAAATATTCGCGCTCATCACACTAATATCTGCCCTTACCGGGATTTGAACCCTGGACCGCTAGCTTAGTGGGCAGGGTCACTACCAACTAGGCCAGCGCGTCGTCAAAGTATATTCAGTAAGTCCGAAAATATGTCTTAAATTATGTATCACAAGTTTTGTAAGAATTACACCCAGGCGGCAACGGGCGCGAACAGTCAGTTTCAATATATTACACGGGTAACTCACGTAAATAATGTCGAATAACGCTCGACATGTTTCGGGCTCGCCCGGAGTCCCTCATCATGAGCAGACGCTCTCGCCCTCTTTAATATTATTAAAATATGTAGTCAAGTTTATAACACTTGCGTTTGGTAAAACAAGGGGTTTAATATGGCTGTTTTTATCCTGTGACAAAATGTGGCTAAACATCTGCCACTTTCCTGCAGGAATTAAAGGTTTATGCACCCGATGTTGCAAGCATCAATACCGCGGCAACTGCTCACTTTTGGGTGATATATACGATCTCAATCCCAGGGACAAGAGATTCTAGGCGGTAAAAACCATTATTGTCCTTGACCTGTGGGGTTATTATGACCTATCTGTACCATTCATTTTACGCTGAGAGAAAAGGACAGAGTTATGTAACTGCCATAGCTCCGTCCTTTACGCTGACCGTAAAATGAACTGCATAGCTATGTCATAATAACCCCCCAGTTATCATATTGTCAACGTTTTGATAGCTCTTATTTACTTGACAGTAATGACGGCTGCAATACCATAAGGGCCACTTGCACAGAGAATTTAACACTGGATTGAGACACTTACTCGAGTAAAAATGACAATTTTCGTATGAATCTGACGTTTACTCAGTCGAGTGCCCAGTGCCCAGGGAGCCCAGTGTAAAAAAAAACCGTGCAAGTGGCCCTAAGAGGGGTGTTATTATGACATAGCTGCTATGCAGTTCAGATTACACTGAGAAAAAAAGGATAGAGCTATACAACCGCTATAGATCTGTTCTCTACGCTCACCGTAATATAAACTGCATAGCTGTGTCGTAGTTACCCTTCAGTGGGGTTATTATAATGTATCTTTACGCTGAGAGAAAAGGATATAGTTATGTAACTGCTATAGTTGCATCCTTTACGCTCACCGTAAAATGAACTGCATATCCATGTCATAATGACCCATGGTCAAAGACCATAATGGTTTTTACCGCCTACCATAAAGGCACACATTTTTCATCAAAGCAGTCACGGATCTATTGCTATCACTTGCTTTGTCTATGATATAAAACAGGGTAAACAACCGCGACTGCTTCCAAGAGTATCGACCGATAAGTGCCGCCGAACCACATTTATTCGAACAACTGCAAAGTTGCATAGAAAAGCTATTCCATGTTCTCTTCATAGCACACGTGCATGCAACATATTGTGCAGTTTAATAAGTTGTGTTTTAAAAATTCAACGTTGGAAATACAGAGTTCAAAAGTTAATAGGAAAATTCTATTGTCAATCCCTTTTCTTGACATTTTGAAATTTGCCTGAAATTGAAGGTTTCACAAGATACAGACAGAGCATAATTTAAATATTAACTGGTTCATTTGTAAAGCTGTTTTGAAAGTATCCAATTCTGACAGATCTTTAATAACTTGGTGTCGTCAGCAATCGTTGAGTCTTAAGATAGATTATGTTTGCTTGGTATCGTATTTCACAGAAATTACTTTGCAAGTTATATTATTGTTGGTATTGCTAGCTTAAACTTAAGATTGTATAATGACTTTTAAGCCAAAGAGTGTGAGCGTGTTTTAATTCTATTTGTGGAGACTTTTGGTCGGTTGAATTTTGTATACATTCCGGGTGAGAAATTAAGATAGGAAAATTTTGTTGCGGTCTTCACTTTCAGATCGTTGATTTTTCACGTTAGCGTTAAATTTATAATAAATTCCGGTTTACGTACAAGTGTTACGGGACCTCCTAGACGGACGTACGGTAATCAGGGTAGTGATTCTCTGAACAACGACGGTCGGACGGACGGACGAGTGAATGTCCAAAATATATTTTAGCGCGTGCATTGTCAATTTAGCAGCATGGTTTCTGCCGATATAAATCGAACGTATACGGCTGCTTAATTGTAAATACACGCGCTAAAATGTGTTGTGTGCGCTCTGACGGGACTACCTAAACTCACCGCTGCGATTTCACTCGTTCGTCTGCCAGTCTGTGGTTTTTGAGAGAAACACCACAGATTCGCGATGTACTGTATAAGGGCCAAAAAAAGCACCCGAAACCGATGTACGTGTATGAAGAGATTGATGAATGTCGATTAAACGAAAGTTGTATGTTTCGACCAGGGCACCTGGCGTTCCATAGTATCTGCCTATCCCATCGGGAGACAGGCGTGAATGAAAGCATGTATGTCTGTATGTTACAACTCACACTGACCAAAGTGAAACTAGGGCGCCTAGTATTAAAAAAAAATAACAAAGGCACAAACAGATTAGTAACTCATTTGCATACACAGAAATAAAAGCATCAACACAGTCTCCCATTAAAAACCTAATAATTTTTAAGTATAAACAAAACGTTTTTCTCTTAAACAATGACCCTGAAAACCGGATGTATTACAAGCCAGCTTCAAGTATGTTAAGTCAACAAACACTCTCTATTCATTTCTATTCGTACAGTTAGGTTGTCACTCAACAAAGTAATACGCACTTTCATTCATATGAACAATGCATGAGTAGTGGTGTTGGTAGGCATTTTTTACTGTCACCTTTCATTCGTTTCTTGAATGACTTTACAACTGCCAAGTATTTTAGTTTAAAACGTGTATACAAAGTATTTACTCGTATTTATAACTTCATGAAAATAGAATGTTGTGTGCGTTTTTTTGGGTTTTCTTGTTAATATTTTCGCAAATTGTTAAAATGTTAAAATGTATGTGAGCAAACGTGACGTGTTTCTAGCGTTAAAGCAAAAGAAACTATAGTTTAGGTTTTAGTACTAGGTTTTTTATTGTATTATTGATAGCATTTTTTTTTAGAAGTGTAAGTTAATTTTTTAATGTCCTCATGATTATAAACAAGGATTAAATTTTATGTATTCACGCAAAATTCTAAAACATAAATACAAATACAAAAGCAAAAGTATCAATGAATTTAAGTGGTCAATTTTAGTAACAGATTTTGTAAATTACCCTATTAAGGGTTAAACCGTTTGTATCAGATAATTAAGCTAATAATAAGTGTGTAATTAATTTTTTCAATTTTTTTTTTTTGTTCTGTAACATGAGGCTTCCTATCTAAGGGTCCAGAGCTCCCTATTGATGTGTTATCTATACTTACTAATATTATAACGCTGAAGAGTTTGTTTGTTTGTTTGCTTGCGTTAACGCGATAACCTCAGGAGCTACTGGTCCGATTTGAAAAATTCTTGAATTGTTAGATAGCCCATTTGTCGAGGGAGGCTATAGCCTTTATATTATACTCACATAAACCGAAGAAAAGCTAGGGCAGGTCGCTAGTATTTTATATTGGTTCTCTTAATTTAAACTATACACATCTACAAGATATACTCGTAAATTCAACCACAGTGAATTTACAATTACATTTTTACAAAGTCAGCAAAGTTATTCTTAATGTGATTTTAATAGCCCATCTGTCTTCCGTTATCTCTTGGCTGGATATAAATCGCTCCGTAAGAAATTGCAGGCTACCATAATTATTGTTGTTAACAGGCTTTGTAAAGTTTTTAATTTACGGTAAACAGAGTAGTGCTATTTTAGAAGTCTGCTTGTTTATTAAGATATACCATTATTATTATACTACGTGTCTTTGTTGTTATGCTAACATTTAGATGCTGCTTCAGCTAACATAAAATATAAAATACAACACAGCCAAAAATGTTCCTCGCTCACCGACATGTCACGAATAACTTTGAATACTTACTTTTAATGTGTTTATCCCTTGCTTTGTCAGATATTTTACAAACTATTTGCTCTTTGGAAAATTTTCGAAAGTCAAATGAAAATAGATGTACGAGTGCCATCTCAGTTGACTATTACCGCTGGACATGACGATTAAGTCGTTTCTTAATGTCAATTTTTAATGCACAAGTTTGAAAAAAGTTCCAAAGTCTCTGAGTACGGCGGTTAGATCTCACTTAAGTCTATATACCCACTTAGATATATATTTAGATACATCGAAAACCACCAAGATTCAGGAATAAATACTCCTGTTGATCACATAAATAACATTAGGTTAGGTTTGATTTATAAAAATCCTGAAAAAGTTATATTTTCGTAAAAGATACGTTATAATTAATACTATAAATAATTATGGCAGACAAACTTGTCTCTGAGTACTGCGGTTAGATCTCACGTCGTTTGGTCGAATACTTAAATAGATAGAAAACTATCAAACCTCAGGAAAAGACACTCACGTTGATCACAAATCGAATCCAACAGAACCGTAAGCTTTATAGCCAAGGTCACTGCCAACTAGGTTAACTGCGTCAGCGCAGTCCGAACTACCGTGCAATGGCGGCTTATGATTTCGAACGTAGATTTTTTATCTAAGTAAAACAGTTTGAATATACTATACCAATTATTGTCTATGCTGTTATTTGTTTTTTATTTACAGTTCTTTGTTGTGTAATTCTTTTTTTTCTTGTTTTTTTATATTTTATTTATTTTTGTCGTGAGGTCCCTATGAAAGACCATCGCTGGTTTTACTACCGGTATTAGGTCAGCCATGATATGTAGGTATGTTGTCTCTTTTTGATTTGTTGTTGCTTTGTTCTTCTGTTTGATGTCTGAATAAACTTTTTCTTTACTTGCACCGTTCTAAAAGACCCGATTTAACAGCTGTTAATGGAATACAAAAATGCCTTAAAAACACTCTAATTTTAATTACTTAATGGCTTTCACTCCTGTTAATGTGTATTTTCCCAAAGTCGAGTTATTTATGGACACTCCCATGGACTAATGAGAGAAAGGAGGGCTTGGTTAATTACATTTATAACATACGAGGATAATTTGTTAGGTAAAAGAAAAAAAAACATCAAGCAATTAAACACAAGTACATGGGATAACTCCACACGCTTCTTAAACCCATATTTTTATAATGGCAACGTGAGTAAAAATATGCACAAATCGTGTCTAAGTGTAGCAACTCGTACCTACTTAGTGCTGTTTGTATCGAAACTTGTTCATCAAGTACTAAAGATATGAATGCACCTTGTCCCATAAAAATGAGGAACAGAAGTAGATATATACATAACTACATCCATACATACCACCTGTTTTCCTATGGGGTAGACAGAGACTATGGAATGCCAGATGCTCCGGTCCATACCCATAGACCAAATATGTATAGTACCCCATTAAAAAAGGTTAAGCCCTTTAGTGCGTTGTCATAGTAAACTTCAAACAGAGGGGTTATTATGACATAACTATGCAGTTCATTTTACGGTGAGTGTAAGGGACAGAGCTATGGCAGTTATATAGCTCTGTCCTTTTCACTCAGCGTAAACAGAATTGCATAACTATGTCATAATAACCCCCCAGAACATGAAATGACACACGTGACAATGACAAGGTTCTAAGTATGCTCAACATTTTTATCGGGTGACTGTAGGTAGGTACATAATCTCTAAATTTCCTACACTCCTGGCAATAATGTACCCGTCCAATCAGTTCACCTAAATGAAAGAAAAACTACCGTCTAGCTTTAGTAAAATCTGACAGTCGATGGCGAAATTAAAACGTAACTACGCGACCTAACTTAAAGAGCAAACGTGAACAGTGTTAATGTGACTGTCACTCGAGCACGGGTTCACCCATTCGAAAGGCTAAAGGTAGACTTGAGTAGGAAGTAAATCGCGGGCATCGCTCGATGTGGCCGATGCGATTAACGCGCGCGACAATCGCATCGTGACCGATGTAATTAGTAGTGTGTGGTTGGTAATACCACGGCAAAAGACAAGATCTGTCGTGTCTTGAGACAGGTATCTCAAGCTCTTAGGGCCGTATTAATAAACTCATCTTGGTTGAGATGTCCATCCCAAGATGTGTCAGAAATGACAGTTTTGTATGACTTGACGTCTACTTCAACGTATCTTGCCTTCTTCTTAGCCAAAATGAGTTTATAAATACGGCCCTTAGGATTGCTATCTTGAGATTGCAATTGTCTATGGGTTTCAAACCCAGTTTAAATCAGTTGGAGTCTTTTACCTTCTCCATGAGATAATAAAAAAGGTATGTTTCATAATGCCCTATGGTCGCGGCCTACGGAAGTCTACTTCAACTCTGGCGCAGGTGAAAATACGCGCGCGGCTGCATACAAATGACGGGGACGGTCACTGCTTTCTCGCTTAAAAAGCGGTTTAAGCTGTTAAAATCTGCCAAGTTCCAGTGAGTGTAAGGGATAAAGCTATTATAAGAGTCGCAATACTCGTATTGTTGTTCACTTAAATTGCCTCGCAACTTGTCAGCTTTTGATAGCTTGTAACGCTCTTAAATACCTTTTATGAGGCCATATTATTTATGAAAAATATGTTAAGACGATTGTGAGAAGACGTTTAAATCGCGTAGCTGTAAAAAAAAACATACCAGCTCCGGGCGATAACGTTTAGAAGAGCCTCACACACTGAATCAAAACACTAACCAATAGGATCAATAATAAGGATAAAACGTGTCCAAGACATTAAGTATACGAAAAAAGGGGTCATGAAATATAACAGTTTACGATGGACACGTAGATACTGCCAATTACGATCTGTATGGGGTTTTGCAAATTATTACCTATCCATTCACCCACTATTATAATATTACAATTACAAACGGGAATGCTGTAACACATCTTTAAAAAAATCTTTGTCACTTGGCTAAATAAAGATAAAGATAAAGATACATTTTCTTGCAATAATACAAAATTACATTACATAGATACAAAAAGAACAAGACACGAAGAAATTGTAAAGAAACTTGGTCCCAATTCAGCAATCGCTAGCCGTGAAGCCAGCGCTGGTCTTCCGTTGGAACCGCTTGCTGAAGAGACGGAAAGTGACACACTTAACACACAACGACGTTAAAACTTAAACCACATGGATTAAGAAACAATCATTCAAGCGATTATCTCGAACGACCATAAAGTTTGCAACCAGTTATAGCTGGCAACATCAGGGTTGTTATTCTCTCAAAAACAACGGACGGTCGGACGAACGAGCGAAATCGTAGCGGCGAGTTTAAGTAGTCCCGTCAGAGCGAACAAAACAGATTTTAACGCGTGCATTTTCAATTAAGCAGCCTTATACATTCGATCCATCGGCAGAAACCATGCTGCTAAATTGAAAATGCCCGCGCTAAAAAATGTTTCGTCGGTCCGACTGTCCGTTGTTTTTGAGAGAATAACACCCCAGAGAAACATAAAACACTATAGTCTATAAGGTCACCGCATAGACTCATACTAACTGTGAGTTCGTAACGGAATAATATCCAAAAACATCTTGAATCCGTCCACATTAGCATTTCATTCTCCAAATTAAATATAAAAACTTTAAGCTTTATTAATTTAATCTTCTCTGACCTCGCACTAATAACGGCTTAAGTAATAAAATAAAAATAACAATCCAATGCTCAGTGTTAAAACACAATCCGCATTTTAACGGCGTTGCCTTATCGTAATTTCTGTGCTATTTTCTGCTGAATTCACCATTTTCAACATGAAATCTCATTACATTGTATTAAAACGAACATCTGTGATATCTGACGGGATTGTATTTTTAACCAGGGCTCGGAAAACGGTATTTTTTTCGAAACGGTTTCGTCTTAAATGCCTAAGGAACGATTTGTTTCGGTTTCGTTCGCAAATAACGTTATAGAAAACGTTTTTGAACAAGAACGAAATTTAAATCTTTTTTGATCCATATAACGTTTTTAACCGTTTTTTCCCATTTGCTGGGTTCGGTAGGAATATTACAAAATTAAATATCATCCAGTCAGTTAGTATTTAGCAGCCACGCGACGCGGTTTTCTTTGCTTGTTTCTTTAGAGCTTAGATTATTATTGGACACATAGAAAGTACCATTATTCTGTGAGGAGTACATAATTGGGCGTTTTCAGAAAAAGTTGTTGGTGACGTTAGAGAAATTCCACTTAAAAAATTTTTTAGTTAACTTTAAAATGTAGTAAAATCGATAATATATTAAATGAGCAACATGAAAATACTAAATCACTACCTACATAGTATAAGACAAAGTCGCTTCCCGCTGTCTGTCCCTATGTATGCTTAGATCTTTAAAACTACGCAACGGATTTTGATGCAGTTTTTTTTAGTAGATAGAGTGATTCAAGAGGAAGGTTTTTATCTATAATATATCGACGACCGTAATCTAAATTGACGTAAGGGACAAATGGCTACTTTTCAGGAGAGCCAAAAAACTGTTTTTTTTTTCATTTTAAATTCATATTTTTTTTGTTTGTTTACGTATCATGTAACTGATAATAGCCAATTACTTATTTTCTTTAACCCTTTAACTACAAATAATTCAATTTATCATTTAACGCTTAGTTACTGAGATAGCATGTCCCTTACGTCAAAAAAAAAAAATCATTATGTCCAATACACCCTTCTTCAACAGTTGACTTTAGAGTGAATTTGATGTATCTACAAATAAATTGAAAGAAACGAAATTAAAGTGGTCGTAACTCCATTGAAACTAATCAATGACAGGGCGTAAAAGGTACATGGGAAATTATCTTAGGTGGAATAATAAACCAAAACATAAAATGTAAATGTGTTATTTATTAGAAAAATTAAGAGATCAATCATGTACCTAAGTATAGACATAATTTGCCAGAGCTCGGAATCGCAATTATGTAGTGGTACTTGTGTGTTTACAGGACTTTCACTATTTAAATCTTCATTTTTCTTTTACTATCGGCAATATACAAGGTTTTTAATTAAAGTAAAGTGTTCTGAAGAAGTAAAAGAGATAAGACAATTCTAATGAAAGTTATTCGTTGCTCTCGTGTTATTGTAAACGAGTGTTTTTATAATTATATTGCAATGATACATCACTATATATTATACGCCATTATGAGCTCTCTTTAATACGTCAATAGCTAGTAACAAGTAATAAAATAAAACAAAATACACTATTCGGTGTAAAAACGATTAGAAATGTAAAAACATAAGCAATTTTAATTCGACAGTATCAATTAGAACTTAATAATAGTAGTACAATTAGGCCAAATGCTATCTTAATAGGGTCGAAATACTTACTGGTGTTCAGATACCAGAATTGTATAAACGGACCAAAAATTCTTAAAATAAACTTAATAAAGGACCAAACTATTGTTTAAAGTATAGATTAGTACTTTAAACAATAGTTTGGTCCTCTATTAAGTTTATTTTAACAAAATAGCACACAAGTAACTTAGTTGGTATTTTCCTAGGAAGTTATGTCGTAATACCAAGAATGAATAGATATATTTTAATGTATTTAGAAACGTAACAAAGTATTTTGGTTAGCATAGCATTTCTAAAGACTTGAAAAATAATATACCTACATAAGAAGACACAAACACGGTAATTGCATGTAGCCGAAACCTTGATATTTTATTAAATAAAATACTTACTGCAATAACTCTTCTCGATCCCGCAGTAATTTATTGCGTCGAGCTAAGAGTGATTCAATACTGTTCCTATTCATCGTTATCAAATCTCGGTTGCCTTCCTTATTATTAAGTACTTAAACGTGCGTGAAGACGAGTGCTCGTGCAAAACAGAACTGAGCAAGCAGCGGCAGCACTCAATTCAGTGTAGCCAGGTGTAATTCGAAAAACGAATAGTTTTTTTATCAGTCGAACATACCTTTGAATAAATGATTATAAAACTGTTTTTTTCTTGTTCGTATGTATGTATGTAAACGCTTTATTGGAAAACTAACAATTGAATTATGTATAGAGTATTCTCATTAAAATTATTTTATTTTATTTCTATTGTAAAATTATAGTTATCACGTGTCGTGTTATTGTAAATACTTTATACTCTGTTTGCACAAACAAACAAACCCTTGGAATATTATTTTAAATGCATTTATAGCCATATTTTCAATCGAAGTCCAAGGCTCAAAAATCAATAGATTGTCAAGAAAATTCAGTAGATTTCCTAAAAATCAGATGAAGCGGCAACATTGTCAACCACTACCAGGAGCGACATGCTCTTTCTGCAATGTTTTTGATACACGAGGTGATAGTGAGATCTCTTTCACCCTCAAGCAACTTTAAGTGCGTTAGACTAATTTAGCTATATTGACGAACACTTCGTATGCCATCTAACGAAAGAGATAACGCTTACATTTTTGGTAATAGTTAAAATTTTGCAGCTATGTTTTAATGTAAGGGACGGTAGTTTTGACATTTTACTTGTAAAAAAATGTCGTATATACTCTTAGCAAACATTTGAAACAATTACAAATTACCGTAAGGGTCACTGTTGCCTTACATTTGTGAAAGCAAAACTGCGTATCGTACAATTGCTTAAGTACAGAATAGTCTTTTACGACGTAGATAAATTTAGAAAATTATAGTTACATCTAATTGTGATAGAATGAATTTTGTTTTTGTAGATAATTTTGAGAACGTTAAATGATGTATCGTACCTTTACTTATTTAATGGCTCCTTACAGCGTTAGGTAAATTGCGAAGATGAATGTTACACCAAGAAGTAAATGAACTTTTTTTTATTGCTATCGATACGTCGTATTTGTTTGAAATACGGAGTAAAAGTAACATTTTCTTAAGGCTGTAAGGGGCATGTTTTTTAAGGCTATTGAGATGTCACCTATACCAATCGATAGAGAAAAAAAAACTGAACAGAACTCCATTCATAACTCATTTTCGCCATTTTGTCCCTTACGTCAATTTAGATTACGGTCGTCGATATTTTGTTTTATGTACGTGTGTTATAGAAAACTCAAATAAACCGAAGCGAAGCGAGGGCGGGTCGATAGTTTAAAATAAAATAATGACTATTTCAGTAAAAAAATCCAATTTGATTTCGTTTCTGCTCGTAAGAAGTTCTATTACGCCACTCATTTTAGAACGGGTTTTAAAGAAAACTAGAAAGGTTTAAAATGTTCTGAAGCTTTATTGATAAAACTTGAACTAAAAAGTGTTCTAAAAAAATAATTATTAATCATATCATTATAATACTATGAAGTTTTATGACAAAACTTTTCCTTAACGCCACCTTTCAGTACTTTGTACTATATATTATTGTCTTTGGAGCGACGAATGCGTAATATTATTTAAAAATGTTCTTTTTTAACGAATTATTAGTTAAATAGAATGTGTTTAACAATAATAGCTTCTTAATATCTTTGATGTAATATTAAATATTTAAGAAATTCAATCACATTAATAACGGGACAGTGACGTATAGTGAAGCTCGAAATGGCGTTTAGGAACTATAAGGCTACGTTCATATTGCAATATTTTTATACTAAAACAATTAATTAAATTAATGAATTTTAACAAGTAATCTCATGAGATCGTTGACTCATCATCATCCTTTTTAACCGACCAAGAAAAGGAGGTTCTCAATTCGTTTAAAATAAAGTAATCACCTTCTTGTTTTATCATCAGACCCCGGATTCTATCTCTGATCAAAGTGCTTATCAAGACAAAACAAACGAGCCCAAACTCGATGGGGTTGCATTGTTTAATTACAGAGTTCCCGTGGGCACCTTCCTGTTTTATCATCAGACCCCGGATTCCATCTCTGATCAAAGTGCTTGTCAAGACAAAACAAACGAGCCCAAACTCGATGGGGTTGCATTGTTTCATTACAGAGTTCCCGTGGGCACCTTCCTGTTTTATCATCAGACCCCGGATTCCATCTCTGATCAAAGTGCTTGTCAAGACAAAACAAACGAGCCCAAACTCGATGGGGTTGCATTGTTTAATTACAGAGTTCCCGTGGGCACCTTCCGGCTTCATCTTTATACCAGCTCAATGAAACCATAATATTGAATCGTCATCGGGTTTACATACGTATTCCAAATTTCAGCCCATTCCAGTAGCGGAAAAGACTGCTTCAAAACTGAATTGCAAGAATTGACCTAAACAAACCCACAGACAGACGGACAGGCAAACATAGGTACTTTGCGAAAAATCATTTGTGTAGGTTAAATAAAATAATTGGCATTTTATTAAAATAATCTTTAAATAACTTTATGAAACGAGCTTAAGAATTCTATTACGCCACTTTTTAGTTCTTTTAACGCGACCGTGGCGGTTTGGAGGTGACGTATCCATGCCATTCAAACATTCACATAAAATTACAAATAAACTATTGAACTTTCTTTAAATATTGCCTTTGATTCCGAATCAGCATTAATTATTAAATATAACATTATAAAAAATCAAAAACACAGGATTATCTTACCTTGTTAAAATTGGAGTCGTATGAAGAAACCTATTTAAGGTGCAAACTCCACGCGACCACTCTAAACACATTTCACGGACAAACTGCTGTCATTTGAAACCAAATGACGACTACCATAAACTAAAAATGCTGCCATAATTCAGAATTTTCATGTATTGTGGTGTTTTATTGCCAGGAACATATTAAAAATACGGTCGCGTATGCGGGAAATTCCCCATGCGCTTTTTCGCGGGACAGATTAAAACCTGTATTTTTCAGAGAAATTTCTATGTAAACGCACTTGTTTTACGGTTTAAAATTAAAGATCGGTTCATAACTGACCAGGACACAACTGCTGACTTTTAAACAGTCTTATTTAGTATTTTTTATCTAACTCCGAATGTGGCGTGGAGGGTGTGGGACACGTCAAAATAGGATGTATTTTTTTCTTATTTTAGCTTTATTTTAAATTTAACAAAGATTGATTTGCATAATTCTACTGTATTTCTGCAGTTAATAAGTTATTTAATGTAAAAAAAAAAACATTTGATATGTCTTCTTTAAATTCGAATAATCAGCCATGAAAGTCATGGGACACGACTTTTTTCAACCAACAACTTTTTCTGAAAACGCCCAATTGGTGAACACGCATCGGGATGAAAGATGAAATGAAAATGCAATCAAAACATACGGTAGGGTCGGTAGGGCAGATCTAAGATTACCTACTAAACAAGTTCATGCTTGTCGCCGCTTTGTAGCCGAACGCCGCGCGCGGCCGCGTCCCGTGGATTAAACCGGTTTTTGATAACGTTCTCGTTTCGTTTCCGTTCCGAACAAAATGTTGAACGAAGAACGGTTCGAAACGTTTTTAAAACGTTATTTTGAATAACGTTTCCGAGCCCTGTTTTTAACCCCGAGGAAAACAGAGGAGTGTTATATGAGGATGCGGTTTTTTATTATTTGAAAGTAGGTGTTTTAGCGGTGGTTCAAGATATATCAGCTCGGGGGCGTTTTATCTACCAAATAGATACTTCTCATTGTATACACATAACCCTGTTTTTTACGTATTTATAAGACCAAGCGTCACTCCGCTTGAAATCGAGTTTTCACGATTAAACTTTGACAAATCGTTTCCTGTCCCATAAAACCCCTACTCCACAATTCTCTTCAATTTCATAATAATAGCGACATTGCTACAACTTTTGGGGTTATTCCCACCTGTTACCACTAATTTATTACCACTGGTAACAGCTGGTTTTTTTTCCCACCTGTTACCACTGGTAACCTAAAACCTAACCTAACCTAACCTAAAATTACCACTTAACTAAAAAACTTAATTCCGCAGTAGTTATCACCAAATAGTGTAGGTAACAAATTGGAAAAATATTCCTAGTACCACCGAGTACGCGTCAGCGGTAACAAGTGGGAAAAAAATTCCAGCTGTTACCAGTGGTAACAAATTGGTGGTAACAGGTGGGAATAACCCCAACTTTTGTAACGGACCTCTAATAAAAGTTATTTTTTCCCCTCCATCGGTTGATATTGTCAAAATGCTTTTACACTGGTTCATTTTATCGTAACGGGTAAAAATTAAGGGTCTTACGACTCCATTACGTCAACCTCATTGGGCGTATAAAGTGGACGTTTACGCTCTCCTAATAGCGTTTTTAGTGTGACTCTGGACTCAATGGTTTTCCATGGGATTTTATTATTAACCGTTTGGACGAAATGTATAAAAATATCTTACAGAAACGTTGGTTGATAATAAATTAATAAATGTAAGAGTACTATTATAATAAAGCATGGGGTACGGTCACGAGCGTTAATTTGGGACCCATTTCAAGAAAAAATATGCTTGAAGTCGTCAATGTCATTAGAGATGTCAAGTGTTTTGTAACTTTTAGGAAACTCAACCCTATTCTTGTAGAATGTCAGATTGACTTTGGACCTAAGGTGGGTACGAAATTTAATCTCATGACTGTACCTAAAGTGCTTAATAACACCCGTTTCTAATCATTTGTAAAAAACGCTCCTAAATATTTTGCTAAAACTAATCTAGCCGTCTGACTTTTATGATTTAGGACTTTATGGCCACAGATGTGTTCCATTAAAATGATTTATTTCACTCGCTAATAATTAGTTCGCCAATGAAATTCCTTGATTGCTCTCCTCCAGTTCTATAATTCAGCAAGTTTAATTAAATTTACAGCTAGCTTTTGCTCGCGTCTCCGTCCACAGACAAGTGGGTTTTTCGGGTCTCTATTGACTGCCATAATTATTTTTAGTCATAATTTGTTTTAAGTCATAAATTTTCGCAAGTCATAATGCAATTTTCTCAGGACACGATTACTTTTTCAGGATTTTTATAAAACTAACCTAACCTAACCTAACTAATCTACACGATAAACGTTTATTAAAAACTGTAACTTCAGCTTGAGAGAAGTTATGACAAAAAAAGTATGACTAACAATACATTATGACCAACGATATGTATGGCAGTCAAAGGGATCCGGGGTTTTTCTCAATTCTGTTGAAAATGGTCCAACCTTTTTGAAGAATAATTACTCTACGCCCCTTTCCGGGATATAATTTTTTTTTGTACAGTCACGAGATTAAATTGCGTGCCCACCTTAGGTCCAAAGTCAATCTGTCATTCAACAACAATAAGGTAGAGTTTCCTAAAAGTTACAAATGACTTGACATCCCTAATGAGTCAAACCTAGGAATATTCGCGGCAAAATTAAATGACAGCTAGGGATTGCCTATATCGATAAACTCAATTATCGATGCAAAGATGCGATTGAAAGTATGCAATGAAACTAAATAGCAAAATAATTCTGGTTATTCTTTATTTTAAAAGGATTTTTTTTAACCTTCACTCATCATCATCATATGTTTTTTCCGTATTGTGAATTTCAGAATGATTGTCCCATTTACTATTGTTAAAATAAACGACTAGAATTTGTTAGGAGTAAGAACAATATGACGATGATGAGTGAAGGTTATAAATCTTTTTAAAATAAAGAATGACCAGAATTATGTTGCTGTTTTGTTTAATTTGCATACTTTATAAAAGAAACTATTTTTACAATCAAAACTTGGAGCGATAATTAAGTTTATCGATAGAGGCAATCCCTAGCTGTCATTTAGTTTTGCCCCGTATATTCTTAGGTCTGCTAATGACAGTGACAACTTCAAGCATATTTTTCTGGAAATAGGTCCCAAATTAACGCTCGTGACCGTACCTTATTTTAAGTCGATCGGTTGAAATGTTGAACCGAACGTGGAAGCCATTTTTAGAGCTATTGCACTTTCAGTACAATCCTGAAATTGCAAACATCGTTTTATTTCAAGCATAGGTAATTAGGGCTTTAATTCTAGTCGTTAAAAATTATATGAATTTTGATGTAGGTAATTGATTTATTTAGAGATTAAATAAGAACTACCAAAATGTTGACAATACGATAGCAGGTCAAAGAAGATGTGGTTTTTACGGTTCTCCCTATTGTAGCCCGAAAAATATGAACCCTATTTTCACTAACACTAATTTCATCAGCCCTAAAACAAAAAACCCGAATTTTGATTCTTCCTAACTATTCATTAGCCCTAATTTTAGCATCCCAAACTAACGTTATATCTATTTTTTATGTCCGATTCTTAATACCCCTAATTTTAGTAATCCGATTCCTATAAACACCTAATATTACTATACGTTACAAGTCTAAAACCTAACGTTCATTAAACCTAATTAGGTACATATGTTCCTAACCAACAGTATTTAAGATCGATGGAGCTCCGCTGTGCGGAGCACCTATTCCGCGTAGGTATATGAGAACTTTTAACCTAACCTAACTGTGTGTAAAAGTGACTCAATTGAATATTTGTTTTTAATTGTATTTATATTTTGTTCAAATAATTATTAAATCAAACAGTCATAACGACTTATGACTATTAGGTCTATTAATCATTAGGAATAATCATTATTAGTTTTAATAATATAGAACATTTAACGTTTAGTACAAGTAAACATTAGGGTATATAACTTTAGGTCTAGTTATCATGATATTAGGGCTAATGAAAATTATATCAAACGTTGGAATACCTAATGAAATTAGCTTTTATGAAATTCGGTCTAGTGGGGGAGAACCGGTTTTTACCGCCTACAATTTTATGCTGCCGTGTTGTCAACTTTACAATTAAATACGAGTGGCCCATATTAACTTGACAATACGAGTAATGGTTGAATTGCAAAAATATTGAACATAAATAAAGGCTTAATTGAGGCAACGTTAACTTTCTTCAATTGTTTTTCCTTTGTGTAACGAAAGTAATGCATATGATTATATGACTAATATTCGTTACACAAAGGAAAAAGTTAAGGATTGTTAAGGGTTTTTTAATTGAGCCCTTAACTATGTACAATATTTTTGCAATTCACCCTTATAGCGGCTGAGTTAAGACAAGAGGCCCGTTTCAACAGCTAACTTTTTTTACTACTCATTTATTGAATTTGTAAATAAATTATTTCTTTCAACAGTATTGTTTCTGGTCAAATAAATTGAGTTCGGTTGAGCGAACAAGCTTTTTACGAGTATTATGTGTAAAAGAATAATCCATCCATGTGCAAACTCGTTCGGTATTCAGGATGCATTCGGGTGCATTAAGTTAGATTATGCGCATCACACTGCATCCATTCCATAACAGTGAAGGTACCTTCCAGAAGAGTGGGGTAGACAAAGCTACAGAAATTACCAACAACTCTACAAACTTGTTGTTAATTCTGAAACCACATTTTGCACAAATAAGATTTTTACCAGTGTATATTAGTGACAGGTTGCAAGGCCATCGCCTAACAATACTACAAGCCTTTATTCCCTTAGTCGCCTCTTACGACTTCCACGGGAAGACATAGAGTGGTATATACTATTCTGAGGCGGCAACCACACAGCTACATAATATTATGTCGCTACTCCCTCGGAAACTCTCCAACTCCGGAAAACAAAGTAGCTTCTGTGTTATTCTTGACTATGATTTATTTTTGTGCTAAATATCATCCATATCCGAATTTTTACATATATCATATTAATACTATTTATTAATTTTCACTAAATACTAACGGCGCGCCAGCGGCCGCCCCGCTTCAAATTTCTGACTTTCCCGGTAGATTTTGCAATTATTTTCTTTCATACAAGCCTTGTCTTGACAATGAAGAACACAACAAAAAAAAAATCAGCCAAATCGGTTCAGGCGTTCTCAAGTTATAGCGTGACCAGGAAAAATAGGGTTCATTTTAATATTATTTATAGATTAGTTACATTAGAACGTCGCATTGAGAGGCATGATTGAGTCCGAAACATGTAGGTACCTAACCATGATATTATTCAAAAGTATTCAACACCTTTATCCAATGCAGACTATGAAAACCTCTTTATAGAAATCTTGCTAACACCTTAAGCCCCCTAATGGAAGCTCTGGACAGTTCTTAGCCACAAATGGGATCCTAGTAATCCAAGCAAAGTAAAGCAACGACTTAGGGCCGTATTAATAAACTAATCTCGACTTTAATCCTCGTCTCAAGATGCGTCAACAATGACAGTGTTCTATGGTATGACGTTTGCTTTGACGTATCTTGTGACGGGGTCTCAGCCCAGATGAGTTTATTAATACGGGCATTAGGGCCGTATTAATAAACTAATCTCAACTCTAATGCTCGTCTGGAGACTTGTCAAAAATGACAGTGTTCTATGGTTTGACGTTTATATTGACGAATCTTGTAACGCGCATCTCAGCCAAGATGAGTTTATTAATACGGGCCTTAGACAGTCTGGCGTCTGCAGATGCCTGGGTGGGAATGTGAATTTCTTCACATAGAATTGCAAACATTACAATATCTCATAAAACTTTAAGTAAATAAGGATCCTACTACATAATTAGGCACATTATTCCTACTGTTGGTTCTTTATTGCTTATTTATAAAAAAAAAAAGAAAAAAAATAGCGGAGAAGCTCACAAAAAACTCGTCACAGAAAATCGTTTTTTTCAATCATTAAAACACAATAACACTTAAAAGTAAGTCATATTACAAAGTAAGTAATAAATAAAGTATATTAAAACTAGCTAAATAAAAGCATTACAAATGTAACGACAATAAACATTAAACTAAAAATAATGACTAGGAGAACAACACGACCTCTCTACGTCAAATGCCTTACACTATTAGTCTATACTTTTAGGCATTTAAAAAAGTGTGAACAAAACCACGTGATATAGTTCGTCAGCCAATAGAAGCAGACAGTATTCTGCTTCTATTGGCTGACGTCAAAGTTGTCGTATGTCAAAGTTCGATAAAACTGTTTTGATTGGCTGTTTACATTTTTTTAAATATCTAAAATAGACTATAAGTTCACACTAAGCGGTGGTAGAATTTTGTTAAAAGTATGTTCAGTTCTTAATTTGATGTGATTCTTGAAAAGGGTTGGGTTACATTTTCTATAACGATATCGTTCGCAGATTGCATCTTGTCTAAAGCCATTGTGCCCTCACTAGATTATACCAGTCTCCTTAAATGTTACATTGTTGTCTACGGTCCTAGACTGAATAGTGAATTATAGCAAACATGAAGTAAAGTTGACAATTGAATCTACGACTGAACGCTGCAGGGCCCGTTTGGACTCACAAAAAACATAAAGAACAGTAGACTTTACTCACGAATTTCGATACTAATTAAACTTAATCGATAATGATGGTATATGGTTTCAACATAAGGATAAACCATGTAAAGTTTTCAGGTTCATAATCAGAGGGGCTATTGCTTAACGCACTCGTAATCGCAATTGTTTTCATTTTGAAAATCGAAGGCTTGTCTGCATACAAAATGAAAACAATTGTTCTGTTTTGAAGCCAATTGAGATTGCGAGTGCGTTAGGCAATAGCGATCTGGCTCTAACTACTACTTTTATCATTACTAAAATAGTGTTTGGTTTTTTATAAGAAGTTTATGATGATAAGATGCATAGTTATGAGAATTGATTCAAAAAGAGGTAAAATTTTGACTTTTAGACAAATAGGAGCAAATGCGAGCGAATTGATTAAAAATTTCAACGTTTGAAAAATGAAACACTAACCTCTACCTATAGATGTAGGAAAACATAGATCTCGTGTAGCCAAATGTCAAGCGTACCACCTTTTTCTTCTGTGTACATCACAGCTTGTAGCCAATATTATTGAAAAACTGCACATCACTGACTGCAAACTTACGCACACTAATGCAGAGACACACGTAAAAAGTGGTACACTTTTAAAATTCAATCGAAAGCGGTCATAATATTATAAAGATGACTCTTTTTAACGAAGGGCATGTGTAACAGGTGCGAAGAGTACTTTTCTATCAGCCGTTTTTATAATCCCTCTATACTTTCTTACCTAAACTGTGTGGTAATGAATGCCGTGTATTTCTTCACTTTTTTATGTGACATAAATCATTTTTTATTTTGAAAATTGTTAGACTTACTAAAAGTACATCTCAAGTCTCATTATTGTCTTGAAAGTGTCACGTGATTTGAAATATACTATTTTATACAGCCCGTTAAAGTTAGGACACATGGACGAACCAATTACGTTGGCTTTGAAAAAGCGATTGCAGTGTTTACCCTACTGGCGAGTAATAGTTATACTGTGGAACTACTAACAAAGTTTGAGTCGAGTACGAGTCCGGTTCCGACGCCAGACGCGTCGGGAGTTAGAGCGGACGCAATTAACGAACTGAATTTAGGTTTGTATAAGTAATCAAGTGTTTGTTAGGAAATTGTCTTCTAGGATAGCAGAGCTGTTGATTACTTTATCGTTGTCTTATGTTCTTAATAGAGCGTTTTCATCTCGTCTTAGTAAAGAAAAAAGTACTTATTAATAAATCACCCGCGACCCCTTCGGGTTACCTGTACATAAAAAATAATGACCTGGGTAGTGATTCTGTAAACAACGCCGGTCGTGCGGATGGCAGCACGATGGGTCGAGCGTATAAGGCTGCTTAATTGAAAATGCACGCGCTACGATGTGTTTTGTTCGCACTGACGGGACTACTTAATCTCGCCGCTTGGATATCACTCGACAGTCCGCACGACCGGCGTTGTTTACAGAATCACTACCCTGTACATAAAAACCTTCATCGTGAATCGTTAAATGTATTGTTAAAAAAATAGTGCGTAGTTGGAAAGATCAAAGGGTAAAGAGGGACAAACGGCGGGAAGATACTTTGTTTTATACTACGTAAAAATAACTGTTTTAAGATATCGGTTTTAAGCGAAAACTCTCGAGGACCCCTCGAGAGTTTTCGCTTCAACGACACGATACAATCGTTGTTGAAAAATAATTGTCTTAAAAATATGTAGGTTCATATCAAGTGTTTGTTATTCAGCTATATTAGGTATACTGCATTGAAAAAATTGAAATTGTGCCTTTGTTTGTTTCATCTTCACGCTTTAACGCCCAGACTAATTGCTGTTATATTTGGTACTAATTTTGTCCGAAGACGGACATATCTTTATTCCGGAAAAATTTAAAGGTTTTTTGAATAAACTATTTGTTTATTAGAGCCCTAGGGGATTATCATAACTTACCTAGATACAGTTCCGTTTACGCTCAAAGAAAAGGACAGAGCTATATAAATTCTATAGATCTGTCCTTCATCCTTCATCCTGATGGTAAAAAATTATCTTTTTGATGTAATATAAGCGGGTTATAAAAATCATGAAGAATCAAGAAGATTTCCCCATTTTTAATAAAAATATATTATGTAACGTTTTGGTTTTCAAAGTTATTTATTAACTTTCTCCATTTAGTGTTTTTTCATTACTGAAGTATTTTTGACCATTTCGACAAACATTGCCCATTGTATAAAATTTTCTTACTTCTTCTAGAATATTGTGATTGTCTTTTTTACTTATATCAACTTTCCTAAATATTTCAATAGAATGAAAAATACTTTTTACAAGGTTTATTGCCAACTTGCGAATTCAATATAACTTTCTAGCTGCAAACCTGTTAACAAATCGTCATTACTTTGAAAAAACCTCATATCTGACATTTAATGACGTACGATTTTAAATTTAAATGTTAAGATAATTAAGTTGAAACTCATACATCTCGAAATATCTGATAAGACACACGTTTTTTTTAAAGTAGTAACGAAATTTAAGTTATAAAATTGGATTCGTCCGGTTTTACAACTTCGGATATTACTCCGTACGTGACTGCTGCTATAATATTTAGGTACTTAATCACGAAAACTTTTTAACTGAAAGGCTGCAAGAAAATATTATAATTGTGCGATTTTGGCCTTGTGGGGTGTAAATGTGTTTATTTTAACTCATGTATTTATTCATGACTCAGAATAATTAGCTCTGCTAGTAATGACTTTCAATATATATAATAATATATATTTTTATGTATCGTTTAAATTACTTTTGGCCTCGTGTTTTATCTAAATAAAAACATACTGTAGACCTTCGTATTTAATTAAAAAGTATAATATAAAAATAAATTGAAATATCCAATAATTTATTTCAAACCACAAGGTTTACATAGAATTTAGTAAATGAGTAAGGCTAGGTTAGTTAAGCTTATATTTTAAATTTTGGGTTTGATTTAGTCTATTACCGCCTTACTTATTATAAACGTGGAATTACCGTGGGGTAGCTAAACCATGATATTTTGTCCTTATCTATCATTGTGATATTTTAATTTGAAGCATGCACAAAGCATGGTTTAGCTACTCTACGGTTATTACACGTTTATAATAAGGCGGTTAGATTATACATTTTGGGCTACGGCATTGATTATTCCTAAACAGAACTTTGAAATAGGACAGTCAAATCTGCCCGCAACCGCTTGCAAATATAATGACACTTCAAATAAAAACTGACGTCACATTATACCATGACATGACGGATAATTTAAAACAGTACATTGTCAAGACAGAAGTTAGTCCTTTATAAATAAGACTCATTATAGGCGGAGATGTTTTAAGATTTTTGATTGTCATATTTTTTCATATACAATAAAATATACAATCCATTGTTTATAATTATAAGCTAGTGGTACCATTATATAACCATTATGGTACCGCTATAAAGTACCTTACACTTACTTCATTATTTAAATAATAATATCTTATATAAATGAGTTATTGATTACTTTTAGAACTAGGCACTAAGTTCCACTATTAGTTTCGTAAGTGTAACCCAGACTTTCATTGGATCCATCGTAACATCATTTTATGTAAATACTTCTTCAACTTTAGTTTGAATCGCGTGATCGGACTAAAAAGGTAAAGATATAACTACTTTCTGTTACCCTTTAGTTCTTCAGAAAACAAAACGGTTCTAACTCTTATTACAGACGTAGTGAATAATCCTTTCCCATCGTTTTTTGTATGTATGTATGTATGTAAACTCTTTATTGTACAAACAGAAAATAACAAATCAAAAATAAACAGAAACAAAAAAGGTATGTACAAAGGCGAACTTATCCCTATAAGGGATCTCTTCCAGTTAACCTTTGAGCGATTGAGAGAAGAATAAAAACAATGGATGGCTAAACGTACAACGTATTAAAGATACAGAAGATTAAAATAATAATAGCAAATAAATATGTAGGTATAATGAATAAATATATTAAATAGGATAAATAAATAAATAAATACATTGTTTGTATATATATATATATAAATATACATATATAAATAATATATATAAGTATGAAAGGAAGAAAGGACACACAGTCTTAGACCAGGAACAAGAGTCAAGCCAGTACCTCTTCAGCCTAGATTTAAGTGAAGCAACAGATTGTGATTGCCTGATATCAGTTGGAAGGCTATTCCATAACCGAACAGAATGTACCGAGAAGGATTTAGAGTAAGATTTGGATTTGCTAGCAGGAAAAGCCAGGAGTAGGTTTTTGTCGGATTAGTTCGTATATATCTAGCTTTCTCAATTAGCTTCAGTACCCATCAATAAGCCACCTGAGAAAGCAAGATAAATACGAAGTTATCCGACCAAAAACGATGGGAAAGGATTATTCACTACATCTGTACTAAAGGTCACCCGCGACTTTATTCGCATAGATTTGGTTTCCCGGCAACTCTCCCTATTTTAACCCCTTAGGAGATGGATTCCCAAAAATCCATTCTTAGTGATCCCCTTAGGCATCCAAGGAATATTCCCTTCGAATTTCAGGTGTCTAGCTCCAGCGGTGTCGGCTGTACGTTGATCGACCAGTTAGTTTCTCTTTTATTATTCTAGTAGATCTCTCTCTCTCTACCAGAGATGTGCCGTTCTTTCATTCTCGGGAACGACGCTACTTTTATATGGAGAATGTCGAGACTTCTCGAAAATTCTCGAGATCGGCACATCACTACTCTCTACACAGAGCCTTTATTAAACCCACATAGCAGTGGTATCAATTTTAAACAAAACATCTCTTTACTACTCACACTAATTTTCATAGTCATTTATTTATAACGTATTTTTTTTATATCCATCTCTTTCTTAGTTACTTATTTTGTAATTTTAGTGTCTTCCTTTCCACTCACACGGTTCTAATGGCTCTCCGCTTAGCTTTCACAACATTAATATTCCTAGTCCTTCGTTGGATATCGACTGTCTTTTCACAGTGAATGATGTTTGCACTCGAAAGAACTACAGCTATCAATATTATATACATATTTTCGTAGTAAATCAACAGAGTGAATACAATACAATGCTTCTGCACTTTGCTGTATTCTTGACATTGTCTTAAATGTCTGACACTGCTATGACCCTCAATACTACATCTTTCCATCTTGTTTTGGTTCTTCCCTGGATGTATCAGAAATTGAAAGATGTAGAGGCAGTTCACCTAATCAGTTGGCCTCATATTACCATGTTATCGCTGCCAACTCTTGTCTTCTCTCTTCTTTCTTTATTGGTGTTTTATCCTAAACAATTTGGACCACGTCCAATATAATATTCCTCTGTAGAATTGCTGGCTGTTTTGTACCCGTAAAAATGTTGTTTTTACCTCAACGTGTAGGATTAACAATAACCTTTGTGATTCATTTTAAGCCTTTAAATCGCTCTTATTTTTTAACAATAATATTATAACATGTGACCAGATACATATTATCAAAATAACGTTTTAAATAGCGCAACTATAATAGTAAAATAGGGTCACTCAAAAAATTTTGACACTACCATTTTGCAAGTTAGTTGGGAATTGAAGTTTAAAGAAAAACTAAACGAGTTTTCTTTAAATGTTACGTGTTTTTATATCACAATTAAATCGTAATTTCAACGAGCCGGTAAAAATATTTTAGGAAATCTCCTATCAATGTTTTGAAAAATATTGGTTTATTTATTTATTTAAACTTTATTGCATAATAAAATAAAAGTTCTAATGGCGGACTTAATGCCTTAAGGCATTCTCTACCAGTCGACCGACTGGCCAAACAGAAACAAGACAGGTGCGTACTTTATGAAAAAAAAGTTGGTTTGTCTCTGGGATAACCACCATTTTTAGCAATAGTTACTGCTATTCTGCTACACACATTTTGTCTAGTTACAAAAAAATATACAGTTGCTTTTTTTTTATTGAATAGCGTTGTAAAAATTAGACATAATTAAAGTGACATAAGATAGTTGCTTAATTCAATTACACAACTGATTTCCAAAACCAATAAGGTAGCGAGGTAAATTCAATTAGCTAAACCTTTTGCAAGTTAAAGCTTACACTAATGGTTGAAAAGGTTCCGGAACCAAAGTAAAGTAACATCGTTAAGTCCTGAACAGCCTTATGTCCGGGTTGTTAACCCAATTTCCGCCATGTTACACGGTTAGAGGGATAGTAGTTTGAGCATGATCGGATTGCCAAAGGGTGTTTTATTTGAAAAAGGGTGTGTTGTTAGGTGGGCATGAAATGGGTTAAGGTGTTGAATTTTATTTGATTTTATGCACCGATGTGACATGCACATAGTTTGACCAAATTAGTTAAAAATGTTTTCGCTTACAATAAAATTTAGTTTTATTATATCTTTTAAATGAAGATGAAGACATATTTTTATTTGTCATTTAGCACGTAAGTATACAGATTAAATGAATGATTTAACTTGTACTCGTGTTGCTATTTTTAACATCTAAGTATTTTCCTATTATTATTTTGTATGCATTATAAGTATATTTATATTTGTGTATGTGATGTTTATTTATAATGTATCGTTTATGGATATTTCGCTGTAGAATTATGATTTTCTTAATTTTTGTACACATCCTTGTAATCTGGCCTATCCTCGTACAGTTTCCTCAATCATGGTCAGGTTAACTGGAAGAGATCCCTTGAAGGGATAAGCTCGCCATTGTACATGTTTATCTTAAGTTTATGTACGAATTTACTTGTATTTGTTTTTTTTTTTGTGCAATAAAGAGTTTACATACATATGTGTAGATCACATTTCAATAAGCCTTGTATTTGTCAAATAGACTTAGATCACTATTGCTCTACTTAAAGTTAGTCGAAGTTTATTAATTTTCTATTAAATCGGATCACGGTCATAACGTTTTCTCCGTAACTTGTAACAATCGGTGGGAAAATCATGTCACGTCATACATAATAGTCTGGTTTTAAACGGATACTGTCTTTTTCCGGTGTATTTGTAACGTTTATTAATAAAATCATATTAAATAGTTTTGTATTATAAATAATAACTTTAATCATTTTGACACGAGAGCACAACATAATGTAGTATTAAACGTACGGTTCGTCAAGAAAGTGGTCTACCAGTTTTGACATAAGTTTCAGTGAGATCTAATTATCGCTAAGGTTGACACTTGTCACTGTCATAATATTATTGAACTTGTGGTATCATGACGTGCAAATGAACTTCAACCGTATGATGGTAGAACACTTTTTTGGCCGACTGAACAGTAAAAACTTTAAAAAGTTGTAGTAGGAACTTATGCAAGTCTTGTCTTTCAACCGCAAAATCGCCAAACAGCAGTGTTCGCACTGTTGTATTCGGGTGTAAAAAGATGTTGTAGTCTTAACAATGCAAATGTCAATGACTCTGTCACGTTCTTACGAAGAAATAACGTCAAATTAAATCACTAACTGTTTGCGACCGTGTGGTAAACGTGGTTGGCTTATCATTATGTTTGTGATTGGTACTTGAGCACGTCAATAATATCCACAATAGATCATAAATCGATGTATGTTGCGATCGGTAAAACTAAAACACTGACCAAGAGTGAGTCTGGCTATTCCCCACCATGAATTTTTTTATTAATTTTAACTCTCACTTTTTGAAAATTCATGTGTTTACCAATTACAGGTAGTGCATAAACAAATAGTAAACAACGTCTTTCCTTTAAAAAGTTCCTTTCCGTTACCTTTCTCAATTCTGTGGTATGTTTATTCGCTACGTCGGTACGAAACTCTAACAAGGCACAATAATCAAGTTACGAGTACGCTTCAGCCTCAATGAGGTCATTGTTATTATATTCTATAGTTGGCTATTGCTTTAAATTTAAGCCACAGAGCGCGTTTATCGCAAGTATTCAGCTTGGGATAAATATTTAGCATAATTTGATGCATTAAAATTATCATTGATCGTAAAATTTGCATTTATTTTGGAACCCTTCGATGTAGATCCACGAGTGTCACAGTGTTTTAAGTTAATTTTAACCAGTAGGCCTTTCAATTATTTATTATTTATTATTAATTTACATACACATTTACTATTTTCAAGGAAGGTGTCAAACGTCACTATAAAAAAAACAAATTTTTGAACATTTTTTTCTTTTTGTTTCAGATTGCAATGACCTCAAATTAACGCAAGTTAAAAAAATTAACAACGGTAATGAAGTTTGATAGAGATCCTTACAAGAATGGATCTCTCACAAAGAACGAACCAGCGAAGGCCTAGCAGATCAGAATGGAGGTTCGCAGAAAAAAGTCTAGTAGTCATAACATATATTTTCCTCCTTATATTACAAAACAATTGTCAGACAGTCCTTAGTAATGAAACGAGTCAAATAGAAAAAATAACCAAAAGAATAGACAGTCTAGATAATAAAATAGAATCTAAAGAATGCCATAGTTGTCGCAATAGTAGTAAATTTGATATTAAAGATAAAGAAGAACACAGTGAAGAGTCAGAAAATTTCTTGGAGGAAGTAATCTCAACAGTCGGCTCGTTTACACAGAAGTACTTACTTGTAAATAAAACTGAAAAACAATTAGAAAATGAAGTAGAAAGGATAATAGACAACGCTCTCAGCAAAGATCGATTTGAAATCATAGATGGCGTTGAAATTAAATTGGCAAAGAAAAGAGAAGCCAGAAACCTTAACAACGATGTGGAAGACGCAGAATCAAGAGCACTTTTTAGTACTTACACTTATGAGTACCGATTACTTCAAAAAATCAAGAATTTTATTGAGACGCATATAATTTCTATAAATTTACCAAAAGCTGCAAGGTTCATCACATTTCGATGTAAGTACTAATTTCTTAATATTGGATCTTAATAGTTTTCCTTTGCTTTAAAAGGTTATATAGTGTCAGTTCATGTCTTCCCGTGGATGTCGTAAGAGGCAACTAAGGGAAAAAAGGCTTGAAGTACTGTTAGACGATGAGCTTGCACCCTGTCTGTGTTTATGTATCAGAAGAGAAAGAGCTACAGAATTAACAACAATAAGAAATTAAAAAATCTAAAATTTGTAGATAATTCTGTAACCACATTTTGCAAAATTAGGCTAAGATGTTTAACAGTGTATTAGTGACAGGGTGCAAGCCCATCACCTAACAGTACTTCAAGCCTTTTTTCCCTTAGTTGCCCCTTACGACATCCACGGGAAGACATGAAGTGGCAGTATTGTATTATTTTATATTAACCTTTTAAAGCAAAGGAAAACTTGTATGTATATAAAAATATAAAATATTGTAGTCCTTCGTCGACGCGATAAGCCTGGTAAGTAGTGTCCTATATTCTAAATATTTTTGTGTGCGAAATGTTTTCTTTGTACTCGTAGTTCAGTATTTTATTCGCTAAATAAGTAGGTGTATCGTTGTCTAAGTAACCCTTAGTAGAAAGCTTGGAGCTTAGTTCGGAAATTGATAATTTTTTTTTTAGATTATTCACTGACAGTTTTTACTTTTTTATTTAAAATTTTACATCAACAAGTTTCCTCCTTGTCTATATTTTTTTATTAAATCCGACGAGCTTAAGTATTTTCCAAGCACTTACTGGAAAATTTCAAACGGTACACGATTTAAGGAGCAATTTCATTAAAAAAGTTTTGTGAAAAGTTTTTCATTCGCAAAAGTTTTTATAGTGCAAAGCCAACGTGAACTTTATCCAGTTGGCGACGTTGGAATTTCTGGATGTACTGGTTTCTGGTATAATTTACTGGACATTTATTTGGAATTCCATTGAAAGATCGTCACTATTGATTGGAATATATCAAAAAGTTTACCATGTACCTAATGTCATTCAAAAACCAATTTTGACTTCTTTTTGATTAACTTCCAGAAAATCTAACGATAGACCAGACATTTTACAAAATAATTTTTAAAATAATTTACTATATTTTTAAATTTGCTTAAATTGCTGTATCGGTAAATATGGTTCAATATTTACTCAGGTAGTCTGTGTGTGTATCTCAATAAAATTGTTTATAAATTAAATATTTTTATTTATGTATGCATGAAAATACTTTATTGTACAAACGGGAAATAACGAACCACAAAATAGACTGAAACACAAAGGGTACCATCAAGGACTTTAAATGTTAATCCACCATAGAACCATTTAACCATTGTTGTGTTCCGGTTTGGGGATAAGACAGCCGGTGAAATGACTAGCATAGAGGCATTCCATCTTAGCCTCAGGGTTGGCAACGCATTTGCAGTCTTAGGATTGCATTGCAGTCTTGTAATTGCGAATGTCTATGGGTCACAGTTTCCACTTACCATCAGGTGGTCTGTGTGCTCGTTTGTCTACTCGATGCCATAAAAAAAAAAAACCTTTTCATAATGACAGCGTCAAGTGACTTGAGATAAATTACACAGGAATTATCGTTGGAGTTATGCAACAAGGTTATATAGTGGTTCATCAATTAAAGTCCCTGACCGTACTATTTAAAGCGAGTTAAGATTGCAGCGAAAAGTAGTTGTATTTTGTTTTTCGTTGCGGGAAACCGATGCGCAATGGATGGAAGCGTCGCTGGACCGGTCCTTGAGGCAAACCTTGAGGAAGGCCTATGTTCATTCAACGACGCGCTGGCCTAGTTGGTAGTGACCCTGCCTACGAAGCTAGCGGTCCTGGGTTCAAATCCCGGTAAGGGCAGATAATAGTGTGATGAGCGCGAATATTTGTTCCTGAGTCATGGATGTTTTCTATATATTTAAGTATATATTTCTCTATATAAGTATTTATATCGTTGTCTAGTACCCATAATACAAGCCTTGAGCTTAGTTTGGGACTAGGTCAATTGGTGTGACATTGTCCCCTGATATTTATTTATTTATTTATTTATAATGGTTGAAATGATGACGAAATTCTTTTTTAAAAGCTTTTTTTTAACTTGCAATGTATGTGTGTAAGAGTCAAATCTTGCAAGTTAAATTTGACCCATTTCCCGCTTTTCAATGAAGCAGAAAATTTACATACGACATTAGTTCTAATGACAATACAATAATATAGTACCATCGAGCTGGTCTGATGATGAAGACTCAGGGTGGCTAATAAAGCCGTCGTTTTAGGGCTTGTTAGAATCATCTTGACATGTAGATGACGACTGTGCAAAAAAAGTACAGTCGGCAATAAAAGCTTGTCCCAATTTTTTTTTTTACAGAAACTTAATTATCCCTTCATTCAAGAAATTCTCCATGTTTTACATTGTTATCTCATTATTTATTTGTATTAAATTTCAGCATTTGGCCTGAAGAAGTTTTTCGTGCCCCTGCTGTTGGGAGCTCAACTCTTCAAGGGCATGCTCCTCGCGATGTTCCTGCCGAGCCTTTTGGGAAGTTTTGGAAAGATTCTCGGAAAAGGTAAACTTTTCTTGTTTGATGCCAAGTTAATGACGGGTACACCAAAAATTCGAGGCTAAGTTAAGTTTAAAAGAGATTTAATTAATCAGATAAAACTTTTTAAATACAGGTAAGGTGAGTGTTATCTATATGTTTTTTGTCCATTTGAGTAGATTTAAATAGTCAACCACAAAACCCTTACTAAAACTCAAACTTTAAATTCAATCGAATGAACGGCACAACATTGTCTTTTTAATAAAACCTGATTCAAAAAATTGTGTTTGAAAATGTCAATAATTTCCAAAAAATCCACTTTGATAAACTTTGTCAGAATTAAATTTTTCATGTCAAACACTAGATTATTTTATTTAATGGACGGAATATAATACACAATATTTAACGTTACTGGATTTCTCAACCCACTTGATGCACAAGTTTTACCAGCAGCTTATTGAAAACTTTTATAGTTCGATAAAACCTTTTAAAGAGGACTATTATAACCGCTCAAGGGGTATTTCTATTCAAAAGCTTCCTGCTATAGTAATAATTATTCACAATATCAGTACCTATATCTCGTGTTGAAATATTTAACAACTATTGCAAACTCCTAATAATCATGTTCTGTTAAATTATAATTTGACAATCGCGTAATATGTTTGTCTGTAAAGACATATCAATCATATTTTACTTCCAGCGATCATGCAGGTCTAAACAAATTCGGCGAATGTTATCGTTGTAAAACAGTTAGCGACATCTATTATGCAACGTGGTTTTAGGTGAAGTATATATGTCACGTTGTGCCGACCCCACTTAGTGTGAGGGTTAAGGATGATGCTGATGATGAAGGGCAGAAGGATGATGATGATTATGAAATATTGAATAGGATTGACGTAAGCTACCGGATAGTTCCGTCGAACGTTTATGTCAATTTCATACATTTTGATAGTTTTTAATAATCGTTTACGTTAACGTTATGTATCTTGTCTAGGGCCACTGATTGGTTTAAACTTAGCAACGATTTACGAAAGAGAAGAAAACTGATAAAACTTATTCTACCTAAACCCGTGTGGTTGCCGGGTTAGAATAGTGCCACTCCATGTCTTCCCGTGGATGTCGTAAGAGACGACTAAGGGAATAAAGGCTTGTAGTTTGTAGTTTGTTAGGCGATGGGCTTGCAACCTTTTACTAATACACTGGTGAACATCTTAGCCTATTTGTGCAAATTATGGTAGCAGAATTATCAACAAGATTTTAGAGCTGTTGGTAATTCTTTAGCTCTGCCCACTCTGGGATTGAAGGCGTGGGTTTATATATGTATGTATATGTAACAACCTTCATTTACTTAATCTCTGTCGAAAATTTACACGGTGTGCTTATATCTAATGCTTCAGGTATATCCACACTATCAGCGTCATCCAGCCAAGCCAGCAACCCTCCGGCAGTTGATGATCAAACGCAGTACAGCAATGATCAGAAAGACTTCATGGCGTATGAGACTGATCCAGCAGGCACGTATGCCTACCCGCAAGAAGGAACATACGTCAACATGGCGGACCCTGGCGATGTTAATGACCTTTCGAATGTTGATATGTCAAGGTATGTACAAGAATTTGCAAGATTAGTTTAGGTTCTTCATGATTGTTTCTAATTGCAATCCAGATCGCTTCCACTTTACGGGCTCCTTTAAAAAAGGTTACCAGAAATCGAATACTTTATATATTTTCGATAAAAATAACACGTCCTTTTTCCTGTAATGCATAGTGTGAGTTTGAATTCGAATTCCATGACCTGAAAATACATTATCATGAAAGTATTTATTATGATCTTTCGCCCACTTAAAAATACATCAAAATCCTCTTAGTCATCAAATGCTACAAATGGTATTTTTAAGTATGGACGTATGTATTAATTTTTTTCCAAAATCGAGGTCTTGGCTTGTTAAAAAATGATTACCTAACTCTTAAAAAAACACTGACCTATATAATTTTTGTAAGCGGGATCTAAGCACACAATTTATGAACGACTTCTTAAGAACTTCTTAAGAATCTAAGTAGATTTTTGACAAATATTAAACAACACCCAATTGGAACTAATTTTCTTAATACGTATCCGAGAGTTTAATTATATTTTTGTTATCCTATAAATGTAACAAGAGACCCTTCTACTCTCCAGTGTAATTGGGTCTCGTTACTTTCGTTAACAATTACTATAAATCTGTTGAACCGTCTTACGGTTTAGATCCATCTGGGAAACAAAACCCCAAATTGCTTTCTAAAAATGTTAATAAAGGTAGTGTCCTTCTTTCCTTGCTTATTTATTAAACTACAAGATTTCAAGTATCGTAATTCCCTCGGGAAATATTAAAACGTCACACATGATACCTAGTCTTACAAGAATATAGTTTGTCATTTATAAATTAAGCGTATCGGATAGTTAAAATTAGAGAACACTAATTTAAATTGGCCTCAATATATTGGATTTAGATATACGGGCATCAGATAATCATTGGCCGAATTTCAAATTTAGGTCTTTGGTTATTTTAAGGGCGTTTTCGCTAAAACATGTACCCCAATTAATAACTGGAATTAAGGAACTTTAATTTTGTCAGTTTGTGACGAAAATTAGCCATACATTGCGGCCGTCAAAGCATAACTAATTTTCGTCACCAAGTTATGATATTGCCATAATTATTGTATGACTAAAATTTTCATTACGCAATGAAAGAAAGGTAACGTTGTCGCAATTAAGTCCTTAACTACGTTCAATATTTTTGAAATTGGCCCATTTAATACAACGATTGGTAAAGGCCGCACTCAGAGTCATTTAATGACGATTACCCTAAGTCGTTCACTAGTGACCATGTATGTATGTTTATGTATGTCTCTCCTTTCAATTTCCTTATGGCACCATTTCTGAAGCCCTAAATATAAAATAATCATCAAAGTCGGTTCTTGAGGAAAATTATGCCAGAACATACATAAAATATATATTATTATTGTCGAATAAATTCCCCCTCAAATTGACGTTGCGCGTCTGCGTTACTATAGGTAAGATTAAAAAAATGGGCGCCACTTTGATGATTGAAAACTGTATGTATGTATATGTGGAGGTATGTATGGTTCTTTAATCTCTTGTAAAGGCTGAACGAATGGCCTAATCCGACAAACGCAGTCTTGTTAGGTTCGTCTTATCGTATCAAGTGTCACGGGGTAAAGAATAAATGAAAAATATCAAAATGCTAGATTTAAACGCACAGTCACCCAATAAAAATATTAAGCATACGTAAAACCTTCTCATTGTGACTGAAATTGTTATAGACATAGTTGTTCTTCGGTCTTCAGTTTGAAGTTTATTATGACAGTGCACTAGTGCATAACATTTTCGTTGGAGTACTGTACATACTCGTAAATATGAATTGATCCCAACTCTACAGATTTCTATTACAGATTCCCAATTCTACAGAATCTCAGCTCTACAGAATCCTAATTTTACAGAATCCCAGCTCTACAGATTCCCAATTCTACAGAATCCCAGTTCTACAGATTCCCAATTCTACAGATTCCCAATTCTACAGATTCCCAATTCTACAGATTCCCAATTCTATAGAATCCCAGTTCTACAGATTCCCAATTCTACAGAATCCCAATTCTACGGATTCCCAATTCTACAGAATCCCGATTCTACAGAATCCCAATTCTACGGATTCCCAATTCTACAGATTCCCAGCTTGAGTAGCATTTAATAGTGTGGGTATAGACGAAAAACTTCAGTAATGTAGAGCGGTCGACATTATACAGGGTGTCCCAGAAACCGACGTCAACCCGCCTAGGGCTGATAGAGCAACTAAATAGCTATCGATTTGACTTCTATGTATGTTCAAAGATTTTTGCTAGCTTCGGAAATATTAATCATTTAAATCAGAAATTTGTAATTTTCCGTTATGTCCATGTCTCAAAAAATCATTAATTTCCTGTTTTATTTCATAAGTTTTTCAGTGGTATCTTACATATTTAGAAGCATTATCCAGAATTATTTACAGTTTCGGAAAAAAAAGCGGTTTGTCAAATGATATGGTTGTGAAATGAATCTGTTTGTGAAACGTTTTTTATGAAATGATTAGATACCCTAAGCTTGATTATTAAACGACTTCAAAAAAAGGAGGAGGTTCTCAGTTCGTTCTTTATTTTGTAGTAGAAAAAAAAAGCCGAATTTATGGCGACCTATCGAATTATGCTGAAAAACCTGTACCTACCTATTTCTAATCCTTAGAATTGGGAATCTGTAGAATTGGGAATCTGTAGAATTGGGATTCTGTAGAATTGGGAAACTGTAGAGCTGGGATTCTGTAGAATTGGGAATCTGTAGAGCTGGGATTCTGTAGAATTGGGAATCTGTAGAGCTGGGATTCTGTAGAATTGGGAATCTGTAGAGCTGGGATTCTGTAGAATTGGGAATCTGTACAGCTGGGATTCTGTAGAATTGGGAATCTGTAGAGCTGAGATTCTGTAGAATTGGGAATCTGTAGAGCTGGTAAAAATGGGTAAATATTATATTTACATCGATGATAAAATCTAAATATAGAGTACAGTGTTTTTAGTTTTAACTTTTTAGTTGATTATAAATCAATCCTAAATAAGTAACAGAATGTGGTAGAACCCTTCCTTCCCAAGCTAACTCAATTGATTGGATAGAGGACGAATAGTCAAGGACCTGACAGAGACCGAGGTCGCATTAAATGGAATCCTTTGGGTGATTATATTTATCGACACAGTACCTGTGGTGGTAATTTAATAATGAAGAATGCGAAGTTTGTAAAAAACGGTTTAAGTCTAGTATACCTCTGTATTATACACCGTGTTTATTTTTATTTACGATAACTTCGACATATTACTAGGTATATCCATAGAAACTAATTGGTAGATTTGATTTTTAAATATTGCAAAAAATAAAAAGTTTTTTTGTTTAGAACAAAGTAATTGAATGTTATATCTTTGATCATTCTAAAAGGGCCTTTAGAGTTAACTAATAGTGAGTGTCAAATATGTCAATGTTAGCGTGACCATGGAATTAGTAAGTAATAACGTACATCTGGAAGGTGCATTCCACCGATAACGCGAGCCGAAAGAAATGTACCTGTATGTGGATCTGGGGATCTGTGTATTCTGTGTGATCTCCTATAATTAGAAATTGACACTTGAATGACAACTTAATACTAGATTTTGTTTGAAAGCTTTCAATGCTTGTATTTTGTTCTTCCTGCTCTTATTAAGAAGTTTAAGACGGCAGCTACTTTTTCTCAGTCTGTCCACGGATTCGTTAACGGAGGCCACACAGATGCCCAGATATCGATTTTGGAGACAATCAGTTGAATAACTAAAAAGTTGAAGATGGCGGCTACTTTTCCTGAATTTGTCAACGGATTAGCTGTCGGAGACCACACAGATCCACAGACAGAATAAGTAAATATTGTTTCGTTCACTGCCCCACCGGCTTGTAAAATTAATTTGTCCGTAAATTGCAATTCAAATATGGTCACCTTTAGAAAGGGACGCAGTAAGCTTTAGTACATTTCTTTCGGCTCGCGTTATCGGTGTAGTGCACCTTCCAGATGTACGTTAGTACTTACTAATTCCATGGACGCGTATACAAACCTAACAATTGGAAACTCTTAACTCATAAGAATTAAAAGAAAATTGTTGTTATCAATTAAGACCCTTTTATACTAGTTCAACGTGATTAACTGATTAAATTTAAAAATTAAATATCTTTAAAACCGTAAGAGTTATCATTTGTTTGTCTTTGGGACATTTACTTTATTTGACCTAAAGAACGTTCCCTTAAAGTTATCGTAAATCAAAAAAAACACGGTGTATACAGTGATCGGAAATAGGTGAGCTAATTTGCCTAAACTTGACGCATATTCATTCATGCATGCGTGAGCGAAATGGGAATACATTATTGAATGAAGGTGCATCAAGTTTAGGCAAATTAGCTCTACCTATTTCGATCACTGATTATGTACTATCAGCCCAAAGGAACCCTCACCTATCACAGAACTGTGTCATAGTGACGTTATGCTTCAAGTCGTAAGAAGTGTCAAACAAATTATTTAACAACGCCACTGTGACACCGTTCAACAGTGGGTCAGGATTGTGTTAATAGTAGTATACCCTCTCTAAGATTTCGTACCCAAAGGGTGCCAAAAGGACTCTCAAACTTGGTTGTATGTTTTTGTTGTTATCATTGGATTTAAAATTAATATTAGGTAATAATTGTTTAAGATTTGGTGCTGGCGGTCAAAAAGTCACATATCTTCCAACCAAAACTGGATACTACAAGAATCAGATAACGTCGGCTACTAACAACTATAAGGTAATTATTTAAAATAGACGTCCAGAAAAAAATGGGTACGGGAGTAATAACACTAGTGTTGGACACTTTAAGATGACAGGCACCAATGATAGCCACTTAACTCTTAATTCTAAAGTCATACAGTAACAAAGTGATTGTTGCAAAATAAATGAAAATCCCTTATCTTTCGTAAAAGAAGAATCAAGTGTTCATAATAGTACCTTGTCTATTATTGGTCCATTACCTGGCTAATCTGGCTATATTATATTTATTTATACTTCTTCTAACTGAACTAGCGTTTGCTGAAATATGTTACTCTTCTGTTTCTTAGTTAAAATTAGCAGTATGGGAACCATATCAAGATTTTATTTAATAAAGAAAAATGTAAGAGCACAGACCTACTGCCTAAGTTAGTTATTTTTTAATTAAGTACAATTTCTCGCAATTTGCGTTCAAAATAAATATAATAGCTATAAATACTGCTCGTAAAGATTTTAAGTATTAATGTAATTTTAAGTACTAATGTTACTCTTTTAATGAAAAATACCTACCTGAAAATTATTTTAACCGTTTTATGGGGTTATTCATTTTTGTCTTGCAACAATCAATTTAGAACCGTATGATCTATGAATTAAGAGTTAAGTGTCCATCATTGGTGCCTATAGCTAAGTGTCCAACACTGGTGCGGTCTAATTGAGATGGACATTAATTGTTAAGAAAAATATTTTTGAAATACCTTTCAAACAAGTCAAGAAGAGTGCCACATTGGCATTTTTTTAACCAACTAAACATTTTTTACGTCCAGAGGAAAATTATTGCTTATTTAATTCAAACAAAAGATGACAGCAATGTAAATAATCAGTTAAAAATACTTATTTCTCATAAATTTAAAATATTTTGCATGTAATTTCCATTATTTTTCTTAATTTATGCGGGTCCGATATGGCGAGAGTGGGGTTTTGGGTGTTCCTGGCGGCAGCTGACAAAACATAAATTTAAGAAAGGTCTTTTTCACTCAAATAAACAAATATTGCAGTAAAAAAAGCTCCTCCTTTTGTGTCTCCGGGTTGTAAAATTTTAGATGTGGTATAATAACACGAGCGTAATTTTATAAATCGAGTCTCAAGGCGAGTTTCATTATAAAATAAATAAGTAAATATTTAGGGACAATGACGTGCGTGCATGACTCGAAGTATGAATTTGGAAGTAGCGAAAGAAATTAGTTAAGATCGTAGCAAATGGAAAGAAGTGGTCTCTGCCTACCCTGGGAAACAGGCGTAATTTAATGCATGTATGTATGTATTAGGGGAAATCCCACATAAATTTGACCTAGTGACAAACTTGGCTCTAGGCTTGTATATTAGGTACTAGGCAACGATAAAAACAAGTCTCAGAAACAAGACTTGCGCTCGTCACACAAAGTATTTTCTCTGACCAGAAATTGAATCCGGGACAGCTAGCTTCGTAGAAAAAGTCACTACCTATTGGGTAACTGCCTCGTCAAAATTACACGACTCATTACGCAACTGTCACATAAACTTAGTTACAATATAAAACGGAGTTTTAAGAAACTGATTTTAATTAACCATTATCGAGACCTTATTATAACGTGCTGAACTTGACCTCTTACTTCGTATTATTCTTACAGGTGTTCCAGAAGCTTCCGGCTTCTTCTATGATTCTTAGCAATTACGACCCGTTCTACTCTCCCCTGCTGTCGCGACTTGATGGGATATTTGCCAGGCTCGGTAACTATATTATATGTTTAATGCGTTAACTCTCAGGGAAATTGTTCAATGTGAAGTCACGACAGTGGGGTCGTGGCACAGTCTAGCCTTGTTCTTTGTTAAAAGGTGAAGCGAGAACCGGATGAAAAAAGAAAAGGAAACGTTTTTCTATTATGGCCGCTCCGCTATCATTATTGCAGCTCTACACTATCAGTTATGAATATTATGATCGTTGATGGTCTGATCGTCTATAATTGACAACATTTCATTTTGGTGACACCTACAAATTACTATACGAATCGAAAGGGTTTCGAAAAATAAATCTAAATATTTATTTAGATTTATTTTTCTTTATTTGTAAAATTACAAGTAAGTTAATAAAAATATTGAGTTTTACCAATACTATGCCTGAATAGATATAATACCATTGCCTTTTTCACGAGATAAAAAGCTGTCATACTTCAAATTTGACATTGACACTATTTGACAGATTGATAGATACTTAGAGAATTATCGGTTGACATGATACTTTTTTATATTATACAGATTGGACTAACGTAATATGTCCATTGTGTCGTAGAAATGAAGTTACGCCCTTTTAGAATAAGTAAATCTTAATAAATTAATAATAAAATAATTATTCATTCTAGAGAAAATTTAAAACTATTAGTGTCTTCGTCCTTCCAAACAGTATCTATAAAACGAATAAAATTAAAGTCTTGAAAATATGAAATCTTGTCAATTGGCACGATCACTGTGTGAGCATCCACACTAGCATTCAAAATAATAAAACGAAGAATGTAGATATAATAACTATATAATACAATTTAATTTTATATTAATTGTCCACCGGGGAATCAATGATCGGCGATGTGGCCAGCCCAACGCACAACGAGGCGATTCCCTTTGATGCGTGCCCGAAACACCGACAAATCGCAGGTGATCATCGGCCATCATAGACGACGATCGGCAAATACAGCCGAGTATGCCGTCTACGCTATCGTACTCACACGTAATCGTCTGTATTCACCGATAGTGCAGAAGAATATGTATTGTTCGGTTTAATATAATAGCGGCGCTGCGTTGCTGGGGCATTACTCCCTGACGCACATTAACCCCGACATAGTACAAATAGAGAAATAGTTAGTCAACGGCCCTTAAAAAGTTTCTGTTATCCATTGCCGCTTGAGGGCTATGGTCGCGTCACCTCGCTCGATATATTATACATATACAATTAAACGTGGTGACGAGTGGCACTGACCTATCCTGCTCGTTGCGTCCTGGGTAGTGATTCTCTCAACAACGACAAACGAACGAACGAGTGAATGTCTAAGCGGCGAGTTTAAGTAGTCCCGTCAGTGCGAAAACATATTTTAGCGCGTGCATTTTCAATTTAGCAGCATGGTTTCTGCCGATGGATCGAATGTATGAGGCTGCTTAATTGAAAATGCACGCGCTAAAATGTGTTTTGTTCGCTCTGACGGGACTACTTAAACTCGTCGCTGCGATTTCGCTCGTTCGTCCGACCGTCCGTTGTTTTTGAGAGAATGACACCCCTGTTGAGTTTTATTGTGGCAGTATACGGCGCGTACGGCCGAGGCACGCACATAATACGCAAGTAGAGAAATGTACGAAGAAGATCCGGACTCTTTCGCGTTAAAATATTCAATAAGGAGGTTAATTCATAAGCTAAAAACCTATTTGCTTAAAACAACTGGTTTTATATTTATAAGAGTTTACATTGAACCCTTGCAACCTTGATTTTCAGGTCTAGCTCCCTCAGAGAACGCAGTGGAAGGTGCCCAGATCGGCGGGCAGAGCCTCAGTGATGTGAAACTGGAGTCGTGTCGGGAACAGCTGATCTGCGTCATGTATGCCAGCCCAGCGAAGTATGCACCCTACAGCAACTTGGTGTCGGCCCAGCTGAGCAGGTATGTATAATACCGGATGTACACACTGGTCAAGAACCTCTCACCGAGACTGACCGCCACCGGGGTGTGGCCAGTCGAGACAAGTGCGAGCGAGACAAGTCGAGAGCAGTATTTACACACTTCTTCTTGGGCTTGGGTTCTCGACGAGTGTGTTCAGCTGGCATAATATTTCAGACACTGAACACCACTGTGGATTGTGATAAAGAGTTCCAGAAACGACAAAGCGAATGACAATGTTTACGTGATTGATACACCCATTGATGCAAAAAAACTTCGTTTACTTTTGATAATTCGAGCAATTGTCAATAATACTACAGAATTGACAGTAAATAGAAAAAAAATGATTGAATGACGCACCGCATTGAAAGTCAATACTAATTACTAATTGTTTTCTTATTTTTGATTACGTTTTCAAAATTGTGCCAAAACGTGCCTGAGCTCGACGTAGCGTTACGAACGACTGTAGCATGCGCGTCATCGATTGAAACTTCAACTGGCTGTCATTTGAAACGATCAACTTTCTTCGGTTCTTTAATGCCGGCTCCACACGCTTGCGGTGTTTGCCAAACACTGCAGGACGCAACTATATGTTAGAGGGGGCTCGATATATTTCCATCTCACTCCAACGTATGGTTGCGTCCTGCAGTGTTTGGCAAACACCGCAAGCGTGTGGTGGAGCCGGCAGGTGTCAACTCGTAGTCACAAGAATCCTAGTTCAACCCCGGCTCTCGCCATTTAACATCAAGAATTTAAATTATTAAGCTACCGTAGAACTGTTTTTTTTTAAACTTTTTTTATATATCGAAACTCTTCTATGTGATTATCTGGCATGCACAGAACTTTTTTTTGGACGCATGAAATTTTGTATTCATTGTTTAACGTAATAAATGAAAAATAGTAAAAATAGGTACTTACACAAATTACACAAACTATGAAGATATTATTAGTAGTAACATTTAATATGTTATTTTTAATGTATAGAAAGACCTAACCTCATTTCCTTCGCCCGACAGGGTTCAACATGGACATAAATTGACTTTTATTTCAACCCGTGTCTACATTATTAATAGCGATAAAGTATCGAGTGACTCATTGAGTATTTGAGCTCATACTAGTATACTTTAATTCTATTAGGAGGTGAGAAACGTTACTGCCCAAAGCAAAATTGGTATTTTATTTATAGATTTTTCTACACGATTTAATACAGAATTTGAATCGTCGTTTTACAATGGAGAGAACTCTGTTTCTTTTAAACAGTGATTATCTGCACCAAAAGGCAAAGGCATTAAGATAAACTTCCATTAACCTAAATTATCTGTAACCTGACTACCAGGCGTCTAGACGCGTCGATTGTCAAAGAGTACGTGAATCTAATGACGATGTTTCACGATCCTTGAGACTAGGGAGAAAACGTCTTGAAGAGTTATATTACAGTAAAAACCTTTTATCGAAATAAGAGAACATATACGTAGTGCCAGTTTTCTTTAGGGGCTAAATAACGTATACAAAACAGGAGGTAAGGAGGTGAAAGTGGATATATTTATACTTTAAAAGCATTTAAATATTGATTTTGAACTAGTTCTGGTCAAACAAAAGGCCAAAAAAGGGCTAGCTAAATCTTATTTCAGTATGTATTTAGCTGTCTAGAGGTAAGGTAGAGAAATTTAAGGGCCGTATTAATAAACTAATCTCAACTCTAATGCTCGTCTCGAGATGTGTCAATAATGACAGTGTTCTGTGTTTTGACGTTTACTTTGACGTATCTTGTGACGGGCATCTCAGCCAAGATGAATCTATTAATACGGTACCTAAATATTTGGGCTCCTTTGTGTCTCTCAGTATAATTGAATCGCTTTTGAGACGCTACCGTATTGTCAACGTTATGACAACTATTATTTACTTGACAGTAATGGCAGCTGAGAACAAAACGATAACATGTCAAAAGTAATAAGGTTTTACCAAGTAGAACAGTAATTAACTAACGATGGTATCGCAAGGTGGTAACAGGATCTCCGTCTTTCCTTAACTTAGGCCCGTATTAATAAACTAATCTCAACTCTAATGCTCGTCTTGAGATGTGTCAAAAATGACAGTGTTCTATGGTTTGACGTTTACTTTGACGTATCTTGTGACGCGCATCTCAGCCAAGATGAGTTTATTAATACGGGCCTAAGACCAACGTTTGCACTATCTAAACGTTTTTATTTAGACACGCCAATTACTGATTTTTCATCGTACTCAGACATTCTATATTATTATTTTTTTGTAAAATATCTTTTTACATCATAACATGGAATCAGGTATCGGTGGATAGCTTTTAAAAATTCATTATGTGTATGTGATTATCAATAAAATTGTTAGATTTGGGTAATCGTTTAGGGAACTCGAAAGGTGTCATTGTCGCTCGAGTTGCGCGTCCCCCTCCCCCCTCCCCCCTCCCTAAAGCCAAACAACAAGTATTAAAAATCTGAAAAATATCTTACACGAAAGTACATACAACAAATTTTAAAGAAAAAGTAAGGATTAAGTAGACTTAATTGATTCTTAAGATATAGGCGAGTAAATTTATATTGTTTATAGCTACTGAAAATCGAGTAAAGACGTAACTTTAAATAGAAAAATTGTTTATACTAAGATTTTTTTATTGTATTTATTAACGGGTTCAGAACCTTACACTGAACATGGTTCGACATGCTCGGTTTTTAACTAACTGCAAAATAAAAGGAGGTTCTATGTTCCACTGTATGTTCACAGATTCTTCCGTCAATTATAATCCAATTTTTTTTTTTTATATGACTATGACTTTCGCGCGGCGTTGCCTGCGGCGAGCTTGAAATGTCTTAAAGTTTCATATTAACTAAGAAATGGAACTACGTGACAGCTTATTATGATCATTAAAAAGTATATAGGTACTTCTTTTTTTTTCAAAAACGCAAGAAATAACTTCCTTTAAAATGGTATGTTATAGGTCAGTCAAACTGAAGTCGGCGACTCACAATATTTTAACCAAAAGACGACTTCAGTTGGACTGACCCATAGGTACCTACCAATATAAAAATTAATTTTTGCGTTTTTCAAGGTGGTTTTTTATTTTTTAATTAAACTTGTGTATGAAAAATCGTCATGAAAAAACGACTTACTCGTCATTATTTAACTCTGAATGCGGTCGATAATACCATTGTGCCTCAAGCCTTTTAAAACTCCTTTACTGGAAGTTGGCTATAATATTATTCTGTAACATATTCACGATAAGCACTGGAAAAGGCTTTCTCGTAAGTTACTTTTCATCCCTAGGGAAATACGTGCGGGAAAAGTAAATTCTTAAAGTTGGATTAAACTCAGAATCATCTGTTATGTTTCTTGTAGGCACTTATTTGAATGAGTAGTCATACATTACAAGTGTATTTCCTACCTAACTTGATTATACTTTGAAAAATGTATGTAAAAGAAGAATTATTGCACGAAGATAAAACCCATGGATATTTCCGTGACAACGACGTGTTAGCCTAGTTGGTAGTGACCCTGCCTACGAAGCTTGCGGTGCGGACCCGGGTTCAAATCCAAGTACAGGCAAATATTTGTGAGATGAGCTTGAGTATTTGTTCTTGTCTTGGATATTATCTATCTATTTAAGTATATATTTATCTATATAAGTAAGTTTATCGTTGTCTAGTACCCATCCATAGTACAAGCCTAAAATTTAGTTTGGGACGAGGTCAATTTGTGCGACACAGTCCCCTGCTCATCACACAAAATATCTATCAACAACTCGGCTGCGCTAAGCTAAATTCAAGTATGTTTAATTTTTTCGATTTTTCTTTTTTTACGCCGTTAGATTCCTATTAATTCGGCGCATAATTCTACATAAAAAAAACCTCATATTTCCTTTTAGTTTTAGAGCTATCGTCAAAAGAAGTATTCAAGTATCTTAAATCAGACATTATTATCTATAAGATTTCAAAAAATTACATCGTACGGCCTATTAATATCGGAGATAATCGAATTTAAAGCAAAAAAAACGCTTTTTACGCTCTCCTGTAAAATTTGCCAAAATAGACTTACTTGAATTTAGCTTAATGCAGCCGAACTAACTAGGGTCAGCACGTCGTTAGTCGCGTTGATAGTTCTATTTTTTTAATTCATAGTTTCCAAAAAAAAAAAACTTCTACTTATTGCACCATAATTCCTTCTTCGTAATAACCTTTGTCAGGGAATAGTGTAACAACATAATATACAACAAGATATTTTAGATAAACCATATTTTAAATCTATATACTATAATATTATAAAGCTGAAGAGTTACTTTGTTTGTTTGCTTGAACGCGCTAATCTTTGGAACACCTGGTCTGATTTGAAAAATTCTTTCAGTGTTAGATAGCCTATTCATCGAGGAAGGCTATAGGTTTATATCATACATTAACCGAAGCGAAGCGAGTACTATTATTCACTAGTAGTCACTAGTAGTGTAATAAAGACGAATTATTTTTGGCACTTATTCAATTTGTTTCCCTATTTATACGATATTTTTCATTTGAAGGCAATCATTGCTAGCTATGCCATTAATTCTAACCCAGACGTTTTGTTGGCGCGCACCATTTTATCGCTTACTCATCTAATTCATTCGTGAACCAATCCACCCAGCTGTCAGTTCTTTAGAAAAGAAATGGATTCCGGGATATCTTCGTGTTCCAGCTTGTAGATTGATAGCGGGGGAATCTTAGGGCTCTTTTAATCAAGATCATATTTCATGCAAGATTAGGGATTGCTTGCGACTTCATTCGCGCAGAACTCGTTTATATTACCTCAATTTGATATCAATGAAGGACAACGTGATACGTCTTTGATACACACGTTAGAGAAGCGCGTGGAGCTAACCCTTTGTACTTCTGTTTAGTCCACAAGAGATAATATGGTAAAGTCAGCCAGAGACCTGTAGTCGGGGCGTTAGCTTTTATCTCTCGGCAAAATACTTCATTACATTTTTATGCAGACAAGAGCAGTATTTTTTTAATCCGACATGCATTCTATGTAACTTAGTAAAAAGGGCATATAATGCAATTCGATGGCAATATGAAAGTGAACTATTAAGAGTTGAGAATAAGGTCTCATACGCTGAGGAAATTGCAAAAGTTACCTACCCCTTTTTTCCAAGGAGGGGTTTTCTTCGACTGTTATCCTGATTGCAAACCGTCTGGTCGACTTTACGAGGTCTCATCTATTTAAACTGGATCAGGGGGGTTATTATGATATAGCTATGCAGTTTTGTTTACGCTGAGAGAAAAGGACAGAGTTATGTAACTGCTATAGCTTTTTTCCTTTACGCTCACCGTAAGATGAACTGCATAGGTAGTTGTGTCATAATAACCCCCCAGATCGGGATATTGTGTTATCCTTAGAAGTCACATCTTTTCACAGACCAATTTCAAATAATAAATTGCAAGAAAACTTTTTTTTCAAATTTCTGCTGTTACGCGAACTTTAAAGTATCAAAGTGTTATACAGTGTGTTACCAGCACCCGGGTTTTAGGTTAAAATAACGTATATATCTGTAACGTAACTATGACATTAATTTAATTAATAAACACATTTTCAGGCTTTGTTAACTTTCTAACAAAATTTTAATTGCCAGCAATGTAAAGCACAGCAAATTGACAAGTGCAAATGACAGTCGACGGATAATTTGATTATTTATGATTTGCCCCCGTACCACGACGTGCCTTGTACCAAGCAACAGCGATACTGATAACGATGAACACGCAGCATATGCACTACATTAAAAATGGACAGTATCTAAGAAAAATAATTGTGAAGTTATTTTAATTATTTTTTAATTAATAATTCTTGCAAACAATTGCTAAAGCAGCATAATTATCGGCAGTTTTAATAAATGCCCGCATGCCGGTAACACACTGTATAGCTAGACATTAAAAAAAATTAACCAGCTTCAGCTCGCGACTTCGTCCCCGTAGATTTCGATTATCGTTATTCGTTAACTCTTGAATTTTCCGGGATAAAAAGTACTTAGCCCATGTGTTAATCCAGTGTATAAGCTATCTTTATTCTAAATTTCATGCAAATCCGTCCAGCCGTTGCAGCGCGAAGGAGTAACAAACACACACAGAAACAAACTTTCGCATTTATTATATTAGTAGGATTAATATTTATACACGTAAAGTACGTGTTTCAACTAAGATTTAATTTTATAATTCCATTTTTTTGTGTATTAATATATTATTTAGGATATTTTAAACTTTGTTTGTTTGTAAACTTAATCTTTACAAGTATAAAACAATTTAAATCACATAAAAATGTAATGATAATATTATAATCTTCATGTGCATTATAGTAATTATTATAATGAATAACCTAATGACGGCTTCACTTCGGTTTCTGTCAGTGTTCTGTAGCACTTGTTGTACTCGTACATAAACCAGAATTTATTATACATAAAAAGTTATCTAGGTAATTGAGGTAAAAACCGCATCGAAATCCATTTCGTGGTTTAGGAGGAGTTAGCGGATGTTTGTTTGTTTGTTTGTTTGAATCAAATACGCTCCGAGACTATTGAACGTTTTGAAAATTGTTTCACCATTAGAATCCTACATTATTCCTGATGAACAAAGGCTATTTTTTCTTTTCTGCGTGGACGGAGTCGTAAGCAACAGCTAGAACAAACAGAAAGACAGACCCAGAAACTTGTTTTATGGTAATAATAATATAAATAAACGATTGAATTATTAATAAATAATAATATATATCAGGGAACAATCTCACACCAATTGACCTAGTTCTAAACTGAGCTCAATTTTTTTACTCTTAACTGGTTCCCCGTGTGGTAGCCGGATTAGAATAGTGCCACTCCGTATCTTTCCGTGGATGTCGTAAAAGCCGACTAAGGTAATAAAGGCGTGTAGTACTGTTAGGCGATGGGCTTGCAACCTGTCTTTAATACACTGGTAAACATCTTCGCCTAAGTGTGCAAAATGTGGTTACAGAATTATCAAAAAGTTTTTATAGTTGTTGGAAATTCTGTAGCTCTGCCTACCCCACTATGGGAATAAAGGCGTGAGTTTATGTAGGTATGTATGTATGTGTAACTTTTTTTTTTTCAGGGAGCTGAACGAACTCCGTCGCCCTGTGTCTGACAACCCGGAGATCCTACGTTTCTTCCGTTACATGCGCGCGGCGCGGCGCGGGCAGGAGGGCGTGGACTGCGCTCGCGCACACCCGGGGTGCGCCGCGGCTGCCCCGGCGCACACCATGATCGCTGCCTACCACGACATCAACAAGTTGGTGACTGCGAGGAAGCTGAGGAATTAGGTCAAATCTGGTGAGCGAGATGGTCTCATTTTTGACCAAAAAAAACAACGTAACAAATAAGTGTTGATTTGTTGCGGTAAAGAACTAGGTTTCAAAAACCGCGCAATGAGGGTTCTGTACCGCCACACGGTAGGTATTATTATGTTCCAATTTGAATTCGATTTCGAGTCGAATCAGTTCGACCCCAACTCACACTCCCTGTCCCTATTTTATTACATTTTCTTTAATAAATAATGTTTGTAAATCCACCGCAATAGCAAATTTGTAAAAACACACGGCCGGACGGACGGACGGACGGACAGCGTACATATATATTATAAGGGTCTCGTTGGGCTCCCTTCGGGATACGGAATTCTAAAAACAAATAAGGATATTTGTTAAATCAAAACGTTATCAGTAAGTAACTTTGGTGCACGGTCGGTCTCATAAGTAACTGCACACTTTAGTGCGTGGCCACTTTAAACTATTAATCTAAACTGTCAAAGGTAAGGTCCCAATGCGTACAGCTACTTTTAAGGCCGACTGCACCAAGGACTAGGTAAGTTTCAAAAAAAGGATACGAAATCATTGCCACCTACTTCTCTAAAATTTAAGCATGTATGTACTCACAAATTGTCTTCAAGATCTGTTTCCACTAAACCATAAAGAATGGCAAAATAAAATAAAGATCAAACGTTATTAAGAAAAAGGTTTAAGCCAAAGCATCCACAGTTTTTTTAGCTTTTACATAGTTTTCACTACTCTAGTTGGTAATCTAGAAATCTCATTTATGGCGGACTACGTGTAAACCCGATATAGCTGGTTTAAATTTTTATTCCCGGACGGTGTTTTATTTCAAAATTACTTCGTACTCAGATAAAATAATCTAAAGATACGATACCTGTGTAGCCGTTGCGTACCTGCTTTGTAAATGTAAGAACAAACTTACGTTATTTCCATCTCTTTTTAACAATTTGCTATTTGATAGACGATAAGGCATCCGAAATTTCAAATTTGGTGTCTCATAGTATTTAATTATCCGGGTCTATATTAGGGCGGGGCTTTAGGACAAATGATGAAGATCCCTAATCATCATTTGTCCTAAAGCATCGTTTGTCCGAATTTTCATTTATCCTAATGCCATGTCCGCCTGAATTTGAAATATTTTTAGTGTTGTAACCATAACCTTACAGCAAGTACTGTCGAAAAGCTTAAAAAGTTCTCCTTTAGTAGGATATTATTGCGGTATTTTATAATCCCATGGTTCCCATGACAGCAATAAATGGTTTATGGGGTATAAATGGACCATTGATATTTTCCGAGTAAACGAGCGTAGATGAAAATTACTCTTAGCCATTAACCCTTAACAACGCCATTCGGATGACCATTTCAAAGTTTATAGATGACATAACTTATTAAAAAACATGGAATGGTCTTGACACTTTATGAGGCATAAACATAAAGCTGAAAGTTTATTGGGTTATTGGCTATTTTTGTAATGGTTTATTTATGTACGAACAGAATTACTACACGCTTCATGAAAACTAAAAACATAGTTAGGATTTCAGTGTTATAGTTTTAATCTTAAATGTATGTATTTCATTATTACCTGGGGGTTATTATGACATGTCTATTAGACAGTTCATATATAGCTCTATATTTTACTCTCAGCGTAAACTGAAGTGCATAGCTACCTTTGTCGTAAAATCACCCCTGGCATGGCGAGACTTGACTTGCAAAGAAAACAATAGGTTTTATATTATACAAAACTAGATATTTCTCACTATTTTCCACGTGGCTTTAAAATTGGTTCATCCAATTGCGCTAACAGTATTACAAAACACTTCCGTGACTGACTGTCTGATAGACTGACAGACAGGACACCGCACCGCCTGAACAGCTAAAAACCTACCTAACTAACCTACAGATTTTAAATTTGGAGGGGGATATTCCTTTGGTACCTTAGGGCAGCTCTAAGAAAATATTTTTCGGAAATCGACCCCTAACGGGAAGAAATAAGGGCAGCACGGCTGCTCCAAATTGAAAACAAGTAACCGTGTTTATGCAAATTTTACAGGAGAGCCAAAAAACGATTTCGAACTTAAAATACCGATATCTTGAAAACTATAAAATATTTTGAAAACTGTTTTTATTCTAGGGATTCGTCATAGTTTTGTCTATGATATGTGTGTTTTAATCCGGTATAGCTAAAGCCGTTTTGGGACCGCAGGTGAAAATGTGTTTCAGCATGATTATTTGGCAAAAAAATAGTATAATACCTACTCTAAAAACAATTATGTCGATGTTACTTGTTTTCTGATAAGTTTTTGCTTAAAATGAGCTGTTGACCAGTCTCAAAGTGTGAAAACGGACTTGTAAAGTGGTATGACCTGCAATAATTATACCATTACCTTATAATAAATATAAGTCTAAATTGAACGGTAGAATTGATCTTTTTAAATTTTTAACCACATTATTATTATTTAGTCGAAGAAATATTGGTATTTCAGTAATCTATTTATATTTAAATAACGTAGTCATAGGTAAATAAAACACAAAATATTAGCTTCACCTCTGTGACGAGGGGTTTATCATTTTCTAAAGTTTTAACAGAAAAGTATTCCTAAATTTTAACAAAAAATTAAACTAGTAGCTTTTATGTAAATATACAAATTGACAACATTTCATTTTGGTGACACCTGCAAATTACTATACGAATCGAAAGGGTTTTACCTCCTGAACACGGCAAAATATTTTTTTAGATTTATTTTTCTTTATTTTCAAAATTACAAGTAAGTTAATAAAAGTATCGAGTTTTACCAATACTATGCCTGAATAGATATAATACCATTGCCTTTTTCACGAGAAAAATAGCTGTCATACTTCAAATTAGACATTGACACTATTGACAGATGGATAGAGACTTAGGGCCATTTGCACGCAGAATTTAACCCTGGGTTAAGGCACTAACTCGAGTTAGTAGACGTCAGATTCATACGATAACTGTCATTTTAACTTATCGTTCAAGTGGCCCTTTATCGGTTGACATGATACTTTTTTATATACAGATTGGAGTAACGTAATATGTCCATTGTGTCGTAGAAATGAAGTTACGCCCTTTTAGAATAAGTACATCTTAATAAATTAATAATAAAATAATTATTCATTCTAGAGAAAATTTAAAACTATTAGTGTCTGTCTTTCTCCTTCCAAGCAGTATCTATAAAACGAATAAATTTAAAGTCTTGAAAATATGAAATCTTGTCAATTGTCTTTACTTCAAATATCCTCAACCATGTTTCCATCTCGTATTAAGTCTCCAACATCTACGCTTTCAGGTAATTCGTGCCAAAAAAGTTGTCTGTTTACCGGCATTATTGGGACCAATTTAGACAGAATCTCCGTTTTTTTTAAAGAACGGATTCCACGTATTCGGTTTATTTTTTTTGGAAGATTGTCTATTTTAAACTTTTTCTGAATAAAATCTAACTAGTTGTAATGGTTTTCATCGAATGACTTTTTATAGTACAATATTTTAGTTGCAATTAAGGTACGTTAAACTTCTCAATAGCACGACTGTCTAAAAATATTCAATCAATCCTTGCGTTTTGTTACAAATCTCTGTTAATTATAAACATTAACAGCATCTTAGGTATAAAACAACGTCTTAGGTAATATTGATGATAATCTTAAAATCTGTAGGTAAAAGAATAATGTGCTATTATTAAGATATGTTTTTAATTATGACATATCATTGTATTTATGTAAGTTTATAAATTTGCTTTCTCATTGAATATTAAAAAGTTATGGATTAACAAAACGCTAATATTAGTAGGTAGTAGTGTTATTTGTGGATGACGACCACGGTGAAAACAAGCAACTGACTTGTAATCCAAGCAACTGGGGAACTATAATAGTTTACTTCACATTTTGGACCAAGATGAAAGCAAGCAACTATCTAAACCAAGTAGAAAACAAGTATCATTGCTTCGACTTACTTGATTCTAACTTGGTTATAGGCGACATGCTTGAATTTAACTTGGTATTTTTATCAAATTGAGTTACTTGAAAAAATATTTGACGAATAACTAAAAAACTATGTACAATGAAAATAAAATTAAAATGTAGGTATATGCGTCTCAAACCAAGGAATCAAAAAAGTTAACAAAAACTTTTTTCCCAAAAATGGACTTGCTTGTTTTCAATTTGGAGCAGCCGTGAGTAGAAAACTAATTCTATGCGTGCGTACAAAGATGCGGGAGTCCACTATTAAATGTATAATTTTATTTATCTAGTGATATTCTTTTAAATAATTCACGTATATGGCAAGCTCAGTACCAAAAAATATTTTATTTCCTTTCGATCAGAGGAATGTGCTGTCAACCATAAATCTCGATGAACTCTATTAAACCTTTTTTAACCTTTGATGCCGCCCAAAATGGCCGGCGGAGTAGAATATTGACTGCTTCTCTTAATTTCGTCGAGATAAAATTGCTTCTCCTTGACGTCTAAAAATAAATGAAAATGCAATAAGAAAAACTCATTCTTCACTTCATCTTTATCTGACGTCTCCAAAACTACTCATGGATGGAATTTTGACGTTACTTCATATCAGCGCTTCCAGAAAAATACCCAGTAGTTGTTCATAATTTAAAATTTTAAATATTTATTAAGCAATGTGGTTATTTAACGCGTCGGAAATGATGGTATAAGTAACATTATTTGCTTAAAAAAACCACCATTTTTTAATTTATCGGCACTTGTCGCATTTAAAATTATAATAAAAAAGTTATGAAATGAACCATATTACAAAAACAATTCGTTAACTAGATTTAAAATTTTAATTTTCAATGAGAATTTATATTGTAGTACCTAAGTGATTATAAAATGTTTATTTTTGGAAGTACAAAGAATCGGCAAAGCTTTGTATTTATGAATTATTCTTGTGACGTGATTCAATTAGAATAATTTTGCACAGGCGCTAATTTGCATCGTACGTGTTTGTCTGAAATGCTTTTATATAATGTTTTGTAGAATTTATTCCAAAAATGTATATGGATTGGGACAACCTTACATATTTATATTATGAAAATATACTTAACAACCAAACAAAGTTCCCTTTAGAATACAAATTCATGGACTAGCTAATGATGGAAAAATGAAAATTGTTTAGCGTTTTTTAGGATAATTAAAACTTGGCACAACAAAATAAAATAAAAAAATACAATTTATTTGAAATAAGAAAATACTTTGAAAGATTTAATGTTAGACCGTTTTGTGATTTTAATGTAAAAAACCACCCTGTAGAAATTATAGTTTTATTACAACTATGGTATTCACATTTTACGCGACAAAAGTGACTCATAAAATGTTAACGCTGTTCTTTTTCAAATTTTATTTAGAGTTATGGCGTTCTTTCTGCAAACGATTAAAACGATGAGGCTTAGCGAGATAATTACGTCATTTTTCACAGGTTTTTTTCCTCTCATTTTCCAGATGCGGTTTCGAGTTCCAAGGGCGCAAATCGACCGATTACAACCAAGCTTTTTGACGTTAATTGGACACGGGAGACATTGTCTAAAGAAATCCAAGAATATTAATATTATTAATTCTTTTGCTTGTTCGTACCCTTTGTGTTTAAATTAATGGCATCAGAATGGACGTAATTAATTTTGATTTCTGATTGTTTGAGATTTTTTAGAGTTTGTTCGTAAAAAAACAAGGCAAGAATATAAATTGTCGTGACGACAGTCAGCTTAGATGAGCAAAGATGACAAAAAATAAAACATTTTAATCTCACAGCTATTATTTAAAAAACTATTGATTTCAGTCAAATGATTAGAAAAACCAAACTAAAGTAGTGTTACATGTTAGTATTAGTTTTAACCTCAAAAAATCTATCATGTTTACTTTTTGATCAAATTAAAGTGATTAAAAACCTCTTTATAACCTTTCGTATTTGACCAATACAAAGGGATCGTTTGAATCTAGGATGAAAGAGATAGGTATCTGATAATGCTGGCGAACTTTGGCCACAAAATACTTTGTCCTATTGTTGAACAAAGCTAGATAACTAGCATTGTGAGCGAAACTAAGTAAGATTTAGAGAAACAAGTATTACTGAGAGCTTGTTACTTACTATTATCTCGTATTAAATTCATCGTTTTTGACAACTTCCTTTGAAGATAGGACTTGGTCGCTTACAGAAAATGATACGTATTTACGTAAACTGCTCGATATTGCTCCAAAGTGACGAAATTATTTTCCCTATAAATTTATGTAAAAGAGAAATTAATTAATTTTGTATAAAAAAAGCTTTTGATGCTTAGTTATAAAATATAGCTTTTCAATACCGTTGCCTAAATTTAGAATTCTAATAAAAGGATAATTTTCTAGTTTGACGCATAATTATACCAGTATATTTAGAAAATGTAATACATTAATTCCTACGCCCTAATTATAAAAAGTCGGGGAAAGCATTCAATAGAAAGTCAGATCTTTTTACTTGCCGTATAAATATTCTCTTTTTATTCAAAAGGGATCCAATACCTTTTTATAAAGAGTTCACGTACAAATAACCCTTTTGTAAATGGAAATAAAGTAATCATTGGAGTGAAAACGGACCTAACATGAAAAGAGACTTTATTTTAGCGTTTGTTTATGATTTTGTACATGGTTTTTTATGTATGCTTAATGTTTAGATATATTTTTTAAATAATTTTAAAGTAAAACTTGCATATTCATTTAGTAAACATGGAAAAACAAACCTACTTTTTTTTTACAATGTGTTTCTTGCATTAAAATGATTTAGTTTTGAATATAAAATATGATTTCGTTCGTAAACTTTAGTTAAAAATACTTAAAAACTTTTGAATTTCGAAGAATTATAAAGATGCTAAAGTAATCTATGAATTTCATATACGATTAGTATGAAGCGAGATAGGTTTTCTGTTATCATTGTTTGTGAATTATTTATGCAAAAAACGCAGGTATTGACATTCTTTAAAAAAAAACAACTGAAGTCTCAAAATCATTGATCTGTAAAAAACTCGTAAAAATGTTTGAAGTTTAAGTTATTTATTGATTTTTCAGTCTTTTTTAACTTAAATACTAACAATAGTATTTTTGTAAATATATAAAATATTTAAAATAAGATAAGATAGTAAATTATAATTTATTTCCTTGTTTAATTTGACTATTTTGGTAATATTGTTAGGGTTCATTAATTTACATAATTTATTTATTGATTGTATGAATGTAATTTATTGTATGGGTGTATATAGGAGTAAATGTGTGCTGTATGATGAATTTTAAATTAAGCAGTTTTGGTTTGTAATTTAATTTAATTTCTTAGATATAATTGTAAAACGTGTTTAAAAGATTGCTATTTATTTTTTATTTTACTATTTATCGTTAATTAAAACGACTTATACGTTCTATCATAATATTGTCCTCTAATATAATGGTGGGATTTTTGTTTAGTTAATATTTTACCACTTATACTCTAATTATGTAAAAATGCACTACACATGTTTTATACATTGAGACGAAAATGTTTAATAAATAAATGAAATTAATGAACTATTGTTTTTTTATTGACAGACAAAATTCATACAACCGACGATATATCAACGAAAATATAAAGGTAAATAAAAAAAAAAACAATTAAAAAATATACACAAAAATAACTCGCACAAGAAATGAAAATATCAATCGTTTATTTTTCGTACATACCATTCATACCAGAAGATACCGTTTTTTTTTACTTAAAATAACTCTAGTTGCTGAACAAAAGTAATTAAAAGGTTTTTTGACACCCTGTATAAAAATGAACCGCATTTGGTTGTATCATCTTCCCATTCCTATTATTTTTTACCTTCTTGAAATTACAGTAGGGAGTTCGGAAGCCAGGGATGATACTCGTAATTATCTAAAAAAATAAAGTCATCGTTAGAATATAACCTATATATACATATATAATTATATATATCGGTAGTTGTAAGTGTGGAAAATAAATAAATAAATAAATATATATTTTTTTTTACTAGACTATTTGGGTATCCCACTGCTGGGCCAAGGCCTCCCCCCCTTTTCCGCCATTCGTCCCGATTGAGTGCATGCTCCCGCCATTCGCTTTGAAACGCGTCTAAGTCATCCCGCCATCTCCTTTTTGGTCTGCCTCTCTGCTCCGGTGGCCATCTTGCGGGGTCCATTCGGTGGCAACCTTGGCCCATCGTTCCGGATGCATTCGGCAGACGTGTCCAGCCCAGTCCCACTTAAGCTTAGCGGTCTTGGCACCCACATCCACAATACCAGATTTGGAGCGCAGTTTGATGTTTTTGATCTTGTCAGTTTTGGGAGCACCGAGTATGCTGCGCTCCATTGCTCGCTGGCAAATCTTGAGTCGGGATTTTTGGACTTCACTCAATGACCAAGTTTGGCCACCGTAGGTTAAGATGGGAAGAATACAAACGTCGACAAGTTTGCGCTTATGTCATCGGTAGGATCAACTACTTTGAAAAAAGAGGCCCTACAATGCAATTGACCCTCTGTTCCACTCGGAAAAACAATCGGTTTGAGCTCAGTCGCCATTACTCATCATACAATACAATACAAAACACTTTATTTTACACCAAACAAAAAAAATACAGAGAAACAGCACAATTAAAAACAACACAGGTAAACAACAGGCGGTCTTATCGCTGATTAGCGATCTCTTCCAGACAACCTTACTAGGGATAAGGTGTCAAATTAAAATATTTTACGAGTTAGGTGGTACAGACTTCACGCGAGCAATAACAAGAAACTACCATCATCACCATCATTACCAGCCCATATTAAGCCACTGCTGGGGTGTTACTCTCTCAAAAACAACGGACGGTCGGACGAACGAGCGAAATCGCAGCGGCGAGTTTAAGTAGTCCCGTCAGAGCGAACAAAATACATTTTAGCGCGTGCATTTTCAATTAAGCAGCCTAATACGTTCGATCCATCGGCAGAAACTATGCTACTAAATTGAAAATGCTTGGACCTTCACTCGTTCGTCCGTCCGACCGTCGTTATTGAGAGAATCACTACCCTGGACTAAGGGTGCCTTTCCACAAGAGATGTGCTATGCATCTATGCTGCGAGGGTGTAACCTACGCGTTTCCACCAGTGCTATGCTATGTGGACCATTGAATATGATTGGTGGATATCAACACATTAGGTATCGTAACACATCGTTTGTCCGAATTTTCATTAGCCCTAAATTAGTTTTCAGATGAGTCAGGCAACTTTGAAAGTTCTTCTTTTATGCGGTCCGGTAAGGTTAGGGTTGTCTTATAACAAAGCTAGTAAGTTTTAAAATTGAAGCGGTTTTTGTCTATTATAAACTAAAATTCGGATAAAGGATGTATTAGGCCAAAAAACATCCATAGCAAACTAGCGTAGCACATATCTGGTGGAGAGGCACCTTATGGCCTCTCCTAATGTATGCCCCTTTTTTATGAGATCATCGTGAACATACAGACACAGTCAAATTCAATACGGTCGTACCATTCTTCGTATAAAATACAAATATAACTAGCGATAAGTTCTTAGTGTTCTTGGTTTCTCGGTTAACGTTTAACTTGCGCGGAACTATATTTTTTTTAACATCTTCAGTATTTATACATCGGCTCCACTTCGCTTTGAAATCAAGGAGATAGGCACTGAAAATATATTCGTGTGTATTTTTAAACATTCACAACACCGTGTGCCACTTTCAGACTCAACAGACAAAGAAACACAGAAGTCGGTTATCCTTTCCGCATTAAGGCTGTTACATATTCAATAATAGAGAGGGAATGGGTTTGATACTTTCGGAGCCTAGAAAACCTAAAAAACATTAATTGCAGAGGAACTAACAATTTATTTGTTCATGTTTTTTAAAGATGTATCTCATGTATAACTGCGTCTATATCGAATGTCAAATGTCGATAAAGCATCCATCTCTATCGTACTTATTTACGTGTCAGAAGGTGACGGATGCCTTGTCCAAACTTTGAAACGAGATAAAAGCAGACATATTTGGGCCCCTGATAAAAATGATGGGTACCTGCAACGAGGCATAGAGTAAAACTCACAAAATCTCATTATTATGCAGCCATAGCTGTATTGTGCATTATGAAACGCAAGCATTTTTACAATAATTTGATACAGTACAACAAACATAGCTAGGTAATATTGCGTATATTTTCTTACAATTAAAAATTTATATTAAATATAGCAAAATCTTACGAAAATAGCTTTGGTCGCAAACTAAGTTCTAGGCTTGTATGTAACCCATTTACTTCACATGCAAGGTCACTACCAACTAGGCCCACCACAACATCGTCAATGTGTGTATTGAATTTAACAATATGTTTATTTGCTAACGTTCTATTTGAAGTACAAGAACACTTTATGGCTCCATATTAAACACCGATCTTTTGTTAGAGTATTGTAAGAAGAAAAAAATAATAATAAACAACGGTACCAAGATGTCACGGACCTTCTATTCGTTGCAACTAGATCCGGTTTTCAAGCTATCCCCACTTTCTTATTAGAAAGTAAACATAAATCCATCAATCAGAAACAACTCTGTACCGTTGAATTAGAGTCGTTTTTAGCAAATCCGAGGTCAACATGGTGGTTAATTACATAATATTTTTGTTTGTCGGTCAGTGCGGTTTGTAAACCGAATGAGTCACTAAGACGTCATCTTGATCAAGATCATCGAACTCCGGTTGTAATCATTACCTTTGACCCGAATTTGTTATGTTACACATATGGTCTTAAGATTACAGTCTTAAGATATCTTTGAGAACACCAATGCGGGTTACAGATTTCACCATCAATGGCCTGTTTTATAAAGATACAAATTACAATTTACAGGTTACAAGTTTCCATTTGACACAACCTCGACCAATGATGACGAGCCATTTGAGCAGTGTTACCAGTTTAGACCTGTAAAATTGTTACTTGTAGCTTTATAAAAAGTGGCCTAGGTGGCCTGTGTGCTCGTTCGATTATTCCCTTATATTGGAATATTTTTTGGGATAAGTTTGCTCAATCATCATCAGTTTATTGAGGTCAAACTCGGTGGGGCTACGTTAAGACTGCACCGACCAACGTCGAGCGTCCAGTGGCACCATCATTACTATTACTGTGTTTTCTAATTAACAAAAGAATTTACTTGCAATCAGACGATACTTTTTTGTAGCGCAAACCACAATTTATGGGATACGTATCAAACTTTAATAACAATTACCCTTTGAGTAGTCAGCTTAACGGGAAAAGGTGGCCACTTTTTTCCGTTAAGTTGATAACTCGAAGGTGAATATAAACTCACCGTGATTATTATGGACGTTTTAACATAAAACCGATATTTCTTTCGAAGAAGAACCTAAACTTAAAGTGGTTACAATAACTGATTAAGTCTGAATCTTATTCTGATGTTACATAATCTCGTTAATCCCCTAATCCGTCGCAGCCGGTCTTTAGTATGGGGGGGGGGGGATTGGAGAGCGTTTCGTCACGTCCGAAGGTCTGAGGGATCTGACTGGATTATGAAACCAGGATCCAGCTGTACGCAGTAGGCCGCTCAGTGCGGAGACGGCTTATGAGTTAGTGGTTAGTGGGCGATTTACAAAAAAAGTGAATTTAAATTTTCCGTTTCGTCACGAAAATTTGTCATACATACTTGTACTTATAGGTAATTTTCGTGACGCAACGGAAAAGTGATTTTCTTAAAATATGTTTCCTTATCAATACACTTTTTTTGGAAAACGCCCTAATATTGATTATTGAGTGTGTTGTCTTGAGACTAAATTATTTGTCTTTATTTCTCAATGTTTCCGTACGTCTGTCACAGCCATGTGAAATTTGGTAGGATGTTTTTTTAATCAGGGTCAATTTCGGGTGACAAAATTAGGAACTTTAATAAAAGTTTTGCGAAGCTTACTGTATCATAAATCAAACGTATGGGCTCGTTATGAGGTTTTCAAATATATTTTTGTTATTATTTTAAAATAAATAGTTTTGATTGTATTCATCAAAGAAGACGAAAATTTACCTAAATATACAAAATAAAGTTAAATTATAGGAAAACCTATTTTTTGTTATTTCAAATTTTTTTTTTTTACAAATTAACCCTAAGACACTTAAAGGGTACCGTAAAACGGGGTGGGTAGGGATTTGGGGATGAGTAGGAACACAACCTATAATAAGTCATAACTTATTACAAAGAACAATAACGTTATGTCTATTGGAAATAATTTATGTCTTATAATTAGTAACATATATAACTATAAATAAATAAAAAATAAATATCAGGGGACAATGTCACACCAATTGACCTAGTCCCAAACTAAGCTCAAGGCTTGTATTATGGGTACTAGACAACGATATAAATACTTATATAGATAAATATATACTTAAATACATAGGAAACATCCATGACTCAGGAACAAATATTCGCGCTCATCACACTAATATCTGCCCTTACCGGGATTCGAACCCAGGACCTCTAGCTTCGTAGGCAGGGTCACTACCAACTAGGCCAGCGCGTCGTCAAACTATGCTCCATTAAAGGTTGTTTCTCTACTCACCCAGTTTTACAGTAATTAAAGAGCGGTGGTTTTTTGTTATTTATGGAATCTTATTTAAAAATTAAAAACTTATTATGATATTGAACTCAATTTAGTTAAAACCAGAGAAAAAAGAATTATGTCAGCATTTTACAAAATGTCAGTGTATTAACCAAATATTATTCGCACAAAACCTTATGTTATTGAACTTAAATAAGTTTCTGTCAAAAAAATCATTTTTGGGTCAAGCTTTTATTGCATTACTTTTGTTACACAGTCGTCATCTACTTGTCAAACCACTCTAACGACCTCTAACACGATCGGTTTATCATGTGTAATTTAGGTGTTCCTATGGCCACCCTGACTCGCCATCATCAGACCAGCTCGATGGTACTATACAGTGTGTCCCTGGATAAAGTGCACAAACGAATAGGGATGAAACTAGACACAATTTTATCGACAAAAAAAAATAATAAAAAAAAATTACCACCTTTTTTTTTTTTTTTTTGATTTTTAAAAAAAAGTCATAGTACGCAGAGGACCTCATCGGAACAAATCAAGATATTTTGGCTCCTGTGGGCTCTATTGATTTGAAACAAACGGAATTATAATCACAAAAGTTTATTTGTGTCAATGAAAATAGAAAAAAATGAGAAAAAATGACATAAACCCTAAAAATAATGACTTTTCCTATGAATTTTGTGTTTTTTTTTCTCGAATTTTTAGTATTTACTCGATTTACTCAAAATTATGCCCATCTTACCTCATGTTATTTTTACCAGTAATGGTTGTGTATTTCATTGCCTTTTATTTAAAAAAATAACCAAGTGTCTCGCACAATTACAAGATCCTTAATGAGCGGCCAAACAAAGACATTGCGTTTACACTTAATTAGGTAGCCGCTCAGGTTGAAACCCTTAATGGAGGATTAGGATTACATTTTGGGTTTCTTGCACAATTATAAGATTATTAATGAGTGGCCAAACAATGACATAATGATTACGCTTAATTAGGTTGTCGCCCAGGTAGATTATTGTCCTTACTCTTTATTGAATTTTATTTGGGGTGGGGCGGGGAATACATGTTAGGATTAGCATAAATAGTGATAAGATAAGGTTTAGTTCATCAGTTACTTCGAATCATTCGTCGTTACTTATTCTCAGTTACAACTACTTCTACTATCAGGATTTCATAAAATGCCCCGTTTAAGTGAGTTCACGCACAGAGATCTCGCCGACATCCACTTTTATTATGGAATGGCGAGAGGTAATGCCAGAGCTGCTCGTTTATTATACATGGCAGCATTCCCGAACAGGAGACCTGTACCGTCTGCTCGTAATTTTCAAGAACTTCACAGACGATTGTCGAATGGACTTCGATTGGATCGAGATCGCCGAGAACAAGCAGGAGTAGTGATTGATGGAGCTGTTGAGGAAGCCATACTAAGAAGTTTATTTGTATTCGGCGGTTGGCCTTGCAGCATGGAGTTTCAAAATCATCGGTTTGGCGGATTTTTAAAAAAGAAGGTCTTCACCCATACCACTACCAACGAGTTCAACATCTACACGACGACGTAGACAGGGTACCAAGATGTGTGCTGTCTTCTTGGATTCAACGGCAGATCAGGAACGAACCTGAATTCACCCAAAAAATTCTGTGGATGGATGAGAGTCAGTTTACACGACATGGGATCACAAACTGCAAGAATCTACATGAATGGAACCCCAAGGGAGAAAATCCTCACCTCAAAAGGTCGTCATTTCAAGTGCAGTTTTCGATAAATCTGTGGGCTGGACTAATTGGTGACATGTTCATTGGCCCTATTTTTCTCCCCAGAACTTTGAACGGTCCCAGATTTTTAGAACTTTTGAGAGAAGATCTGCCCCTTGAATTGGAGGATGTGCCCTTGGAGACTAGAAGAACATTGTATTTACAAATGGATGGATGCCCGGCCCATTACGCACTTGACGTAAGGGGATTTCTCAACGCCTCTTATGCTAATCGTTGGATTGGCCGACAAGGGCCAGTGGCGTGGCCAGCACGCTCACCAGACATGACACCACTGGATTATTTCCTTTGGGGCACAATGAAACAGAGGGTATACAGCGTCCCTATCAACACAGAAGAGGAATTGCGTGGCAGAATTGTCCATTGTGTAAATTACATAAAAAATAACCCGGAAATGATACGTCGAGCAACTCAACAAATAGCAGTACGTGCAGGATTGTGTTTGCAAGAGCGGGGTGGGCATTTTGAACAGTTATTACATTAAATAAGTAATTATGAAATTCCATAATTCGTTTGATTTTATAATCCCATACCCAAAATGTAATCCTAATCCTCCATTAAGGGTTTCAACCTGAGCGGCTACCTAATTAAGTGTAAACGCAATGTCTTTGTTTGGCCGCTCATTAAGGATCTTGTAACTGTGCAAGACACTTGGTTATTTTTTTAAATAAAAGGCAATGAGATACACAACCATTACTGGTAAAAATAACATGAGGTAATATGGGCATAATTTTGAGTAAATCGAGTAAATACTAAAAATTCGAGAAAAAAAAACACAAAATTCATAGGAAAAGTCATTATTTTTAGGGTTTATGTCATTTTTTCTCATTTTTTTCTATTTTCATTGACACAAATAAACTTTTGTAATTATAATTCCGTTTGTTTCAAATCAATAGAGCCCACAGGAGCCAAAATATCTTGATTTGTTCCGATGAGGTCCTCTGCGTACTATGACTTTTTTAAAAAATCATAAAAAAATAAATAAAGGTGGTAATTTTTTTTTATTATTTTTTTTGTCGATAAAATTGTGTCTAGTTTCATCCCTATTCGTTTGTGCACTTTATCCAGGGACACACTGTATTATTGTATTGTCATCAGAACTCATTTCAAGGCGTATGCAAATTTTCAGCTTCATCGGAAACCGGGAAGTGGGGCCAATTTAACTTGCAAGATTTTACCCTTACATACATACATTGCAAGTTAAATAAAAGCTTTTAAAAAGTCCGTCTCCATACTGTTTCGTACGAAACTCGCAAAATGCTCTCTGGGATATCCCAAACAGTATTGCGCTAACTTCATTCAAACTCGAAGGTTCAACATTAACCAATAATCACATAAAAACCTTAATACCTGCACTTAAAGCTGAAAATCCTTTACCGCCTCCATTATACCCAAACCACAAACTACGTTTAGTGTATGTAAAACTATATCGTTGTGAATTGAGCACTTTGCTTTGTTAATAGAGTGGTTATTTGAATGGCGGTTTTATTAGGGTTGGGTTTATACAACACGGATCCAAGGAGTTGATGCAATTCTTATGTTTTATTATATAAGGTTGTTTGTGACTGCAGTGTTCATTCTCGCTTGCACCTTTCAGCGAGTTCAACGTGAACTGTTTTTGTTTAGTTTAGGTAAGTTTAGTTCTTAATTTATGTGTTTAGTTCCAAAATTATTTTAAATTGGTTGCTGGGAAAAAAATACCATTTTTTAAACAGTGATTAATAAACTTGTATTGGATTTTAAAAAAAAGTTAGATACTTAGTGAACGTGCGTATTTATCAATTAGTTTGCAAATCATTATTACATCATGAAAAATAATAAATATAAGTTAATAATAGAAAATACTATATTTTTTGGTAAATACAAGCAAAAAATAAACAAAATTAAACAAGAATAATACCGAAATAAGTTATAGACATCAAAACATTTTGTGTTAAATCCCTTATAAAATTGTAGAACACAAAAATGCATCCGAAGTAATTAATATTCATAATTATAAGATTAAACCAATCCGCTTGTTATAATATATTTTTAAATAGTATTTAAAAAAAACATTACCCTAGTCAAATCTTTTCAGATAAAAATAAAAGACCATTAGCACCAATCTAAAATCTCACCCTCTGAATTCCGAATCCAAATGTTCCTTTTGTTTTTTATTAGCAATGTGATTATGTTAGAAATATTAAATCTTATTCTATATTAAATTTTAAATTGATTGCATTTAACTAAATTACGCCACTGTGGTGCCATCGACAGACATAACGTATGGATATTACCCTTACCTACCTATTTTGTACGGAACCGTAATAACGCTGAGATAGCACTATCCTGACGCTAACATTGGTGTTTTTGTTTTATGTCAAGAGTCATAACTGTTAGGAGAAAGTTTAGGGTCCTGACTTGGATACACAACGATTTTTTTAGGTCAAGAGCATGAACGTACTAAAGTTATGTAATGGATGCGGTTACACCACTTTTGAATGGCTTGTTACATCACGCAGTGCATTGTATAAGTATTTATTTACTTTCAGGTGCACTGCATTTTGTACTCTAAGTGTAAGATGCAAGTTTTAAAGTGCTGTAGGTATTATTAAATTGATCTTGAGTGAGATGTCACAGGACACGTCAAAGTATACGTCAAACTGACAGTTGTGATGTTTTTTTAGAACGGGCATTTTAATTATTTAATTAAGTTTATTATGGTATTATAAACTTAGACGCGAATTATTGAAAAAAATACAACATATATGTCACAGCCTAGTATTCAGGGAGGTAATCTATCACTTTACAGAAAATCGATTCATCGAATATCTGTTCCCAGAACACTATTCGCAGAATGTCGTTATGACTTAGGAATCATTCATCGAACTTCAGTTGATCGCTGTTACATTTCTTCGAATTACCTGTTACACCGGAATCGAATCATCGAATTTTACTTCACTATTTTATTTGTTTATCACAATAGTTGTTCATCGAATCACGTTTGCTATAATTTTGATTTAACGTAACTTTCAGTTCCCAAATTTCATATTACACAGAAAATCATTTCATCAGTGTTACTATACATTGTAATCACAACGCGCTCACGTAGTCCGAGGTAGGTTAGGGTTATTTTTTTTTTATGCCCTGGAAGCCCGACACGCTCACGGAGTCCGAGGTAGGTAAGGGTTATTTTTTTTTATGACCTGGAAGCCCGACACGCTCACGGAGTCCGAGGTAGGTAAAGGTTATTTTTTTTTATGACCTGGAAGCCCGACACGCTCACGGAGTCCGAGGTAAGTTAGGGTTATTTTTTTTTTATGTCCTGGAAGCCCGACGAATTTTATACGATGAAACGTTGTTCGAGGTAGTTATAAAATATGAATGGTACCATTATTGAATCATGTTTCGATAAAAGGTAAATTCGATGAATCGTTACTGCGATGATTTGAGACATATTCGAAACAATTTATGATGAAAAGTCGTTCGACTATTTGAAAATCGATGAATTTAAAATTATGTGTATAGAAAATAAAACGTAATTACATTCGTGGAATAGTTTTCGTCGATATGAAATTCGATGACAGGAATTTCGATAAAATGATAGACCCATTCATGGATCCCCGTTCAATCGCATTTTTTTTAGACTATTATTGTTTCGCATAATTCATTTGCCATAATTTGTATTGGCATAATAGTACTGTCGCATAGCAATACTTTGGCCTACTACTTTTTTGGCATATTAAGCTATTAGAATAATTTCAGTTGGACTATTTTATATTAGACTAATACATATTATGAATATTATTGTTTGGGCTATTAATTATTTGTTATATATGTCATGAACCATAATTTTAGTTCCCTAAATGAATAAAACACAGTTTCATTGTTACGAAATATGAGGTTACGTTAGATCACGTTAGGTATAGTAGGAACTATTTAAAATCACGATTCCCACTTGAGAACTTATCCGCGATGAATGGCTTTGTTATCTTTTGTTAAACGCAACCGCTAACTACCTGTTCAACATGAAATGCGTCAATAACAAAAAAAAAATATGAATTACAACTTTACCGTCTTGCGAATAAGGTTCAAATTGGAATAGGACACACTTCACATAGATCCTTTTGGAAATGACATATAATAAGGACCACCGGGTCGAGCATTTACCATTTTTATAAAAATATCACCTGTAACAAACATAGACAGACACCTGCGTGACAATCGTTCTTAATTTCAAAATGTCATACGTTGAGTGCATGCTATGACAATATGAACCTTATTATTTAAGGAATACTATTGTTATTCATACGACATGTTTTGTTATTTATGGTATTTATTTTGCACAGGTAATTAACGGTTGGGTTTACAAAGGATAACAATGCCATTGTTCGGGCAGTTAAGCTCTCAAGTGGGAATCGTGATTTTAAATAGTTCCTACTATACATTAGGTTAGGTTAGGTTAGTATGATATCCAGGCGCGAAGCGCTCAAGCAACGCAAAAATAGGAGGTCCGCGAAGCGGACCTCCGTCGACCTCGCCTTACTTCCTAAATATAATATATTAACACAAAACTAACCTTTTCTCGTAGTGTATAGCCATTTGCCCATGATTATTTTTTAGGACAAATACTGTTATGCGCTTTGTAATGATGCTAATTTATTATTACGACTTTTCGTATTTATGCTATTTGACGTTAGTCTTCATGACGAATATGCTTTCTGTATTTATGCTTTTAAATTATATGCGTAAAAAATTATGAGTAAAGATGAGTATGCCAAACGCTAATTCGGCTAAAAGCAATTATGCGTAACAATAATATAATATTACAAATAATTTTATGCCATCCAATAGGGAACCCAGTATTCATTGTTCGTTACTTAGTTTTTAGGTGATTAAGAAAAGTGTAGAGTTAAAAATTAAAAACATGAAAATGTAGTTTTTGCTGTATAGGGGCATCGCATCGATTTAGTCTAAAAAAAAATATAATAATTCAGTCAACATATAGGTAACTATTTTGTTTAAACCATTTTACATATTATCAGCGGTAATTAAGTAGTGCTTTTTTATACTTAACATCGGTAAATAAAGAAAATACCACCTCCAAATGATCCTTATTCGATAATTTGGACTATAATTTGAGCAGTCAAATCACGCGCCGCTTCGAAGCGGAAATGGGGCGAGTAATTAATTTTTTAAGCCTCTCGGAAAAGATGTTTGCTCCGCTATTATAGTCGAGCGTGTCCAAAACCACTTCAAATACCGTTAGTTGAAATAAACTGTATTTTATTTAATGTTGAAAAATTACATTGACAGCTATGGCTTACATCAGAAGACAACTGCGACTTAACTAGTATGCTTAGAATAAGATTTCGCTACCTATTTAACTTTCCCACTCATCATCATCATCAGCTTCCCCTACCTCCTACAGAAGGGGGGCCTATATGAAAAAAAAAATTTAGACGATACACTTTGACCTAAGAAATATTCCTTCTAAATTTCAAGTTTCTATTTCTACGGGGTTTAACTGTGTCTGTCAGTCAGTCTCATCATATACACATCAACATTCTCCCAAATAAGTGGTTTTTATTTGTAGCCTACTCGACAAAACCTTAAACATTTTTAAGAAAAATATTTAGGCTGAAAAGTCCCCTATGCAGACCTTTTCACTAAGACCATGATCAAAAGCTATTTACGTAAAGCCACGCTTGACACTTTCTGTGCCAAACACATGTCTCACTTATTCAAATTATGTTCTATTGTTGCTTAGCGGCAGTGAACGGGTTAACACTCATTCACACTTGACAGATTTCGTTCTAACAACATGAGTCACTGGCCTAAACTGTTATTATTTTAGAAACTTCCAAAACCAACCTTTTATACTTAGGATTAAAGTCAATTTCCCGCAAAACAAGTCCAAGACAAGACGAACGAGACGTACACACGTAGAGCACTCACGCGCATGAAAATACTTTCAAGCAAAGTTGAACCATAATGTAAGAGTCATAAGGTATACTGGACTATGAATTTCATACACAGTCTCGCTCTACTTTCGATGTCTAAATTTTCCCGTTAGCCGTGTTCTCGTTGAGGGCCCATGACACGTCTGTAGAGTGAAAGTTACATACAAATTACATTTAGTGGCGCTGAATCAGGTTAACTTCATTCTTATTGGTCATTCAAGCCGGAGAGTCACACAAGTCATTGCAAACTGTTGTTGGAAAACGTTATCCACCACGTTTCACGCCAATTTTACTCTTTTTGTATACAATTTAGTGTTAATTATGGACTAAATTCGAGTGAATTTTAAGTCTGACAGTGCTGTGTGTTTTCATATCAGTTTATAAGGAAGAGAAGTAAACTTTAAACGTATTTTGTGCTGTTTTAAAGTGTTTTTACTTATTGATTAAGTTTGAGGAAAGTTTTGAGAATTTAAAATTTACCTTGTTGAAGATTGCAAGTGACAGATAAAGTTTTCTTCATAATTTTGTTTGGTTTTAAAATGATTTGAAAGAAAATGGCGTAAGTTTGCAGTGTATTTTGTGTTATTAATCATTATAGCATTACGTTTCAGGGTTCTGGCAATTTTAATTAAACTTATATGACTTATTAACAAACTTTATTTAAACATTACTTAAACAATTGTATTATTTATCATGATTTAAAAGTCACAATTCACATATCGTTAGTAGCCAAAAATAATATAGTGTTGAATATTCTTTACCTGATCAAAATGTTGAACACCTCAGACTTAATACATAGCGTTAAAAATCTAAATATAGATGAAATAGTATTAATAAGTAAATGGTTTCTTCTTGCCAATAAAACCATAGACATAGAACATTTTAATACACATATTACATGCTTGCAAAACGGTTAACATTATCCTAAAGTAATATTCCCAGAGGTTCTCAAAATTACGGTTATATTTGATGAAATGCTATTTATTATCACAAAATAAGTTATGTACGTGACTTTATAATAAAAAGTTCAAGACTCTTTGCATACTGACTCATTTGAGTCCAAAATCAAACAAAAGAAAGACGAACAAATGATAATTAATTTCTGCAATTAGTAGGCGAGTGAAGTTTTTTAATTTATCACTTCGAGTCACTTCTGGACTTTTAAATGGACTTAATTAAACACCGAAGTTAAATACGGAGTCTCATTAATTATTCGCGTAATTTGTCACAAAGATTGAAGCCATTTGCAACACGTAGAGTACGCGCAGGGAATAAATGTCGTAAGAGTATTATAATATTATTATAACACACTTTTTAGGGTACCACGCCCAGAGCGTGCCAACGACCCCTATTCTAAGGAACTTATCTACGCTCGTCTTTATCTTTTAAATAATTGTAGGTATATATTTGAAATATGTACAGAGTGTGTATGGCAGCTAAAATAAAAAAAAAAGTTAAAAATTAATAAGGGTAGTTTTTTTTTTGTGAGTTCAAGTCGCACTTGACCTGTTTTATAATGCAGTTCACTTGCTGCAAGGGGTTTGCCTGATATATTTATATCGCCATTTGTCGTACCAGGGCGCCGCAGTCCCAAATGTAGCCCCCTAGTGGCACAGTTGCTCTGTAGGCTCACTACTAACCCCCTCCTGCTTGCCTGGTACCCTAAAATAGCGCAGAGACCTTGAGTTATGTGACTATAAAATTATTAACAATTGAATTCCTACTTAAAAGTCATATGACTTCACATTTTAAAGCCCATGATCTACAGACAGACATTCATATGTATCCTCTCTTTTTCCAGATCGACAACCCCTTAAGATGGCTATCTGGTGGACGGTGGTGGTGTTATCAACCCTTGCGCTGCAGTCGCAGGCTGATGGAGGGTTCAGGCTCCCAGACCAGCCTCCCAAAGAAGAAAGGATGGAAGGGCGGTCCCTACACTTTACAGGAGACCATGGCAGATCGGTAAGGGTTAAATTACATCTATAATGTTTGAATCTATAATGCTTTTAGCTTATTTAGTTCTGGGTTCCATTTTTCTTTAAATATTACTAGCGACCCGCCCTCGCTTCGCTTCGGTTTATGTGAGTTTTCTGTAACACCCGTACATAAAACAAAGTTTATTATATATAAAAACCTTCTTCTTGAATCACTCTATCTATTTAAAAAAACCGCATCAAAATCCGTTGCGTAGTTTTAAAGATCTAAGCATACATAGGGACAGACAGCGGGAAGCGACTTTGTTTTATAATATGTAGTGATGGAGAAGCCAGACACGGGTAAGTGGTAAGTGATCCATAGAAATATGCATTCTCAAGACAAGAATCACAATCTCTACATTCAATCTTAAGACTGCAATCCTAAGGCCCGTATTAATAAACTCATCTTGGCTGAGACGCCCGTCACAAGATACGTCAAAGATGGTCAAAGTAAACGTCAAGTCATAGAGCACTGTCATTTTTGACGCATCTCAAGACGAGCATTAGAGTTGAGATTAGTTTATTAATACGGCCCTAAGACCGTAAATGCGTTGCCAACCCTGAGCACAAAGGGCTCGTTGTTTGATCCCTGATCAATAGTTATTAAACACCTCTTAAATACAATAATGTAGTTAAAAATCGTAACCAATTAAATTGGTAAAGTAGAACTAAATGTGTTAAATCGGTTCAATTTTCCAAATTTAACAATGATTTCGGTCAACTACTGATCAAAAAACTCGGCCTTAAGTCACAGGCATGACTTACGCACTGCTAAATCAAAACAGTAGTAACTCAAAATACAGCTGTATTTAAAAATCAACTTTAATACAACTTGTATGAAATTGAAAATATAGCAAGGATTTTGAATTGATACAATTTTAAAATTTTACTATAAAGGCTTCCTGCTTCAAAAAAAATGTAGCAGTTGCAACATAATCTTTAAAGCCATTTTTATAGCCCGCAAATAGGTCGCTAATAGCTAATTTGGTACGATAATTTCCCGTTTACCTAATATAACATGTTACATAATCCAATTAAAGCATACTAATTAAACACCCACGATTTGATTACAGATGTTTCTGCAAAAACAGAGCATAATATTTTAGAAATTACTATTTCTAAAATATTATGCTATTATGCAAATGCGACCTAATGTATAAGAATGGAGGCTTGAATATGCTTCGAATTTTATTCTGCAAATGTGTATTTTTAATTAAAATGGTACATACGTTTTATGTTTCCGTTTTACCTTGTTATCCGTATTTAGAAACAATTGCATCGCCTACGCTATCACTGCATGAAATAACATAGATTTATTCAGGCAAAAAGGTCACATTTACAAATACGAGTAGATACTTCTAAATATAAATTAAAAAGTTGTAAAGCTCAAGCCAAACCAATATTTAGAACTATCTAGTATTAAGAGAATTGTAAAGTTAAAAATGTCCCTACAAAATGTGATAACGATTTTACGATTTTTGAAAATGTTGTAGATATTGCGAAAATCTACATATGTACGTTTTCCAAAAAAATATTTCTTCTATTTTCGAAAATCACTATTAACTTAACGTTATGCACTTGCCTAGTCTCTTTTGACGGCTAGCAGAATACCTATATCAGCAACTCTATCCCTTTCACTAGGCAAGTCAACCGATAAAGACGAGAAAAGAGAAAATATCAGACATGTGTCATTTTAACTTTAGAGACAAATTAATAATGTTCCTTTTTCAATCTTCTGTATGAAACTCAACTCGTCAACTGAGTCAAGTGCCGCCGTTAGACACATTTCAGTGCCCGTAATCATCATTTGTATGTATTGTTGGCGCATCTTGAGTCACGGCTTGAGTTTGAAATCGGTCAAGTGAGTTCAGAACTCTGAAGGTTGGAACTAGTTGCAAAGTGCCATTATGAAGTGCTCAAGCTGTGACGTTTAGACGCTTGGTGCTAAGATGAAAGTTATGTTTAATATAAACACGTACCTAGATTAGATGGTCTTGCCCGAAGCGCTGGTAGACTCACCCTATATTACCAACGTGTAAAATAGCCCTCATGTGGCCTATTTACGGAATATATATTTTGAAGTTTTTTTTTTTAATTTAGACCCTTGAGGTTCCGTAGTCTACAACCCTTGTTGTTTTTCCATGTCCGTATGTCCGTCCGTCTCTCCGTCTGTCCGCGGTTTAACGCAGACACTCTTGGTAGGTACTATAAAAGTACAATAATAAATAAAAAACACTTATCAGTTATCACTTAAGTTAGTTAAAAGGGCCGTTTAAAAAAAAAAGTTAAAAACAGTCACGAAGCCTCAATCTTAATTTTTTTCCGTTTATAACGATAGTTAAGTGTAATCGAAGCTAAAATTACATTAGCGTAAGGGACAACTAACTTGTAGTGCAAAATTGTTCTAAACACTCATTGCCATTTTTCGCATCGAATGATTTAAGTTAAGTAATTGTCGTTACGAAATGGAAAAAATAAGGATTTTAATTGACGCCATTGTACAATGTTTTTGAAAACGGCCGAAATATGCTATTTGAAAGTATTATTTTGTCTCCATACTATAGACCACCTTACTATTTTCATCTGTTGTTTTACAATGTGTTTAAGAATGCGAAAAATAACTATACTTATTTTTTTTATTAATTAACTAAATGTAAACAAAAACCACATGATAAGTGATAATTAGTTAACCAATAGAAGCAAACCACAGATTTGCAAAACCGTACAAAAGAGTTTTCATTAGCTGTTTTACAGAGCCACGTTATTTGCTTTTTTAACATTTAGTGAAATAAGCCTAATTACTTACCTAATAAGTGACGTCTAGAAAAAATGTGTCAAGTAACCTATTATTTTTTCCTTAGCCGGAAGCTCAAGGCCGTGGTTTCCTGGACTGGCTGGGTTTCGGTGAAGACCAGGACCCTTACATCCAACAGGCGACTCAGCAGTGCGTCAACGGCGACTTGGGAGACTGCTTCAAGGCGCAAGCTCTCCGGTCCTTCGATGACTTCTTCGATAAACCAGCTTACCAGTAAGTGCTTTATTTCGGTGATACTCTAATACCGTGAAACGATTAAATTTAGCCTTAGAAAAAAGGTACATTTTGCTTCTCATTAAAAATGTTACATACGCTGTTTTGCAGTTTCACTGACGATTTGCTACTGTATTAAAAAATAGTAGAAAGGTTCATTCCCTGGTTTTGTCACAATTTTTGTGACACCGTATGAATGAAAGGCACTGTATTGAATTATTAAATTATAATTTGTAATGCATGATCTAGCTACTTTAATACGGTTGACAAGGAAGAGACGAGGTTGCCCATTGATAATAAATTGGTTTTATACAGGATGTAATGATTAAGTTAGATTATAATTTAATACGAGTTCTATGCAAACTTACCCACGGCTAGACCCTTCTATTTCATGAATAATAATGTGTACTTTCTAGTATAATACAAATATTAAAAGTATACAAAAAACTCGCAGAGTACTTGTAAAGTCAGCTGTAACTTTTCAAGTAAGTCTTAATTTAGACTCAATTGAATGGTGATAAAGAATAGAATAGAATAGAATAGAATAGAAATCGTTTATTCGGTGTTAAATCAAAATGAACAAAAAACGGCAAAAACATTATAAAAAAAGAATAATACAAACTTAGAATAGGTACTTAATCTAAAATGAACACCGAAAAGTTTGCCACTCAGCATGGTGTCAGGCTTACTAGCCTTGGCGCTGGTTTTCAAGCGGCTAAGATTACGTGATAGAAAATGCCCTACTTCTTTTACAGATTATCAGAAAATGCAGTCCTTGTGAAAGTAGACTCCCAGGCTCGAGCTCTTGCCAGGGAACCTCCACAACTTAGCTCACAGCCTCGAAGCGAAGACTCTGATTGGGATGCCCTGGTCAAGTTCGGAATGAGGAAGATTGAAAGGTAAAGTTTATATTAATAACTATTACATAGATAAAATCTGCCGTGTGGTTGCCGGCTTTGAATAATGCCACTCCGTGTCTTCCTGTGAAAGTCGTAAGAGGCGACTTAGGGATAATAGGCTTGTAGTATTGTTACGCGATGGGCTAGCAACCTGTCACTAGTATACACATGGTAAACATTTTAGCCTGTTTGTGCAAAAACTGGTTATAGAATTAACCACAACTTCTAAGAGTTGTTGTGAAATGAAGGCTGGATGTATATAGATAAAAACTTCTTAATAATAATGGTTCCTAATAATCTCTCCCCTAATAATCTGGGCTGATATCTCGGCTGAACCAATTTTCATAAAACCTGGCTAAGCAGCACTGCTTGAACCTGCTTTCGAATAAAACCGTTTCCAAATTGGTTCACCCGTTTAAGACGTATACACATACACACATAGTGATCAAACTTATAACTCCCCTCTTTTTGCGTTGGGGGTTGGTTGACCCGAACTTACCGCTATAGGGGATCTATGATTTCAAGTTAGAAGTGTCACGACCATCCGACTCAGTATTTCATTTGAAAGCAAAATACAATCGGCCTTGCCTAAGTAGCTGTACACTTTTGTACCTTGTCGCTTTAACACCTTTAAAAGATTTGTGTAACAGTTCAAACATGACCTTAAAGTGACAAAGCACTAGTACGCAGCTACTTATAAGGCCGACCGTACAGTCACCCAAAAATCGGGTCTACCACCCTACGGTTGAAGTAAATTTTCACGTCATGATACAACAAATTCGATTTTCCCTTGCAATAATATTATGACAGTGACAAGTGACAACCTTAGCGATAATAGATCTCACAGAAACTTTGGTCAAAATCGTACCTATTTAGAAAATATGGCTGATCGGCGGGGCTATTGCGTCTGAGGGGCTATTGTAACTACTAATTTTAAAATTAGAATAGAACACGTCTTAGTATGGAACGTTACAATAGCCCCGCCTAACCTTATTCATTTCCGCTTGTAACGTAACGCATAATCGCAATCAATAAATATTGATGATCGCTGTAAAACTCATCAATATTTCCCTTTGAACGAACAATATCAAAGACGAGCAGCATGTTGATGAGACGACCATTAATAATTCATCCGCGAACATGCGCTCATACTTGCTAGTTGCTATCTGATGACATGTCACCACTGATCCCTGAGTGTGATGTGTAATAACGTGTCTAGTTACTCGTAAAGTAAATTATTAGTAACAAGACCAAGCAATTATAGGTTAATCTTTGGTTTATGAATACTCTTTATATAAATAAATATAAGGGGACAATCTCACACCAATTGACCTAGTCCCAAACTAAGCTCTAGGCTTGTACTATGGGTACTAGACAACGATATAAATACTCATATAGAGAAATATATACTTAAATACATAGAAAACATCCATGACACAGGAACAAATATTCGCGCTCATCACACAAATATCTGCCCTTACCGGGATTCGAACCCGGGACCACTAGCTTCGTAGGCAGGGTCACTACCCACTAGGCCAGCGCGTCGTCAAATTAAAAAATTACTTCGCTGTAATCAGTAATCTCAATTGTGATATCATTTTAGAATCTGCATTAAACAGGCAAATTTTAAAGAAAGCAGAACTACTACTAATCTCTGCTACTCATAGTAATTCTGTCTCGGAAAATCAGACAAAATCGCTAACGAAAGCTATTTTAAATTAACTAATATAATACCTCAGATTTCGAGTAAATAAATCATTTAACGTAAGATTTAAATTGAACATTTACCCTCCAATTAATAGGGAACTTGTAACGACTTCCTGAACTTGGCCTTTGGTCTTAATTCGATTAGAATTTCAACACCTTCAGTAAAGTGATTTAAACTCAGTCTACCGAATTAAAATTATGATATTATTTAATTTAATGTGGTTATAATTAGCGCTACTTTTTTCAATATCTTGAAAATTCTATTAATGCGTCTTTTTATTTGTTTGTTTGTTCCGTCTTAACGGTTTAATGCTTTAATCGACCAGACGTATTTAGTAAAAATAAATACATCCTCTTATTTATCGCACAATAAACCTTTTTTAGTTTAAGTCCTCTTTGTCCTTTTCTATCAAATTTAATTGTCATAATGACAGATTAGAACAAAGCATATTTTAAGCACACTAGCTATTACGCGTTTATGAATAAGAGGGTTAGTTTCAAGACGACCACAGACAAGTGAAACTTTTATTATCCTGTAAAATTGGACAGTTCGCAAGGGAATAGTGACAAATGACTATGCGAAAGACCATAATTTTAAAATGAAATACTGTCTGTAGTACTCAAACAAAATAAGCATACGTTTGCAAGCACAATGGCCATCTACATTATCTTTACTCCTATCGTTATCAGCGGGGCTAGTATAGCTGCGTCTATATCACATGTCAAATTATGTGGATAAAGCATCCGTCACTCTCATATTTATTTACGTGTCAGAAGGTGACGGAGGCCTTATACAAACGTTGTCACAGGTTATTAACATTATGATTGAGAGTGAGAGCAGCTAATTCATAAACAATACGATTGCAATTTGGTAAAAGCAATGTATAATAGAGACCTAGAATGATTCTCAACCAATTAATATAAAATATATCACAGAAAGTCTTTCTTTTTTGCAGGTTTCTAAGATCAACTGCATTGGAAATGGCTCTGGATGATGACGTCACTTCCAATGGCGTGATCGCTCCACGGTTCCTTGATGAAATCGCTGATGAAGTTGACGTCATTGAAGACAAGAAAGCATCTCCATTCCGTATGTATATTTTGTAACTCTAAAATTACGAATGGACACCATAGAGATTACATTTTAGTTTATTTGTATTATTGGTGCTTATTTTAGTTAAAGTATACTTTAGTATATTTCCTATAGACATGTAAAATATTAAGAATGGATTGAATTGAAAAACTTGGATATCGTACCTGACCTAGTATAATTTTTAAGTCCAACAAGAGATAGTAATTCAATGTTTACCGATTGTCTTCTTACCAGGTCGCCATAAGCTGAAGAAGCTGATCATCCCGATGCTTCTGATCCTCAAGCTGTTCAAACTGAAGCTGCTCCTCTTCCTGCCGCTCATTCTCGGTCTTGCCAGCTTCAAGAAGTTCCTCGGATTCATGGCTCTCATCATCCCAGGTAGGTACACCAACTTACATAAGTAACTTTGTAGAGCGATTAATAAAACTGTTTCTGTATCAGTCGCTCGTGGGTGGTTTTTGACGTTAGTATAAGTAAGTACCTACAGAAAGTCTGTCTGTTGTATTTTTGGATAGGGCTTCATATAATACTTATTTAAATAATAGTGAGGCAATAGTTCCAACAATAATGAGGTAATTATTACAAGAACCAGTCAGTGTTTCCATGGTTTCTTTTTTATTCTATCACGCGTTACCATTTAGTATAATTCTTACATTGTTAACTAATTGTCCTTCGCTTTTCTAATGTCAACGATTAATTCTTTAGCGATAAGACCTCTTGGGGCCTAAGTCAAGGTGCAAGGTTCAGTTTTCTGTCGACTCAGAAGAGATGGAGTTGACATAAGCTTTGGAGCGATCTGTCAACTCAACAGCTTAATTATCAATATGTTTTGTCGGTTTTCGAAAATAGCTAACTTAGCGTTATGCATCGTGACTAAGTCTAGTCACTAATGATGTGTTTTTCTTCTGTTTTTATGTGTGTTGTTCAATATGTATTGTATTTCAGGTGTTATCGGCTACTTCAAGTTCTGCAAGCCCAACAGTTCTCCTTTCTCGACGAGTCACTACAATGGGCCACAGTATTCACCCGCCGGCATTGGCTTAGGAGGTCCCTACAGAGAAAACCACCATGAACAATTTGAATACCCTGTAAGTTCATAAAAATATATTTAATACCTAGGAAATTTCGATAAATCTCACATTTTCAAAAAAAAATGATGTGGATCGGTATCTAAAACATTCGGGAATTTTGAATTTATTTTTCTCTAAACAAGATTGTCGAAATTCCCTCTTTTTTTCTACTGTTCTTGTGAAACAATAGACCTGATTATAATCTTCTGGTTTCAGACTGGCCACAAATATGGCTCAGGAGGTTATGGCACAGGGGGCTATGGCTCAGGAGGCTATGGTACCGGTGGCGGCATTGCTTTTAGGGATCATGAGTCCAATGCTCAGAGCCTGGCCTATAACGGTTGGGAGTATAGGAACAAGAAGGGAGGAGAGGACATCAAGGCCGAAGAAGCATAAGACTGATGTAGTAATATTTAAGTAAAACAAATCATCATCATCATCATTACTCAAACTTTGAATACTCAAGGATTGCTTCATGAACAATTCCTGCGTGACCATTATACAGCGGATGGTCACCATCGGGCCTAGTATGGGTGCGTCTATATCGCGTGTCAAATGTGGATAAAGCATCCGTCACTTATTGGCACATGTACTTATTTACGTGTCAGAAGGTGACGGATGCATTATGCAACTATAGGGCCCCAGGTTGTTGTTGGTCCAAACTGATGAAGAATATGTATTGTTGAAAGAGTAATAAGGAGAAAAATAACTTCAACATCATGTAGTTTTGTACAAAAATTATATGGAATTTATTAACGACAAATTTCATATGTAACACGTTGAATTGTATGTATGGAAACTATTTATTGTAAAAAATTACAAAAACATTTTTGCATCGCTACAGATATTTAATGTACAGTCAGCTGCAGAGAAATGTAACCACCTTTGCTAGGAAACTTGTATGCAGGGGGGGTCACTTTTCTCTGCAGCTGACCGTACATAGGCGAAGTTATGGGATTTGTTCCAGTTAACCTTGGAGTGGAATAAACAAGGACTAATATGCAAGAGGAAAGTCTTGTAACAGCGCTTGAAAGATTTCCCCTTATATTATTATTTTACTTACACGTTTCAATTCAACGTGTCTTTGAAGGTGCTTTTAATAACATTAGTGGCATGAGTTGCCATACCTTGTTTTACGTTTAATTTATTAGTCTTGTTAACCAAATCTGTGTATTTTTGGCTACTTAATACTACGAATACACTGTTACTTATATTAAAATCACTCATATTTATATCACTTAAATTAGTAGTATCAGAATATAAAATCATAGGTTATGTTACCTCTTTAGGTACTACGATACATATTATCATAGTCATACGTTGTGACCATTTAAAAATATTCTTTATAAGTGCTTAGTCTTATTTTGTAACTATTTATTGTTTTGTAAATAAATGTTAATATCAAATTTAACTGTTTCATTTGCTTTACCATACATTATAACCGCAAGCCGTTCAATAGGTTTCAAATTATTAAAAAGTACTTACTACCAATACTTTTTAGAATGAACTTTAACAGTGTCATAGTTTTTATTCTGATTCAAAAACTCTACCTCATCGAAATCTTGAAGAATAAACGTGTTGTCTCTATCAGTTTCCCTGCGTGTTCTTCTATAATTAGAGCCATCGCGTCTCGCCTTTTGGAAGGGCATAGGGTATCTAGGGATTTTCGCACGCCATCTCCTTGATTTCTTCTTTTGATTCGATTGGGTTGTAGGTTGGTAGCTGTCATCTCTTTGGTCAGTTTCGTCAGGCGCAAAGGTATCGTCTATCAAGTCTTTATTATGGGCCAATGGTGTGGGCAAGCTCGTGACTTGGTTGAAAAAGAATTTCTTGTTTTTCCTGTTCTTCCTTATTATCTTCTGTATTGTTCGTTTTGGAGATTTTTTCGTGGGGCGCTTTTTTGGTGGGGGTGGCAAATCTTCGTTATACTCGGAGTGAGGTATTTGCATCATAGTGCCCGGTTTGTCAGCATATGAGTTGTTATGAAGATGTGACTGAAACTGTTAAATAGAAATCTTAATTTTTTTACCACTAGTATACGTTTGCCCATTGTTTTCACTGACTAACAGGAAACTGTAATTTAATAGTAATCATGAATTCAGTTAGACCAAACGTGTCTATTGCAAAGGTCATAACTCATAAGTAAGTTCGATCCACCGATGTAGGGGTTAATTTTAGAAAAGAAGAAAGTGCTCGATTTAACTACACTATTGAAACTTCGCTTACAAAATATATACGAGGCAACTTTAATGATTTATTCTAAGGTCTTAGTAAAAAAGGGTATAACAGCTCAACCCGTACTAAAAAAGGGTAAATACATAAGCGAAGTATACTAGACTTAAACCCTTTTTCACTTGAACCCCAAAATGAAATCACTTGGACCCCAGTTGGGATTTTTATGGCATGGAGAAGGCAAACAAGAAAAGTGTGCTCGTTGCCACCTACCCGACATTTCACCATGCTGACTATGACAGGTGACAGGTGACAATTCGGTTTGCCTGGCCGTAATAATTTTCCGAATCCTTTTTACTGATAGATAGTCTAGACCCTAAGGTCCATCGTGGCATACTTAACTCCCGTTCCGATTGCTTCGTGGGTTGAGTCCTTTTCGTATGACTACGTCCGTATCTAATAGTTATTGCCGGTAAGTGTAATTCCATTACCAACTTACCAAAGCACTTCCCTTAGCAGAATGGCCATGGCGACGGGACTTGAATACAAAACTCGAACTATCCTGGAAAAAACAAATTTCATTCATTAAAATAAACAATTTGCGACAAGTGCAGGGCGCTAAATGTATGAAGTTGACGTATGCAGTTGAGCGATCTGTTAACCCCATACATGTTATCGATTTTCGAAAATGAGCAAATTTATTTGAAATATTGTTAGAAGATAGAATGTAACGGTTATATTCAAGGTTTCAAAAACCCGGTTTTTATATCGTCTCTTTCCTTTCTCGACCTCATATTTGATCGAATACTTAGATAGGAAAGTAGTCTTCATTCGTTAGAAGACATGAGTAAGTTTCCTATCTAAGTTTTTGATCAGGGTGGTTATGATAACATGGCTATGCAGTTCATTTTACGGTGAGTGTAAAGGACGGAGCTATAGCAGTTACATAACTCTGTCCTTTTCTCTCAGCTTAAAATGAATTGCACAGATATGTCATATAACACCACAGATTTTTGAGAAAGTAAAGGATTGATATAAATATGTTTGCTAAGACTTCGTTAGGGATAATGACGGTTGCATCACAGTACATTTTCAACATGGCGTGCTACACGAGAACAAACATTGACTCTTTCCCAGTAAGATCTGATTCACATAAAGGTTTAAGAAATAATCACGCCGGAAAACTCAAGACAGTAACATGTAAATTAGCTAAGTCTACCAAAACTACCCACGTAATTGGCCCAAAAATTTACAACGCCTTACCTGACAGCATCATAAAATTGTCAAACGAAAATTCTTTTAAAAATGAATTAAAAAAAATACTAATTAATAACGCATTTTACGACATAAAAGAATTCTTCAGTAAATTTACCAGCAAGACATTGTAATATTGTACCGGATAAATAATTTAATTTTGTACCTTAACTTTAAATGTAATTTTTGTAATTATTATAACGTGACATGTAATATTCTAATAATATTATGAATAAATGAGTATATGAGTATATGAGTATATGATGTTATTTCGAATCTTGTAAAAAGGTTAGATGACATCTTAACTCAGACTCCAACACCCTGAACAACTGTTTATTTTTTATTTAAAAACCGGGCAAGAGCATGTCGGACCATGCTCAGTGTAGGGTTCCGAAGCTGTTAAGGGCAAATACATAAAACTTTCTCAAAAAGCAACATGTATGAACAAATTTTCTATTTAAAGTTATTTGGTGCTGTCTTACATGATTTTTAGTAAGTACAAGTATAAACGCTTTAGTCGCCTGTATCTCAGGAACTAATTAAGTCTACTTAATCGTGATAGTTTTCCTTTTAAATTCGTTATAATGCGCTTTCATTGTAAATATTTCTCAGATATTCAGTATTTGAAGTTTTTGCTGTAGGGGAGGAGGAAACTTGACTCTAACAAAAATTTGCGCTTTAAAGCTTAATATTTCACAAACGGATCCCTTAATCGAAAAATTATTTTCGCAAATCCGGACGGACGGACACAACGAAACTATAACGGTTCCTAGTTTGACAGCGGAACCCTAAAAAAAGAACGCTAAGATTCTTGTCATTTAATGCACGGTTCTTATAAGTTTATTCACCGATGATCTTTCACGATAAAGCGAGCAACGTTTAATATAATAGGAAAATGTTTTGTTTTCTTTGAAAGAAAAATACTACTTTAGTAGGTATTATATGTACCTAAAAACAATAAAAATGTCTAATGACGAAACATACCCCAAATTATTTTAATATTTTACAATATTATTAATATAATATTGTAGAAGAAAAAATAAGTAGAAAGTTATTTATTCACTTTTTACGTTCCGATGTGTTGCAAAATATGAAATTGCATTGCAGTCTTGTGATTGCGAATGTCTATGGGTCACAGTTTCCACTTACCATCAGGTGGCCTGTGAGCTCGTTTGTCTACTCGATGCCATAAAAAAAAAAAAAAAAAAAAACAATGTACTAGAGATATGATTTACAGAAATCATCCTCATCATCGTCATCATCGTCATCATCGTCATCATCATCATCAACATCATCATCATCATCGCCATCTATCAACTAGCGCAACATAGAGTATTTCGGTCACGTGCTCAGGAACGACAGATACCTACACGCTGCTGCAGTTGATCATGATGGGCGATAGAGGGACGAAGAGACGCGCTGGAGAAGGAAGAAATCGTGGAGTGGACCGGTATTGCTTCTGTCTAACAGCTGTTCCGTCTAGGATAGGGACGAGCACAAGAAGGTAACGGCCAACCTTCACGATTGAAGAGGCACTTGAAGAAGAACTTAAAACATCAAACTCAATCAAATCAAACATCCAATATTGTACAAGCATCGTCGTCAATAATGTTTTGAATCATAAAATGTGTAAGCTAGCTCGAGCACGAACATTTTAATCGCATTTAATGTTTATAAATTACCTTTACTGTTCAAAATCTATTCGACGCACTCTGTCCCAAATAACATCCTCGTATATTGTAAAATTATATTTTAACATTTCTTTTATGTATATTTGGTTAATTACCTAGTCAGGCCATATTTTCGTCAAATAAAACGAACTCATATTATTTTTTAAATTTCAATACTAATTTAATTTAAAAGCTTAGATATTGCTCATTTTGAAAAACAAATAATATTTTTTTTTACTTGTCACATTTTTTAATTATGCTTCACTTAACTTTATTTCTGTGGTCATCTTTTATTGGCTTACTGTTTTATATCATGTTTTATTTGTTTTCATAAAAAGTATTAGTAGCCGCAATTTTCGAGACGATCTTTTAACATTCACAGCCGATGAAATTATGCATGACTTTTCTGTAAAGGACAATGCCCATAAAATGCCTGGCATGTACACCTTGTACAGAGATACTTCCAGTCTTTGCACGGTACTATTTGGACTGCGCATCTGGTACTGCGACGCAGTTCAAACTGTGTCGCAGTCCCAAATGCGCAATCCAAACTGTGCTGTGTACAGGCCGCTAATCAATATTATATAATATAGAATTAAACACAACTATACCGAATAATTTGAAGTCTGATAAAGACAGGAACGTATTGTTAGAATTCACACGATCATCCGTCGCTCACAAGAGTTTATTTCGACCTCCTTCACGTCACCATGAGATGTCACTTCCAGTATAACACTATGATGTAAGGTGTTGATAGAAATGAGCAGTGTCCATAGCATTAATTGCAATCTGAATGTTACTTACGCGATTATCGCGTAATCTTACGTCAATAATGAAGTGCGTCAACTAATACAGGAGTGGATAGCACCACAAACGGTAAGTTGCAGCCGATTTATACTTGTTGTGTAACTATTTACGCAATAAAACAATAGTTTATAGTTATTGGCTTCTCTGGGGAAAAATACAAAGTAGACAGACGTATTTCACGGAAAGTATACTTTGTTTACACCATAGTAAATAATTCCTTATTGAAGAGAAGCCATTCATCGCCCTTACTGTAATTGTATTGAGGGGCTTCGCACAGTAGGACGTCACGTGTGCCCATGTTATTTTAACAATATGGTACTTAAGTTGGGTTAGGTACAGTCACGAGATTAAATTTGGTACCCACCTTAGGTGCGAAGTCAATCTGACATTCTACAACAATAAGGTTGAGTTTCATTATCAGTTACAAATGACTTGACATCTCTAATGACATTGACAATATCAAGCCTATTTTTCTTGAAATGGGTCTGTACAGTCAAGGAATTTAATTTCTAGTCGACTTTGGACTACGTCAAACTGACGTAATCAATCAAAACGTAAGACGCATCTTTATGATTTTATTTACAGTGTCAATTTGACATAATCCAAAGAGGACTAGGAGTTAAATTGCGTGACTGTACCAAACTAATAGCTATCCTGCACAGTATTTGGATGATGTACTTACCATAAAAATTGAGACTTACTTAGGTTAATAATAAAAACAAAACACATTTTACAATCTCCTTTGTTTTAGTTATCTCAAAGCACTGTGCAAGGAAATGTATATCAAAAGACAACACCAAGGAACCAATACCTAATTCCGTATTCAAAAACACCTGGGCAAAAAGCATAATGACTTTTACTAAATTAGTCTGATTGTATTAAGGAACAGCCACAAATTACTCGCGATAACTAATTACGAAAAAAACAATCCGCCATTATTATGCTACCCCCGCATCACTAATTTGTTTGAGAAAAGTCTGAGAGAAACACTCAGGATTGAAGCCAACTGAAACTTTCTGAATGATTTATTAGTTTTCTGAATAATTTATTGGTGCTTTTACATGTTTGTAAGTATATAATGTATGTCCACTTGAAATGGCAATAGCAGTCTTCATATCCCGATTTTTAAAATCTAGATATAAATATCCTCCTACGGTCCAGTGTGCAATACCATGTACATAATCAAGGCAATTGAATTTGAATTGTGTTGCAATAAGAATAAGGTTTATTCTCCTATATTCTTAAACTGAAAATGGCATTATCGAACAATCTCAATTGACCTTTATTGCCTCACAAAAACTCCCCGTTTATTGTATGGTGGGTGTTGATTATTGGGCTCGTTTCACAATTAAAAAATAGCCAAATTCACGACAAACTTATATTTTTCTATTTATTGCGGTACATTCACATTTCAAAGCGCAAGGCGGCGTGCGGAGAGGGCAAATGCTGTCAACGACTGACTTTATTTTTACAAATGAGGCAACTAATGTCTCAGCACCCCGCGCTCCCAGCAAATAAAGACCTTAAAACTATACAACATAATTGCGTCGCTCACATGCCCCACCCACAGTGCTGCCCTAGCAGCACTCATCATCGATTGGTAAACGAGCGACGCGTGCAGCAGATCGGGTAAGGACACCAGTTTTCGTCTTAATTTTAACCATTCTGGTTCGTCCGTCTTTACCGGGCAATGTTTGTACAATAACGCCCCGTGGCCAAACGTTTCGGGGGCCACTCGGGTCAGCGACAAAAACCAGGTCTCCCACTTGTAAGGGCCTTTGCTCCTTATTCCACTTTCGTCGTGGTAGCATATCGGGTAGCACCTCTGTCACCCAACGTTTCCAATATAAATCGGCAAGTCTCTGCGCGATCCGCCATTGTTTTCTTAAGAAAAACTCAGAGTCATCAAATGATCCTATTTGAGGTAAGTTCGATGATGATCCCAATAGAAAATGATTTGGCGTCAATGCCTCTCTACTACCAGCTTCTACAGAAACGTGGGTTAAGGGTCGGCTGTTGACAATGTTTTCCACTTCTGCGAGTAGGGTGTTATACGTCACTTCTCTGGGCGCACGTTCCTTCAGGATGACTTTCAGCGAGTTTTTTACATTCCTAATGAGTCTTTCCCACGCCCCACCCCAGTGTGGGCTTGCGGCAGGAATGAAAGTCCATTTAAGTCCACGATTTAATATCGTATTGCGAAGCTCTTCATCATCTTTGAGCTCTGAAATGGCCCTTTTCAGTTCGACATCAGCGCCTCGGAGATTCGTGCCGTTGTCCGAAAAAATATGCTGAGGCCATCCTCTTCTCGCTGCCATTCGTCGAAGGGCCATGATTAATGCGTCAGTCGTCAGGTCAGCGACAGTCTCCAAGTGAATGGCTCTCACCGTAAGGCACGTGAATATCACTCCGTACCTCTTTTCCCGTCTTCTCCCGATTGTGATTTCCTGTGGACCGAACAAATCGACTCCGCAGAAGGTAAAAGGTCGCTGATGGTGAGCCAACCGGGCTTCTGGTAAGTTTCCCATTATTGGAATTTCAGGTTTGCATTTTTTTATCTTACAGATCATGCATCTAGTTGCGACATGTTTCACTGTAGGACGTAGTTTAATAATCCAATATTTTTGTTTTAAATTGTTCACCACAGTCTCTTGGTTTCCATGAGCCGCGCCGACGTGGTAAGCTTTTACTATTAACTTAGTTATGTGATCTCGCCCATCTAGGATAATTGGTATTTTTGTTTCAGGACTTACATCGGCAGCATCGATTCGGCCTCCGACGCGCAGGACTCCGCGCTCATCAAGGTAAGGTGTCAAAGTAAGTAATTTACTACATTTTGGTAGGTATTTTCCCTTTTTTAGGATATTGATTTCTTTCTTTGTAAGTATCACATTTCTCCATCTTTCGCTCCACAGCTTTCAGACGCGACAATGCGTGAGGAAAGGAGTCAGGCATTACGCTATCTTCGTTTTTCCAGGGTAGCCCGACGTACCATCTGCCATTAACAAGAGTAGTAGTCTGTTCCAGTTTCATCAAGGCACATACATCATTTTGGTTCTCGCGAGGCTTACTAGTTACGCCCAAAGAATCAAACGTAAAGGATCGACGTACTTCTTCATGTAAGTTTTGCAGTAAACGTTTATTTTCAGCTACGTCATCGCTGACTTCATTATTGAAGACGAATAGGGTTGATTGAGGCGCAGACGCAGCGGATGACGTCACTTGTGCGGGAGCCCTCCCATGCAGGCACCAACCCAGCGGCGTGCGGGTGGCGCAAGGCTCCTGCGGATTACCAGCGACAACTTGTAAGGGTAAGAGCAGGTGGTAGTTGTCTTGCCCTATAAGCACTTCCGGTTTTAATTGTTCGCAGTAAAAGTTATTTTTAAGTCCTTGTAAATGCGTAAATTTATCACAGTTCTTCAAGTTAAAGTTTTGTTTAGGTAAGTTTAGTTCGCTGACACTGCGCGCGCTAATCGTAAACATATTATGTCCATCTCTGTTAGATAACGTTAAGTCCACCAGGTAAGATTCGCACACTAGGTTAGTATTGTCCCACGCGCCACGCACACGCAGACACTCCCGGCGTCCGCGCACCCCCGCCCGCTCGGCGAGGCCCGCGCTTATCAGACTCACTGTAGATCCGTCGTCAAGCAGAGCACTTGTATTAATAATACCGTTAGGGCCGTGAATATTTATCGGCACAACTTTTAATAAAATCTTTGAAGATGAGTTCATATGCGCCACTACCTCAGAGTTAGATTCAGACTCAATCTCGGTCACTTGCACTGTGCTATTATTGTTACTGCACTGTCTGTCACTAGCCACGAAATGTAGCAAACGGTGATGCGCTCCGCCGCAGTTATCAATATCGCACGCGGGCGCCGGGCACGTCTGTCTATCGTGATGACTCACTAGGCATTTATAGCAAAGTCCGAACCGTTTCACATAATGCCAGCGATCTTTTCTTAATGACCTTTTAAACTTTTTGCACTCGGGTAGGTTATGATTTGGTCCATGACAATAACGGCACTTTGAGTAACTTTGTCCACTTTGTAGTAACACTGTTTGTGAATTAGCACTATTGTCCGAATACTTGCGTCTATAATTGTCTTTAGGCGCGTTTACCAACGTGACACTGCACTGCGATGTTTTGAGGGCTTCTTCATGGAGAAATTCCGATAACTGATCGAGTCCGGTCGTGCTGGCGGTGTTGCGTAGGTACTTGAAGTCTGCCCATTTAGATAAAAGGATAGTAGGTAGCTTTGTTAGCACAGCGGTGATTAAACTTGTATCTTGAAGGAGATTTTCTCGGCCAAGCGCGACCACAGCAGCAACATAATTTTTTATTTTATTTGAGAATACGACGATGTCTCTATGATACTCTGGAGACACGGCGTTTATTTTCTTTATGTCTTGTTTTATTTGGGATAAGATGCGGTCTGGGTTCCCAAATTGTAGTTCCAGCGTGGACATAAGTATTTCTGGAGAGGTGGCCGTGATGAGTAGCGCTTGGACAGCCTTCTTAGCTGCGCCACGAAGACATTTTCGTAGCCGCCACAAATTTTCTGAATCAGTAAATTTACACAAGCGGGTAGATTCCTCGTAGGCCATTTTAAATTGTAAAAATTCCATTGCGTCGCCTGCAAACAGCGGCAAATCCCTGGGTGTGCTGATGCGGCTCAATAAATTCATGTTGTTGTTGTTGCAAACTGAGTTGGTTACCATATCCTTAAGTACACAGGCTAACTGCTGAATTGGACCATCAGTGCCAGCGTTCGCCGGCGGGCACAGCAAGCCAGATGATTGTGCTTGGTTGGCGGCGTGCTGTGACTCCAATTCTACTCGACTGTGTTCAACCCACTTAGCAACTTCACTTTGGTTGTCGACTGACGACGGTGGACTGTACTCTTCATTTAGCTCAGCTAGTTCCGCCTCTAGGCGTTTGTCAATGAGCTGCATTTCTATACGAGCTTTTGCCTCAGCCGCTTGCAATTCCAGCTTCTTCTGGCGCGCCTTAATTGATGATGCTGAGGATTTCTTCGACGACAAGGTTTTTTGAGAAGTAGGTAATATACCGGTTTCCGTTACAGGTAAGGGAATAAGCAACTCAGATTTTACACTTCCGGTATGCAACAAAATCGTTTTGTCTGTCTTTCCTTTAGGTTCAACATCCTGATTTCCACTAGTAGAAGCCACGGCTGGATCAGCTTCGGTCGCTTTCTTTTCCTCTTGCTGTTTCCTTATTGTGTTGCGTGTCTTGACCATTTTTGACGGCGGCGTGAGGAACATCAGGATCCGGTTCGAATGACCACTTTGCGTGTCTTGACCATTTTTGACGGCGGCGTGAGGAACATCAGGATCCGGTTCGAATGACCACTTTGTTGATTATTGGGCTCGTTTCACAATTAAAAAATAGCCAAATTCACGACAAACTTATATTTTTCTATTTATTGCGGTACATTCACATTTCAAAGCGCAAGGCGGCGTGCGGAGAGGGCAAATGCTGTCAACGACTGACTTTATTTTTACAAATGAGGCAACTAATGTCTCAGCACCCCGCGCTCCCAGCAAATAAAGACCTTAAAACTATACAACATAATTGCGTCGCTCACAGTGGGCCTTACGAGGATATTATAATAGAAAAAACCGACTGGCTGACTGATCGATCAACGGACAGACAAAACCGCTGAAACTAGAACTTGAAGTTTGGAAGGAATGTTCTTCGGATAGACTAGAAGTGCATTAACAAGGGAAATTCATCCCCTAAGGGGTTAAAATTAGCTCTATGCGTTTGAAGTCGCAGGCGTCATCTAGTAGCTGTATAATAAGCTTAGAGTCCTAGTATGTCTTCTGAAGATCAAGTGAAAAAGGGTTTGTCTAGTATACTCCGTTCATGTATATAACCTTTTTTATTACGAGTTAAGTCGACTTGTACCGAACTAGGACCCTAGCTAGCCATAAACTCATTGAAATGTAATCGTGTCTAAGAGCAGATGTAAATGATGAGTTCAAAGGTGGCAACAGGATCTCTGTTAAACGTAAACTAGATAATGACCGTGTATATTTTTTTTGTTATCCTGTTTTTGTGTCTCACTGCTGGGCAAAATATAAAGTCCAAAATATGTGTCAATTTTTTTTGGGAGCATCTTATTTGAATAACAGACATACTTGTTATTTATGAACTTTAAATCATTGAAGGACAAATTAAAAATTAAAAAGCAGTAGACGTTACATTTGACTTAACGACCTTGAAAATAAAAGACAATCGTGATGTGGAAGTGGAAGTCTAATAGAATAAGACACAGCGCGCCAAATTTTCACAGAGACGAGGGAAACAGCTATACTCGTCGTACTCGACCATTAGAAAACTAGTAATTTTGCATCCATGTCATTTTACGACCTGGTCATTTTCAACCATTTTGACATCCTCGTCTATTTGCGACTAAATCATTTAGCGATTTTTGCTTGGAAGTATGAACCAAACTCATCTTTATTTTTTATAATGTCTGCCAAAAGACGTCCAATGCTGGTCATAGGTCTTCTGTAAGGATTGCCACAATCATCAGTGTCACTTTCCATATCCACCAGGTCACTGCCCCACCAGGTGATTGGTCCACTGCACCCACATTGTATCTTCTGATAATTCGCATTTGGTAATTCTTCAATCACATTACTTACGTTCTACTAGAAATTTGCTCTGCCTTATAGTTTTACCAATTTTTGTCACGGTTTTTACACTAAAAATATTATAAATAAAATAAGAGGAGATGAAATGATTAGAAATTCTGAATTATTTTATAATGATTTTACTTGATACTCAAAAATTCAAAAGATATCGTTAAGTTGATGATGATAATGATGAAAACAATTTTCACGATAATAACGATGTAATTCCTGATGTAACCTGCATTTGGAATTTTATTATCTCCAGAAATTACAGCGAAGATGAGTAAAACCAAAGTTTGCAAAAAATGCAAGGACACCAATTCTTCATTATCATAACCTAACCTTAGGTTCGAATCATTATACTTGTTTAAATCATCCTCTTATCGTTACCCTACACTAAATGGAGCAAGCACAACATTTTCTTTGTCTTATCTATCACTTGGATTTGTCTGCTTTCAATCAAGTACTCACATATTGTATGCACGTATCACAAATCTCATCAACATTGCATTCGCTCTTCCTCTACTCTTATATCCTTCTATATATTATCATCACTCATGAATATGTGTCTCTGGATTTCTTTGGAATATGTACATGCCACGTCGATGCACCACTTCATTGCAAATAAAGGTCTTTTCTATCTATTTTTCCTGTCATTGGTGCTACTTTTTAATACAATATTTAAACCGTATTTACATCAAATTATCTTTTTATAAATAGTGTTCTGAAACTTGTACGTACCTGAGTTAATTGAGCCGCTGTCAAATACAATAAGGACGCTTTGAAAAACAACGGGAAGAACATTTTAAAATTACCATTGAAGAATGACTTCGACGAATCGGTACAAGCCTTTTTATCAACTACCGCTCTTAGTTCTAAGAACGTAAACACCATTGTTCTCAAGAGAGCAGCTACTTTACAAGAGCATTAGAAATGTGAAAAATTGATACCACAATCGCATAGTCAAGTTTCCCGTGACTTCGGTGTAGACCTATTTGAGCAGTTTAACGGGCATATCTGCCAATACGATGTCAAGAAATTCAGTAAGTTGCGAAGGTTGTAATAATCACAGGTGTAAAATGGACACGTAAGCAAACAAACACCATGGACAATCTTATTATCGTTCAACTGGTACGAATTAAAAGTGACGGTTTTGACATTTTAAACGGCTTGTTCGAAATACCAGACCATGAATAGCCCCAGCACTAGTTTAAAAACACTGTAAAAAAAAGTAAGGCGCGAGCGAGAGCGGATATACCTTAGTTCATTTTTAGACATAGCGGTGGGAAAGCTTATATAAACAGTAGTGTCCTAGTTTTATTTGAAGGTTACAAAGAAAAAAAAGTGGGTAAGGAATACAAAACAATTTTAGAAGACTCACGTTTGGAACGCACCTTTGTATGTAGTGATGTGGCACAGCACAGAAAGTACGTAGACCAACGTACTTACGTATCAGTACGTGTACAAGATGCAACGTCAGTTACAATCGTCATTTATGAGACGATACAAGTTGCAATCCGCCAATATTAGTACTCGTACTTGCAAAAATCGAAGAATTACTCTTGTACGTTTATCAATTTATTTATTTAGGAGATAACACAGAAACGTGAAACAACACAGGAAGAGTATTATACGAGTATATAAGTAAATTAGCACTATAGATACAAATGATTTCTTAAATGTATTTCGTGAACACAACAAAGACTAGGGGAAAAATACAGCATGCAGAGGACTTATGTAAGTTTTAATAGAAAAATTACGTCAACCAAACAAATAATAGTGAAATATTAAAGCTTGTTAAGATTTTATACAGCAACTTTAAACTGAATGCGCGATTTTGAAAATACGAGTAGATGTTAATTTATGTTTTGCTTACGCACGGTTCCTCCATGGAATCCCTAATCGTCATTTGTCCTAACGCATCGTTTGTCCTAATTTTCGTTTATCCTAAAGCCATTTCTACTTAAAATTTAAACCTTTTTAGTGTTGTTTTTATATAACCCTAACCTAACCAAACCGCAGATATAATTGGAACACTTAAAAAATAGCCTGACTTAGCTAGGGCAAATGAAAATTCGGACAAACGATGTGTAAGGAGAAACGTTGTTAGGGATTCTTACTATACCCCTTACGCACACATACACAAAAGCACCCGTACGGTCAAGCCACGTGTTGACTAGCCAAGTCATCAACATCACCTTCATTATTAAAAACTTCTTTTCTTCACTGAGCATAATTATACTTCCCATAAGGATTGCTTCAATGATCGGTCTCGTACCACCACCTGCTCGCAAATAATTCCCACGATCTACCTTGTGGAAGGAAGGTTCCAACACTGCGTCATCTGTATGACGTAGAAATAATTTTATTTTTTGCCACATCCTTTCAGTCATTGAAACCTTGTTATTAGCATTTAACCACATACTTTTAAATGACGACACGTCATACAAGTAGGTAAACATAACAAAATACCAGAAGGAGGCCAAGGTGTCTAAAATGGTTTTCAAATTAGTATACGTTAGAGATGGGCTGACTAAGGATTTTACCGACTGGCCGGTCGGCCGACTGATCGGTTTGCAATTTGCCGGTTAATCGGCCGACTAGTCAGCAATGCCGATCATAGGATTCTGCTAAGTTCGGGTGAACTCGGAAACGTTCCGTTTGACCAGTTTTGTTAACTTTTTTTCTGTACCGGCCTATTGCACAACAATAAAACATAACAACCCTAAATATAGTATTAAAGCGAACTTCCTAGTGCTTTTTATTTCCTATAGACAATAAAGTGCTGAATATTTGGCATTTTTTGCCGACTAGTCGCCGACTAATCACCGACTAGAAATCGACTAGTCAGCCCATCTCTAGAATATCATGACGTAGGTGCTAATTTCTAAATTATTTCTTATCGTGTATGTTTCCAGAACTGGATCGAAAACCAAAGAGTGGCTGAAGTTGAAATTCTATATAATAACGCAAAAGAAAGTAACGTTGGACAACTACTAACATAATACTATCTGTCAATAATGTTTACTCTGGTAAGTCCTGAAGTCTAACGAGTTAAATTTATATCTATTCTACTCTTTCTTAACAGACGAAACTTGGGGATTACTTAGATTAAATGTTATATAGGAGGTTTATGTGTAAAAGTGGCCGATTTTTATAGCTAAAATCATAAAAAAAGTTAAATGAAAAAGGTATCGGTCAACTACATTACTGTCATCTGGAGATGAATAAATGATGAGGCACTACAAAACCTTGTTGCTTTGACATGTTATTATATCAACGACGTTACGATAGCTCTTATTACATAACAGTAATAGTGGGTGATAAAAACCATACGATGACTAGTCAAAAACTATAATATTATTGTTATACCGTGTAGAATAGAACCCCATCACCTAAGAAGCGGAGGTGAATGTAATTTCTGTTCATAAAACCATCAATACAACAAGGTACAGTCGCGGAATGAAAAGGTTGACCATCTTAAGATCTGTTTTTGCTTGCTCAGAATAAGCTATCAGTATCTACTTATCGACCGAGTATGACACATTCCGTCATAATTAATGTCATTTCACTACATGGCTCTGACACTACAGATTCATGGTTACCATGGTCACGCGTATAAACAACAGCCACTATTGGTTCAAACTGAACTCCAGTTTTTATTGGTCGTTGCTATGTTCACGTATAAACAACCGCCGCTATTGGTTCAAACTGAACTTAGTCTTTATTGGTCGTTACAAAAGCGTTGCTATGGTCACGTATAAACAACAGCCACTATTGGTTCAATATTATTATTAGTTGATGAGCTGAACTTATAGAACTTATAGTAACTAAGTAACATAAAAGGTCTAAGCGATTTACATGATACCTAGCGAAGAATCATCCTGAAGAGTAAGACTCTTAAGCCATAGTGCCATGATTGTATCTACTTCTATATTGTTTATTGTTTCTTTTCAGAAATATGTAACACTGATATACCTGGTCGTTCCCACAAGATGTTCCTTGCTCTTAAACACGTTTAATCCAAATGGAATCCGCATGTCAGACTACTGTCCAAAAATGCCGCATTGCGAGGAAGGGACCCATGTCTTGTGCATGTATTATGATCCAGTACGTATCCTGCTTGTTGAAGTCCTGTGTCCTAAGACAAATGGCGGTATCTCAGACAAAACTCCTGTGGTAAATGCAACCTTATACTAATGGGATAGGATTGAATCAGCTTTGGTTATTGAATTTGAGATACCGCTTTTTGGCTTATGAAAAAAGCCCTAGTGAAAACGGATATACCTAATTAAATTCTAGTCAGATTCACGCTTGAGATTTCCGAAGCGCCTGACTTGCGCTTGGCCATTTTTCTATTTTGAGCGTTAAAAAGGAAAGTAACGTAATCAAAAATAAACTGTTTTTTTGCATAAATTCACCTCAATTTAACCAAATTATATGGTGGTAAAGTGGCGCTTTGCAGTTTTTTGCCTACTACGATAGATGGTGCTTATGTCACTTTTCTACTACGCTTGTTCCCACCGTTTTCTGATGGAATTCCGATTCGCTTTTGCGGCGGTAGAGGTGTGTTTTTTTCTTGGAAATAAATATCATATTTTGCAATAACTTACAACTTATACGAGAACAGCGTATATTGAATGCAAAAATGGCATTTTACAAAATACATCCCAAACAGTGTAGTTTCATGTTCTAATATACTTTTTCACTAAGGCTGCAATAAAATTAGCTTACTAGCAGATGAAAACAAGGTCGTATAAAGCAAATTTTCCTCCAGATCTCTTGAAAAACTAAGCTTGTATGACGGCTTTTGGTGGTTCGGTGGTTAGTGCAACTAACTTAAGTAACGCCCTCTAGGAACTTTGTTTTTAACATCGACAGGCTGGCATGATATTTTTCTTCTGTATTAAGAAATAACAAAAAACAGTGATCGTAGAGGGAATTACTTAAGTCAGTTGCAATAACTAGATAGTTGCAATTATAAGACTCCACCTTAAATGTATTTAAACAAAACTTTTTGCAATGTTTCAAGAGATAAAGGTAAATGAGTTTTAGGAAGGTACGGAATATTATCTATAATATATTAATACTAGCTGACCCGGCAAACGTTGTTTTGCCATCTAAATAATTTTTAAAGAAAAATGTTAAGGGTGGACAACCCTTATCACTAAGGGGTATGAAAAATAGATGCTAGCCGATTCTCAGACCTACTCAATATGCTCACAAAATTTCATGAGAATCGGTCAAGCCGTTTCGGAGGAGTACGGGAACGAACATTGTGACACGAGAATTTTATATACATATATATGTATAAGATATCGCGATTGACTGACTGGCATACAACGCACAACCTAGAATCCTGACACACTGCATAGCCATGCAATTTCTGAACATGGAAAATGTTGACAGCAGAAAAAAAGTAAAGCATTGCATAGTTTCTTAAATACAAAAGCGACACAAATCTAAATTTATTGATGTTGCATTTAAATTCGGAATCCTATAATTATCCTATATACTTTAAAATTTAACTCAAAATATATTTGTTTTTGATTTGTAGCTGTCCCTCCCAAGCCAATAAACCGTATCTGAGATGCAATTGCCAACGTAGATTCAGTTCTATCCTCTTACTAATGAAGCTGTTATTGCCACAGAAGTTTCATCTGATACGCTGCTATTTGATTTAGGGCAAAGCTGTTAACAATATCAATTATCAGAAACTTCATGGATGTGCAATGTGTCAGAATACTCCTTATCAGCCTAGTACTGTAAGATTTGAATTTGACGGGGTAAATTAAGAAAGGATTTTTCACAAATCGACCCCAACGTCGAAGGATATAGGGGAGTTACGGGGAACTAATTGTACGCTTTTTGATTTGATTTTTTTAAAAGATGTTCTTATAAAAATCATGCTTCCAGAGGTTTGTCTAATCAGCATATTTTTTATTAAATATTTATCACAGAAACTGATTGATAGAGTAAGGAATAAAAAAGTGAGAGAGAAATGTTGAATAAAAGAAGATGTAGTGACTAAGATTGAAAAGGGCATGCTTCGATGGTTCGGTCATTTGGAAAGGATGGATGAAAGAAGATTTACAAAAGAGATATACAGATCGAAAGTGAGTAGACGGGTCGGATGGGGCCGCCCTAGGCGTACTTTCTCAAATCAAATCGGAGAAATACTGGAAAAGGGCCGAATCTTAAGTACCCGAAACCGACGTGCGTGCATGACTCGATGTATGAATGTGGAAGAATCGAAAGAAATTTGTCAAGATCGTAGCAAGTGGAAAGAAGTGGTCTCTGCCTACTCCTCTGGGAAACAGGCGTGATTTAATGTATGTATGTATGTAAATATTTATCATCGTTATTTACTGAGAAAAGTTATATTGAATATTATCAGTATTTGCTTTGCTGGAGCTAGAAATATGACATCTGAGAAATAGGTTTCTTTTGTGACGTAAAGACTCACTAACGAGGGATCGGAAGGGAAAAAGGGATAAAAGGGGAAATATCAGAATAAACGAGTTCTACGTACATGAAGTCAGGGGCAAAAGCTATCACATTACAATACTTTTATAAATGTGAAAGTGTGTGTGTGTGGGTTAAAATATTTTATTATTTGTTACAACTTTAGAGTGAAAAGACTGGTCTGTTTTTTTTTTTTTCGGGGACAAATTAGTGAATTGAAAAAGTTTTGCAAACTTTACCGTGTCACAAATCAAATGGATCTCAAATATAAGACGAAAAATTACAATTCTTTGAAACTACAGAGCTTAAATTTTGAAAAAAAAAATTACAAATATAGTTCATTGCTTGTAGATTACAGAAAAACTTATAATAATTCTATAAAAAAATACGTAGATACGTAACCCTCTCCACGAGAGTTCAACTCGTACTTCGCCGGTTTTTTGTACTTCTCATTACTTTGTAGGAAACTGATCCTGTGTATTGGTTTTTCACAGTAATGCCGTGTAAATATATTTGTAAATAAATAAATGAGTAAAGTGGGACCCAAACAACCTTTTCCCTCAGATTTCGGGTTGTACACAACTTAGGGGCCGTGTTGCGAGCATGGACCACAAATCCGTAATAGGGTGCGAGTTTCGTGGTCCCTTGAGGCGATTCCGTTTCGGCTGGTGTTTTTAATATTTAACATTCATTTTTGTTTTTTTACTTTTTTTTGTTGCTTGCTGTTTGTGCTTGGCATGGCCCGGGTGAATTTCGTCTTTCATACAAACCTTGCAGTAAACAATAAAAAAATCAGGTAAATCGGTCGAGATATTCTCAAGTGATGCTTTGTCAAACGTGTGGCAATCATTTTTATTTTCATTTAGTGAATACATTTTAATAAAAAACACTAAAACCTCTGCATGCTTGATCAAGGAATTCTGACCTTCTAGTTAACTTGTTATAAATGCTATAAAATTCATACAATGCGACATTTTGTTGGTATTTCTTTAAAAAAAAGACCTGCGGGCAGACGTAAGTGTTCGTAAAAGCGTTGGCCTTTTAAAACAACGCGCAATAATGTATTGTCTTAAAATCGAAAGATTTTTTTTCACGTTTTTAATAAACAATTTATACTCTATCAATGATATAAATAACATTTGAAAGATGAGTGATTAAATTTTTCCAAGAAGTTAAATAAGTTCATGAAGGTTAATCAACTTTGAAATACCTACATGCATGTTATGTTTATTTGTACGACAAAAAGACATGCAATAAATATGTTGACTTTGCAATAAATATGGAAAAGAAGTGACAGCTGCAATATCATATAAAGTCACATGAAAGTGACAAATAGAAAATGACAAGTGGGATAAGCGCGGGCGAATGCGGTTTTTAATCCGGACGTTATTTGACGTCCATTTGTCCGCGTCCGGGTGCTCACGTGACCAGGTTACGGAATAATCGGACGTATCCAACACTTACAGTTCTGTGCTATCGATTAGAGATCTAAAAATAATTAAACTGAGGTACGCTTGTGCGTTTGTTTGATAGAATTGGTAATTTTCTGGTCCTTTTGTTAATCCAGGGTATAAGCTATTACCATTCCAAATTTCAACCAAATTGTTTAGTTTTATCATGATAGATAAAGATAAAGATAAAGATAAAGATAAAGAAACATTTATTCTCAACAATACAAAACAACATTAGGTACCTACATAGATACAAAAAATAAGACACGGAGAAACAAGCATTCGCTAGCCGTAAAGCCAGCACTGGTCTTCCGTTGGAACCGCTTGGTGAAGAGACGGAAAGTGACACACTTACTCGTAACACAAAATAACATAAATTGAAAAACATCAAGGATCAAAATTTTAATCATTTATTCGAGATTATCTCGAACGACCATAATAATTACAGCCTGTTAAGGTTGGCAACACTAATAAAGAAACAGAAAACAAAATACTAGTCTATGGGAATGCAAACACAGCAAGAAAAGCAATATAGGTTACGTAACAATAACAAAAATTGGTAGACTTATAGAAATAAAATAAAATGATGAAGGAACAAACATACTTACTCACACACACACGAATTAGGCCTTTTATTGAAGTAACCCGTAACAAGATATTCAACGCCATTTCAATTACCTTTATTCCCTACTGCTTCATATCTTCCCTGTCACACTCATGCTCAAATTTGGGCAGAAAGCGAGACCGAGTAATGATGGCAGCGCGTGCGCCGCGACCTGATGCTTATCTAGCTTTAATACGGCAAAACGACGCGGGGACAAATAATTATCAGTGCGGCGCTTTCTAACTAATATCAAAGAATAGGACACAGGACTGCTGGAGGTGAAGAAATGTATGTGATTGAATAGGAACGTTTTTAATAGGTGTTCTGAAAAAAGCATTCTCATACAAGTTAGTGGCTAATTTACAGAGACAAAAACACCTGCTAATGGCTAAAGAGCTGAAACGCTACATGGTCTTTTCTACGTCACAGCTAATGCTTATGATTATATGATAATGTATAATTAAGGCTAAAGACATTCCGTACCTGCTCCTAAAATACACTTATGTAAAATTATAATTACGTACTTGTTATGTATTTTATTAATTTGGATCCGTTGTCCGTTATAAAGGTTTCTTAAGCCGGAATTTTGAAGCGGCGCAAGATGGGTCGTTTTCAAAATTATTGTACATATCGTTTGTTAGTCGTATACCTCGAAATCAAAAATTCCTTGTAGCTTTTCACCTAGTCGCGTTTCGCCGCGATAGCGTATTTTGTTGTAGCGTGTAATATCGGTGGTATATTTTGTTACTCGCATATATTTTTAATAGATTTTTACAACAGTAGCAAATTTTGGTGTAGCATGTATTATCAATAGCCTATTTAGTTAGCCGCAAAAAAAATTAGTCGCCTTTTACCTGGGTCGCATATTGTTGTAGTGTATTGTATTAATCGTAAAAAAAATGGCTATATCACTGAGATGTAATAAAAATACGGTCGCTTATTGACTGATTTGAAGAATTTGTGGTTTGCAAACTAGCTATAGTGCTTCAAGGAAATATCGCGATATGTAATAACGCATTACAAACAAATATCTATCGAGGTGAAAAGCGACTACAGTGAAGAAAGGCAGGAAAGTAATTATACTATGGATTTTATATACCATTGTAATTTGCGACCAGAAATCATACTACAAGAAAAAAAATCTGTTCAGAAATTTTGAGATCGCGGCGAAACGCGAATAGGTGAAAAGCTACAAGGAATTTTTGATTTCGAGGTATACGACTAACAAACGCTTTTGCTTATTAAAAACAAACTGACGATGGCATCCTTTGTGTAACGAAAGTTGGTCATACAAACTATATGGGTAACTTTCGTTACACAAAGGAATCAATAAAGTTCTGTTTTAATTAAATCCTTTAACTGTGTACAATTAAATATGGATGTTGCGGAGTTTCAAACCGGGTTCCAATAAGTCGGACCTTATGATTGATGTTACACTTCCGGTTTTGACTCCGGTTTATACCGAGGGGAGGTAGGAGACCATTGGGCAGTTCGGGCATTACCTTATACCTTAATAAGGGCCCCTACCTCCCATACTTATCCCGCATACTGCGAAATACACATCAGGGTAGTGATTCTCTCGGACGGACGAACGAGTGAATGTCCAAGCGGCGAGCTTAAGTGGTCCCGTCAGTGCGAACAAAACATATTTTAGCGCGTGCATTTTCAATTTAGCATCATGGTTTCTGCCGATGGATCGAACCGATGCTTAATTGAACATGCACGCGCTAAAATGTGTTTTGTTCGCTCTGACGGGACTACTTAAACTCGCCGCTGCGATTTCGCTCGTTCGTCCGACCGTCCGTTGTTTTTGAGAGAATAACACCCCAGCATACCTGTCCTATCTCGGGGCACCTATAGTAAAGCGATGGAGCAAAATATTTTATCGACAAAAAATATATCGATACTGCTGTCAACATTACGATGTACCATGTAATATTATTCAAAACATTTTTGTTTTCTTCGTTTCGGAATAAAACAATTAACAAATTAAAACGTGTATTTATTTGTTTATTTTAAAATAGGTTTCGGTATCAACGATTGCCGTCTAGGTGAAAATATCCACTTTAAATTACTGAACGTTCTCTCAACGTCCACAGTGGTCAACGGGGCATTCTTCAAATATTTATAATGACATAAAGCCGACTTTGGATAAAAGTGTGGGGATGTGATTGAAATGGCATTAAGAGGCTCGATATCAGATATGATTTCGAAGCTTTTTATAGTAATCGAGAATTTTCAATAAGCACATTGTATATCGACATCTTTTTTATCGATATCAAATCCCTAAAACTTGCCCCGAGTTAGCACAGGCATGCACATGCGTATACACACCGCTCATGTTTACCGCCTATGACTCTGAATTCGGTTTCGGTACCGGTTCGGCTTTCAATAAACCGAATTTAGAAACTCCGACTCCGACTTCTTTTCCGTTAATCCCCACTCTGTACCCTTAGGGTCCATATTGGCTCATATAAAATTGTTGTTTCGAATTTTTATTCAAATACCGATTTGTGACTATACTCATCATTACTCCGAAAAATTTTGCTCGTACTTTTTTGTTCATACCTACTTTTTTAAGTCATAATCATCGCAACTCATAATACCTACCTACATTTTTTCAAAAAACTGTTACTTTTTTTAGATTTTTATAAATCTAACCTAACCTAACCTAATTTTATCTACACGTAAGATATTTAAGAAATTCTGAATAGTGTACGGTTCCATGAATATTGACGGTATGAGTTCAGATGATTATAAGTTCCGATCGTTAGTATTAAAAAAAAATATGAAGAGTATGAAGAGTGATCATTAGGTTGTAAAATTATTATGAGATACATTTTTGGAGTTCCAATAATGTAATTTGCAATTTTATATGAACTTTGGCGCACCCATACCCTTACCATGAGTTACAATTAACGTACTCGCTAGCGAGTCGAATGCTCTGTCCCTCGCAGACCTCGCTGTATTTTTATAGAGTACGAGGGACAGAGCATCTCGCTAGGGAGTACGGTAATTGTAACTCATGGTAGGGGTACTGAGCACACACAAAATGACGTCATTGGCTCACGCGTGTGGCGCGTGCGTGCCTAGCATGCGCCGCACTGCTGCAGAAAACCAGCTTAATTATATATTTTTTTCACATGATAGGTACGCATCATGGGCCCAGCATGCTCCCAAGACGCCCATAACGTGACAACTACGGAGAAATTTAAAAATGAACTTTTGGACATCGTTAACGAGTAAGTAAGTACAACTAAATAGTTTTGGCGTTACGTGTGTGTGGGTACAGACAAACTCTTGTTCATAAAGTATTTACTGTCACTTTCTGTCATATTCAGATGTCAAAATGACAGAAAAGGATAGAACATATTTCAAGCATACTTTAACATAAGAGGGTATATCTATATCGACGATTGCTTCAAAAAATTCGTGGGTTTTTTACTTTTACTAATACGTTTTTTTAGTTTTGCTTGTAACTAACTAACTAACATACTAACTTACTTATAAGCGTAAGACCGACTTTAAATTTTACATGCTGATGTAATTTCCATTACAATAGAGTTGTATTACGGTCCCATTGAGTTGGTGCAATACAATATCAACCCACCTAATATTCTCTATTGAACACTAAATACAATAAATACAAAAAAAAGTAAGTACTTTTTTTTTCCACCAAAGTGATTCAGAAGGTCGTTTCGCTAAAAAGCTTTTCTAAACAACCTTACAAAGAAGAGAACTTAAAAAAAACAAAAAAATAGAAATGATGACAAATAATTGAGACGGAGTTCAGACTCGTTCGGCTGGTAATTTTAATAGTGAGTAAGTTATTTATTTATTTATTTATTTATTTATTTATTCGAGGAGAACAAAACAATATAAAAACATGAGATAGCATCAACTAAGCCATTATCAGTGGTGTTATTCTCTCAAAACAACGGACGGTCGGACGACCGAGCAAAATAGTAATAATAATAAGTAGTCCCGTCAGAGCGAACAAAACACATTTAGCGCGTGCATTTTCAACTAAGTAGTATTATACGTTCGATCCATCGGCAGAAACCATGCTGCTAAATTGAAAATGCACGCGCTAAAATATGTTTGGTTCGCAATGACGGGACTACTTAAACTCGCTGCTTTGACATTCACTCGTTCGTCCGTCCGACCGTCGTTGTTGAGAGAATCACTACCCAGTACCCTTACCATGAATTACAATTACCGTACTCGCTTGCGAGTCGAATGCTCTGTCCCTCGCACACATCGCAGTGTTCTTATAGAGTGCGAGGGACAGAACATTCGACTCGCTAGCAAGGGTACAGTTATACAAGTATAGAGTCACCAATATGCAATGTGAAGGAAGAAAAAATAATAGAGAGCTCTCTCTAGGGGTGTGATTCTCTAAGCAAAGAAGTCGAACGAACGAGTGAATGTCGCAGCGGCGAGTTTAAGTTAGCCGGCAATAATTCGACCCTGAGGGAGATCTTTGTACCCTGCCTCCGAAGTTAGTGGTCCTGGGTTCGAATCCCGGTAAGGGCAGATATTTGTGTGATGAGCGCGAATATTTGTTCCTGAGTCATGGATGTTTTCTATGTATTTAAGTATATATTTCTCTATATAAGTATTTATATCGTTGTCTAGTACCCATAGTACAAGCCTAGAGCTTAGTTTGGGACTAGGTCAATTGGTGTGAGATAATAATAATAATAATAATAATATAGCTTTATTGATTCCAAATTTTTTAATCACAATATAATTTGCTATTTACAAATTATTTCATACAATTCTTATAATATTACAATTTTTTTAATTTTAATTTAAGTTTCGTGCAAATTAATGTTTTTAATTTTAAGTTTATTTAATTACATTGAATTAATAGATAGAGTTCATGCATTTAATATTTTTAATGAGTGTACAATTAAATAGTTAAATATTATTTTTAATGATTTAATTATTTGGACTCCCGCTGGGTAAAAGCCTCCTCCAAAGAGTCCCATTTTTGTCGGTTCTTCGCTATCTTTGCCCAATTTTGTCCCGCTACTGCCGCTAGTTCGTCTTGCCATCTACAACCGGGTCTACCAACACTTCTCGTCCCGTGTGGTCCCCTCCATCTAAGGACTCTTGATGTCCATCTGTTGTCATTGTATCGAGCAGCATGGCCCGCCCATCTCCATTTTAGCACTTGTGAGAACAGTAGAGCATCCGTTACTTTGGTTCTATTTCTTATGTCTGCATTTCTTATCTTATCTCTTAATTTGATATTTAAGCAACTTCTCTCCATCGCTCTCTGTGTTGTTTGGATCTTATTGCGAGCCTTATATTTATTTATTTATTTATTTATCTGAATGAAGACACTTTTTTTCCAGAATGAGAAGAAGAGTGGCAATGGGGGAGGAGGTTGGCTTTAACAACGAGACTCTACCTAAGGCGTACGGGATGCAGAGACTGGTAGGTTTATACTGCTCTCATTAGAAAAAAGGGCGTATGTCTCATAAAGTCGCGAATGTATTAATGACCTAAATTCTTACGACAATTCAATTTGCTTTCACTATGAAATTGCGCTTTTGATTTAAGAGGGCAATATAGCGTTCAACAGTTGTGCTAAAAATTGTGTTTTCAACAAAAACAAATCGCAACGATAATATTTCGCAATTCTAGATCAAAACAGTAGTAACTCAAGATACAACTGTATTTAAAAATCAACTTTATTACAACTTTTATAAAGGGTTTTGGGTAAAAGTGTTGTCATTTGTAAAAGTCATACATTTTCAAGGTGGACGGCCATTAGTAAAAGTGGTAATTAGGATAATTCAAAATAATCATGTTTTGTTGTGTAATGTAATTCTCTTAAGTGCATTAGAGCCGAGATATTTAAAATTCTTACCTGTGCGTACTTTTAGTACCAAAAACTGAACACTTAAATTTAAATATCTTGCCTCCGATATTATTAAACACCATAAATTATATATAATATCTAAGTATGTGTATTTCAAAGTCCTCTAAATAACTATGTAAAAATCATCCGTGGGCGCTGAAAAAAATAATTACAATATTCTTCAAACATATTTACCTCTAATAATATTTTGAGTTGATACTGTTTTGACCTAGCAGACCAAATGACACCATTTTTAGGGTTCCGTAGCCGAATGGCAAAAAACGGAACCCTTATGGATTCGTCATGTCTGTCCGTCCGTCCGTCTGTCCGTCCGTATGTCACAGCCACTTTTTTCCGTAACTACGAGTATAAGAGCTATACTGTGGAAACTTTGTAAGTAGATGTATTCGGTGAACCGCTTTAAGATTTTCATACAAAAATAGAAAAAAAACAATAAATTTTTGGGGTTCCCCATACTTAGAACTGAAACTCAATTTTTTTTTTTGATCAAACCCATACGTGTGGGTTATCTATGGATAGGTCTTCAAAAATGATATTGAGGTTTCTAATATAATTTTTTTCTAAACTGAATAATTTGCGCGAGAAACGCTTCCAAAGTGGAAAAATGTGTGTCCCCCCCCCCCCGTAACTTCTAAAATACGGGAATGATAAATGTAAAAATAATATATGATGTACATTACCATGCAAACTTCCACCGAAAATTAGTTTGAACGAGATCTAATAATTAGTTTTTTTTTAATACGTTTACGCATTTTACCTTTCATTCAATCCACTCCAATATAATAAAGAATAAAGAAATACATTTATTTAGATGTATAGTGGTACGGAACCCTACATGCGCGAGTCCGACTCGCATTTGGCCGCTTTTGTTTTCAGGATTGGGATGACGAACTTGCAGCGTTTGCGCAGATTTGGGCGAACCAATGTACCATGAGGCATGACTTGTGCAGAGCTACTCGTACGTACCAATTCTACCCTTATTTCTGGGGTCCTAATGAACAAGTCGACTTAACTCGTAATAAAAAAAGATAAGGGTAGGTGCTTAAACCCTTTTTCACTTGATCTTTGGAATACTTGTACCCGTCAGTCCTATTAAAAAGTCTTCTGAAGATGAAGTGAGCCAGCACCCTGGCTTTTTTTAAAGTAGGTTAAAATAACGTTTATCTGTAACATAACTATGACATTAATTTAATGAATAAACAACTTTTCAGGCTTTGTTAACTTTCTAACAAAATGTTAATTGCCAGCAATGTAAAGCACAGCAATTTGACAAGTGTAAATGACGGCTACTTTGATTATTATGATCTGCCCCCGTACCACGACATGCCTTGTACCAATCAACAGCGATACTGATAACGATGAACATGCAGCACATGCACTACATAAAAATTGACAGTATCTAAAAAATTAATTGTGAAGTTATTTTAATTATTTTTTAATTGATAATACTTGCAAACAATTGCTAAAGCAACGTATTATCGGCAGTTTTAATGAATGCCCGCATTTTTCACTAGGTTCCCAGGATTTAGGAGGAGGTTTTCAGTTGTTAGTGGTAATGGATGTTAAACAAGCACAAGAGCCACATCCATAGGCTAGTCATTTATCTTACAAATAAACGCCCTAAAAATTAACAGTCGGTACCCTTACCATGAGTTACAATTAACGTACTCGAATGCTCTGTCCCTCGCAACCTCGCAGTATTCTTATGGAGTGCGAGGGACAGAGCATTCGACTCGCTAGCGAGTACGGTATTTGTAACTCATGGTTAGGGTACTGATGTAATACTGAACTTTTGGTATATTATTATGAACCCATTTTAAAATTACTACATAATACACTAGATTTATTATAAACCAGTAACAATGTTAATGTTATTCTTCTTTTATTTTCGCAGATAGGTTCATGGACCCCGGACAGATAACAAGCATATTCCGGTTCTCATTCCCAGATTGGCAGGTCTTGAGCAAAGGTGATAACAAGACTTCTGAAAAATGTGAGTAATTAAACCACACGCATTCTAATCATAATTTGTATCTGGCTGTGGCATCCTTGTTTCTAAGCCGATTTCAACACGGTTTTTTTTCAAAGAAAGCTGTTTTAATCGGGATGGTTCTTAGCTACGTTTGGTGAAAATATGTTGAGCCGTTTAAGAGAGAGAAGGAAAATAGTTCTGACAAAAGTAGTGAACATAATAAGTAGGTATTCTTATCTATTTAGTATATCGTTCTGTCCCCGAATTATGGTAGCCTGTATAACTGTGGATAGATGTGGTAGCATCCGTCACTCTTACACTCGCAGACTGGTTAGAAAGTGACAGTTTTTTTTTTTAGTTAATGGCTTTCACTCCTGTTAAGGTGTATTTCGCCAATGTCAAGTTATTTATAGACAACCCATGGACTTAATTATAGCAATAAGTCCGTGGATATCACACGCGAAGACAATTGTTCGGTAAAAGAGAATTTTCTCCAATGGACTAACAGAAGCACATGGGGTTAGGTTAGGTTAGGTTAGCTCCACGCGCTTCTGTCAAGTCCGACAGATATTTTGTCTCCCACATTGAATAGCACGATGATACAGTCATATTATGAGGTATCAAACTGTCTGGTAGTTTCGTTGAGACTGTTGCCTATGGAACTAACGCACCCGGGATAGATTCCCGTGCCACAAGCACAAACTTGAACCTTCTATCCAGTAAATAACGTTAACGTATCTAAACGTGGTCTGCACGTATTAATAGCATGATTTCCTCAATATTCCATACATTATCACAGAGTAAGTATTGACACAAAAATCAACGTCAATATGCTATCTAACACATTTAAGTACTTAATCCAAACTAGAGGGCGCTGATATCAATAACCACACATGTTTTCTTGATAACGTTACTGAAGGTTGTTTTATCACGAAAGCGGGTATGTCATACTTGTGTGTGTAGATGTGTTGTATCTGAGTGCGTAGCTGTCGTCGCTAAACGACGCCGTAGTGTGGGTGTCTATACGTGTACCACTACATGTAAGGCAAACCCGCTGTCGTGAGATAAAAGGACGGCACTGTACTCGAAAATAGGTAAAAATTCAGCAGCTTGAGCTGAGCGAGTATATTTCTTACTGATCCTTGAATGTTTTCTTTGTGTTTATGTATGTATTTCTCAATATATTTAGTTTTTTTAGTTTTAACTTATAAGATAACGTGCATAAAAGTGTTTGTTTCCTTTTAGTTTTGACAGATGACAAAGTAATACTCGCCATGAGAAAATCACTAAGAAATGCGTACAAGCTGAAAAAGTTCTTGACAAAAGAAATGATCTATAGCTTTCCAGACTTCAGGAAGTATGTATTTTTTTATATATTCAAACCATGGCTTTAATTCAACTGGGATCCTTATTTTCCAAAGTAACAATGTTGAGGAGTGAGAATTTTAGTGACGCACTATACAGTAATTTAAATAAATGAAATGAAATTATTAAATTACATTTTCATGTTAATGAAAACTTGTTACGTCGGGTAACGACTGATTTACGTATCATGTGATACTACTAAAGTTAGTACCCGTATTAACAAACTCATCTTGGCTGAGACCCCGTCACAAGACACGTCAAACTAAACGTCAAACCATAGAAAACTGTCATTGTTGATGCATCTTGAGACGAGGATTAAATTTGAGATTAGTTTATTACTTAATACGGGCCTTAAACTCCCTGATGGTTTATTGTAGTATCATAGTCAGGATTTCGAAATAATGAGCTGATCTTAAATTTTACACAATGCCTTATGTCAAAATTACACCAAGAAACAAGAAACGTGTGTCAAGATTTCTCGCTATTTACAAAAATATTTTTGTACATGTTTTTTACTCTTTTAAGTCCTGCGGGCCTAGTATGGCTGCGTCTATATCGCGTGTCAACTGTGGATAAAGCATCCGTCACTTTTTGACACGTGTACTTATTTACCTGTCAGAAGGTGTCGGATACCTTATCCAAGATTTATCACGCGATAAACGCAGCCATATCAGGCCCCCTGGCCTATAAATTTTGTATAAGGCATCCGTCACTTTCTGACAGGTAAATAAGTACACGTGTCAAAAAGTGACGGATGCTTTATCCCCGCAGGGGGCCTAATATGGCTGAATTATCGCGTGACGTAATTTGCATATGGATATTTCCGTCACTTTTTGACACGTATGTAAGTATGAGAGTGAAAGATGCTTTATCCACATTTTGTCACGCGATAAACGCAACCGTACTAGGCTCTCTGGAAAATAAGTGTAAAATCCGTACCAAGAGTTTGGTCTCGTAAAGAATACCATAAACATTATGTGACCAGTTAAGTAATGTACCTATAAAGAACAAAGGTAAAGAACCCCCCAGGAATAGCCCAAAATATATTAACACCTATAGTTCCGCAAATACCTTTGATTCAAGGTCGGCTTAAGTCACATGCTTTCACTCTTCCCGTAGGAATATTAGATAGCGACAAAGGATTTATAATTGGACTTTAGTGCTTATGCAGCTGGGTAATATTCCCCGTTCTAATATTAACAAATTCAATTGACGACCACCTTTAATCCCTGGCAAAGCAAGCTGAAAAAAAAATGGCATCACACAGCTCAGTAGCGCCATAGTTTCACTCTAACGCCATCGATACTTTAAGCGGAAATTTAGTGAAGAAAATCAGCCAGCCAGTGAGTTGGTTTAAATCAGACAGTGGACATTTTTGAAGAGTATTTATGTTTTACGACGTCTCGGTATAGTGCAGTTAGGTACACAATTGTGAATTATTTTGCCCTTTGCAACATTGCATAAGCACATATTAGTAGTAAGGTACGTTTCTAAGGCCCGTATTAATAAACTCATCTTGGCTGAGATGCGCGTCACAAGATACGTCAAAGTAAACGTCAAACCATAGAACAATGTCATTTCGTCGGTGATACTGCAAAACCGCGTAACCAACAAATTTATTGTAGAGCAAAATGAACCTTAAGTTCTTCGAAAAGGGTGCTTTTTGCTCCTAATTAAAAATGTTACTTACGCGGTTTTGCAGTTTCACCGACGATTTTTGACACATCTCGAGACGAGCATTATAGTTAAGATTAGTATGTATGTATGTATGTATGTAAACACTTTATTGTACAAAAGAAAAACCATAACAATACAATTAATATAAAAATATGTACAAAGGCGAACTTATCCCTTTAAGGGATCTCTTCCAGCTAACCCTTGAGAGATTGAGAAGAGTGAACGATTGTGCAACGAGTAAACAAGTGTGCAAGAAAAATAATATAACACATTTAGTAACCAATAAAACTTATAAAAATAGATTTAAAATAAAACTACATTCAAAAACCTACATAAATAGATATAGAAATATACAAATTAATAGTTAAATATACATACATAAACTACATTTTACGTACCTAGATGATTAGTTTATTAATACGGGCCTAAATCCATAAATATTTTTTCTACTCCTGTACTTTTATTAGTCTTTTACATAGTCACGAACACTATTATAAGAACATAGATAATATGACTTCAGAAAAGTCTATAACTCTATTCCCCATAACAGCTCTCGGTGTCGTAAAGTCGCCCTAACGATACGCCACAGATTACTAAGTGTAGCCTGTTAATCATATTTTAACGATTGTGAAATAGGGACTATAAAACACCTAATGTTTTGAGAAATGATTTCAGTTATCTGATTGGTCGATTTTAAAATAGCTGTATTCTGATTGGTTGATACGAACTACAAAGTTTTTTTAAAAGATTTAAATTAGTTAAAGAGAAACACGTACCTAAAAGAACCTATCGTTCCGTTTGACAGTCGATGTGTATTGTGATTGGTGGATTTAATTTAGTGAAGTATTCTGATTGGTCAAATTAAAATGTTTTGGAATTGTAAATAATTCTTTTTTCCATTCCGTCAATTTAAAAACAAAGTAAACCATAGACACATATTTTGTCATTTTCTTGTTTCCCGCTCGTTTGTTGTTCTTTACTTCGTTCGTTCGTTTGTAAGTTTTTTCGCTTAATTTTGCATTTCATTTGAAACCTAGTCGTAGAAAAAGTATTGTATGCAACGGTGTATAACTAAGTCAAAAAACACTCGTGGCGCTTTCCTTTACGATGTTCGTCTTCGGCTCACATCGTAACTCACGCCACTCATATATTTTGACCTCTCTTATACAACTATTGCATAAACTACTATTATGGCATCCGTAATCATTTTGCAGGCAGCCAGAACTGGAAAGCTCTAAAATATATTTGACAGTCGTTGATGGCAAAAGCTCTCGTGTTGGATGCGGAGTATCGGCATTTTCCGATTATTACGGCCAAGTACGGGACGAGGACGTCATTCACAATGTAAGTATTAACTATCCACTTTTGTAATAAACAGAGATCGGACAAATGGGCTTCATTACTCGCAATAATGTGGACATGACTCCAAAGATTTTAACTAAACAAATTAAATTTCATTTTGATCCTTTGCAGGACAGTAATAAACAAATAATACAAAGATTTGTTATTATATGTAGATTTATAGCGATTACTTTTTCATAAATTTTTCGTGGTTACTTTATTACTTTTCACATCTAAAATAATCTTATGACTCTTATGAGGTGTAGCTCCTTTCGCAATCCAAGCATATTAATGGAGCAAACTTAAATACTTAGTTTAATATTAATGGCCACTCATCACGTTTTAATTAGTATCTTGCAAAACATCAAAATTATTTTTCGGGTATGTAGTAATTTATGAAATTTAGTTTGTTTAACTAAAATCTTAGAGTCATGTCCACATTATTGCTAATATTGACGCCTATTATTTCCGATCCTTGGTTATAAAGGAGAATTTCAAAGCGGTGCTCACTACGCACGTGGGTATTAATTCGCTGCGTATCAAAATGTTGAGTCCTACAGCGGCACATACATACACGAAATAAATCAACGATGTCAGAGACACACGCCTAGAACAATTGATCCACGTAGCTCACTTGTGTGGAGTGTACGTTCGTAGCGTGCGTACCGTGCGCCGCAAGGCAATTCCGGCTTCAGTTTGATTGACCTATTACCATCTCAAAAGAAAAGAAGGGCCACGTAGACGTTATACACTTTGTCTTGGTCTTGGGGGGCCCGTACCCTTATCATGAGTTACAATTACCATCTCGAGTAAGTCTTGCTCTGTGTGCATTATATAAGAATACTGCGAGGTTGCAAGGGACAGAGCATTCGACTCGCTAGCGAGTACGTTAATTGTTAGTCATGGTAAGGGTACTAAAACCACAGGCTTATTGCCTAACGCAATCGCAATCGATTTCATTTTGATAGTCCGTAGGAGAGTCTGCATTCAAAATGAAAAACAATTGGTCCACTTAGAAGTCGATTGCGATTGCGAGTGCGTTAGACACTTTAGAACTAAATCTTATTGCTTATTCAAAAATGCAACTTTTTATTACTATTACATTCCCGAATTCGCAAAAAAAAAACGTTCCACCCTAGTGTAGAACTAAATCTTATTGCTTATCCAAAAATGCAACTTTTTATTACTATTACATTCTCAAATTCCCAAAAAATAAAAAGTATCCACCCTATTAGACAGTAGGCCAGCCGAGCCTTCAGCTTTATTCTTTTCCAGGTGGTGGAAATCGTCTGCAACTTTGCCACTCAGCCCATTGTTGGACAGAAAGTGTATGAAACAGAAAAACCCACCGGGCCTGAATTCTCCCCCACATGCGGCTGCCCACCTTACTTGATGGAAGACCCGAGAGACTGCTTTTGCATAGACCGTAAAAAGAAAAAAAAAGGCCAAGTGCGAGTTGAACTTGCGCATCGGGCGTTCCATATCGCGCAACTAGCACTTGACCATTTTTTTATTTGTGAATTTTCTTTAGCTGTACTGAAACTGCATCTGAGTTTGACGGAAAAAACGTTACTTGAATGGTCTCTTGTCATTTTACTCGTTCTTAACTATTATAATTTGTTCAAAAATTCGATAAAACATCAAATATTATCGCACATGACATTTAATACCGTAATAAAAAAAAAACTACGGTTTGGTAAAACCTTCATATTTTTGACTTATTTAGTGACCGATAGATGGCAGTAAATGTCTTTTTTGCCTGTTTAATCATCAGCGCAGTACGCAAACTAACTGTAGTAAGTAGAGATATGACGAATTCAACTGAACGATATAAACTAGTGTCTATAGAGTAAACGAGTTGTCTGTTAATATTGTCGAAATAATCTCAAAACCGCGTTCATTTCCGATAATAATACCTTGTTGCCTGTGTCAGAATAGACTATCATAATTTTTATATTTAGTAGCTAGGTACTTATGTTACGGTTTCAAAAATAAAGGGGGGAACCAAGTTTACACCTTTGATTTGTTGGCACCTTACATATATATATATATCATCCGATTGTCTTCTCAAACTAGGTTGGTTTCGTGGGCTCCCTTACTTTAGTAATAAGGGCTTGAGAATGAATTTAATAATATTATCAACAAAAAATTAAATACTAAACGTTTTATTTTCTTTCATGTAGCATATAGTCGATATGCAATGAGCGCGGATTATGCCTACATGCTCAGGGAACGCAGCAAACGTAAGTACCTACCTATTTGGTCTTTCTTTTAAATCTCTTCTAATCTGTTTGATAAGTAAAGATATCCATAATGTGGATATGCGGAATTTTAACCCGCTATCGAGATAATAGTGGGATAAAAAAGGGTTTTTTTTTGGTAAACTATTTTTTTTTTAAATTATAGTTGGAGGCAGACGAGCAGACGGCAAAGCTATTGGTAAGTGATCATCGTCGCCCATGGACACCTAAAACCTGAATGTGTTTGCATTCCCGTAGACTAGTCTTTTGTTTTCTTTTTCTTTAGTGTTGCTAACCTTAACAGGGTGTAATTTTTATGGTCGTTCGAGATTATCTCGAACAAATGATTTAATTTTTGATCCTTGATGTTTTACAATTTATGTTATTTTGTGTTAAGTGTGTCACTTTCCGTCTCTTCACCAAGCGGTTCCAACGGAAGACCGGTGCTGGCTTTACGGCTAGCGAATGCTGAGTTGGGATCGTTTCGCAACTGTATCTGTGTTTTATTTTTTGTATCTATGTACCTAATGTTGTTTTGTATTGTTGCGAATAAATGTCTCTTTATCTTTATCTTTATCTTTAAGCACCCGGAGGGTTAAAGGTGCGCTGCCGGCCTTTAACTCCACGAAATTATATCAAATAATGGACTATCTATAACAATTGTATTCTTGTACAGCCATTGCAAAACGATTCCCTTCTTCTTTTATAATAGTACATTACTGTAGAGGCCGTGAAGTAAGGGATTGCTGGATGAGTTTGGGGTAGAACCGGATAAAACGAGTCCTGCAATCCCTGTTACGGCTGATTGTAGTGCTTTTCTCAAGAAATGTGAGAAACTATTAAAATTAAAATAATTACCAGGTTCAAGTAAATAATAGTTTGAACATGCCATTTGAACAAGCTATTCGAGCACCATGTTTAACTGCACATAAATATAGTACCATAGATTTAGTTTTTTTACTAATCTCGCAAGTATGGTTACAGAGTCTAGTGATGGTTGGCATTACGTAATTTTTCCTTTGTCAGTTTAATGTAAGTAAAAAAAATTAAAAAGTTAGAATACATTTCCGAGCGTGTGTGAGAAAACTTCTTTTGAAATAATTTCAAAACTTAAACTCACTCATTTTTATAAAACAATTAAGACGTCATACAAATACAAAATTAAATTGCGACAGTATCATAGAACATCTTTGTTCACTTTCATCTCAGTCGAAATTGACCTTTAACTCGAACACGATAATTATTTTCATCACACCTCCGTTCGGAAATCGTCAATTGACAACAAGACCTGTTTTAAAAGTGTTCTAAAAAAACATCCTTATAGAGGTTTTTCTCAAAACACAGTTTGTTTTTTATTTATATATAAATAAACGAATTTCTGTCCAAAGCGGGCGTAGCAAAGATTGATAATATTATTTCTTTTTCTCAGTAATTAATAATTAAAAAATATTGCATAAGCATCAAATGGCTGTACAGGATAACGGGAACTAAAATCAAGTTTTTTCCAATGGGATGGTAGTTTGAGTTTCTCTCTTCGATTGGTCGGCGTTTGTGCTTCTGATAGATTAGCGTAGTAAATTACTGGTCGGTTAGGTTTAGGCGGCAACACTTTAGAAAAAAACTGTCATGTGCATTCTTCTATCAATTTCTTGGTTTACGGAACTTTTCACGCTAGTTTTGGCTTCGTTAATCATAATTAAATTAATATGAGTTCGAATAATTAAGTAGTGATTTTCATAAATATTTGTGTTTTATTTATACTCTCAATCCAATTTCTATACATACGAGTTTCAAGTAGGAACGTCTTCGTAGCTTTTTTTTTCTTATAGGTTGTGATGAAAAATAATGAGTATCAATCGGGGCTGAAATATTTTTGTTCTTGAGCTGCGTATATTCAAAATAATATTAATGCCCTCGATGAACAAAATATAACCTAGGCCACATTTAACACAAACTACCTTATATGGGTAAGTAACGGCTAACGTATCGTCATCGAGGTCGTTGGCGTTGAGTTTTCGTATCGTCGAGTAGTTAAAGTGAATTATACTCAAAATAGTGTATGCAAACTTGAGTCTATTTTCGGGGTTTATGCTAGGAATAAACTCAGAACACTTATTCGAATAGTAAAGGCAATTTGGAAACGTGGCGTATGTTTTAAATGTCCGAGCTCGAAATGCTAATTCCAAACTTAGTTCCTGGCTTGCTCTATTGGCAATAGACAATTGATAAACAGACCATGTTTTTTTTCTGATTACTCATTAATTTTGGTCCGAATTTTCATTTTTTCCGAATAATATGTTATGTTGATAAAATTACTACACTTAGTTTAGTCCGTGTGGAGTTGCCTGATCTCTCATCGGACGCGTCCCCAGGTGGCGGATAGGGGAACGCCCCCCAGACATGGGGGGTACCGGGTGACCGGCGCGGACCAAAACTGGCATAGAGGGCCTCGCTCTGTTCAAGACCGAGGGGGCTTCGTCTTACTGAAGGCCGAGGCTGGGCTGGAGGAGAGGGGGGGAGAGGCCCTTTTGCGTGTGGAGGGCCCGGTTTGGCCCGGTTTACTCCAATACTGCAACGGGTGCGGACAATGTGGACGCCGGATCACCCAGATACGTGGGTTTAAAGTATGGGAACACGTAATAAAACACAATAGAAATTGACGACGGAGGTAGAGCCGCAGGATGAGCGTTAGGGAATGCAATTTAACCGGATATTAACCGTTTTTGTATGAAAATAACCAGTTAAAACCGGTTATGACCGGTTATTTGCATTCCCTAATGAGCGTGCACGTGAACGGATGTATCCGGAGGATGTGGCGCCAGCCCCTAATTTTTATCCTATGGATTATGACTTCGATGTCAGTCACACATAGGAGATGCGGATAAGAACGGAGTCTTTGAGCTCAGGGTCTAACTCCAGGACCGCCAACAGTAGAAGATCATTCGCCGCGGAAAGACGCAGCTACTTAAGAAAGAAAGAAAGAAAATAAATTTATTCAGAGAGAACGCACACAGAGCGAAAGTAACAATGTTTTACAGCACAATTATATTACAGTTTGTCGAAAACTTGGCAGTTATACAAAGCAGAGCACACACTTGTGTGCACCGGAGCCCAGCAATGTGTACTTGGAGGACAGTCGGGCCTCCCCCAGGCTAAGGCAGTACTCTAGACAACAATGGAGGTGGCCGAGGAGTTGTACTTTAACCGGATGCTCCAGTCGCGAGCCTACTTCAAAACAGCAACGTAGGTGGATTTAGACACGGCAAAACAGGGTGATAGGCAGGGCTAGAACCAGAAAAACTTTCTACGGAGAAATCGTGAGTTCTTGCTGGAGACAAGGCTGGTAAAATTCTAGAAGTAGCAAAGAAGTCGGGCCATTTTCTATTCCATTTTGTGAAAAGACTTAATGAGAGTAACCTAGTCGGTAGTGACCCTTCCTACGAAGCAAGTAGTCTCGAGGTCGAAGCTAGCCATACTGGGGATTTATTTACAGTGGTGGAGGAGGTGGAGGTGGTGGTCGATCCGAGATGGAAGAGACAAGGCACATCCACCTAGACAACAATCAGCACCACAAGGAGTGTGAAACTTCAAGGGTGGAACTCAAGGCCCATCGCCAGCCTAAACTGTTGGTTACCCTTCCGGGTTCATCACCACCGCAAGCCTTAGAAATAGAGGAAATCAAGCGTTTCTTGTTTAATACAGTGTGTACATTGGTCAATGTTTGCGTCGCAGTAACCGAGGAATGTTTATTGCAAGACCCCATTTACCGCCCACCGCTGGCGGCAGACATACAGGCCGGCGAAACCCTCAGCTACAACTTCGAAGGCCTTTCTGGCCGTGCAGCTGGTGACTTCCCCAACCCCGGCTAAACCTACGGCCAAACCAGGAATGGGAAAGACCAAGGAGAAGGCCAAAGTTGTGGGGGACGTATCTTCCTCTCCCCCAGCGTGTAGCAAGAGGGCAGTCTATCAGGTACCAGGACTCGTCAGCTCCGGTAACGGCCTCGGTAACAGCACCAGTATCGAGTCTAGGCACCCGGAAGAATTAATGGGTTGAGATGGCGAGCCAGAGGAACGAAAAGGCAAAGGAAAGGACTTGCGGCTGCCGCAAGTGCCCTAAGCAGCTGCAGCCGTAAGTGCTAGCTGAGAGTTCGTACTGCCCTGCAAGTGCCAGTAAGGATGGATACGCCCTTTATAAGCGCTGATATGTATATAAAGGAACTTAATGACTCAGCCACACTGGCTAAGGTATGCCCTCCTAGCCAGTGAGCCTCCCTTGGGACTGCAGGCGGAGATTCCACCACCACTATAGTGCGGATCTGAGGGCCCAGAGAGACGTCCTTAGCCCGTTTAGGGAGGCTGCCAAGGCCTCCCTGCTCCTAAGGTGGAAGGAGGACCTAAGAGTGGTCACTGTCGTCCAAAACACACCGGAAGCGATTGTGCCTTATTATACATGGGGTGATAATGTTAGATAGTACCTCCTCGTGGTGCACCCCGGACAACGCTTGCTTCCAGTAAGCGGCTAAAGCTATCTGATACGTTGGGTCCGCCAGACTTGCTCTCACAGGGCCTCCTGGCGACTTCCCTGCATAAAAACTTACAACATGCCTTTCAACAAGCCTATCAAAAAAGGTTCTATTCAGACAAGGCGTATCGGACCTTCAGCCGTTTTACTTCAAACAAATATCGAAGGACTTTCTCCGTCCAAATGTGAGTATCTGGCTAGACTAGCCTCAGATAACCATACCGACATAGTTGTATTGCAAGAGCACCATATCTCTAATTTAGTAGACAGGGTACCATCCCCGGTTTTAACCCGGTCTTTACACTGTCACCTATTTTATGATGTTTAGCAGTGTATATCGGATCTGGCCTCAAAGACTCAAAGAAAGTTGTCAGTGCTTCAAAGTAAAATACGGAATCTTTTAAATTTAAAGTCGCTATCTAAATTTTTGTCACCATTTACAAGGCTTTGAAGTCCTCCTTTTTAAAGCCGAATCTCACGCTAGTGTAACTGTCATCACGCCTCTTGAGGCTACCGAAAAAACGACAGAGAGAGAATCTTACACTCTTTTTCAACCCTAAAGACCCGGGCATTTTCCGTTCAGCCCGTTGGTAAAGTGACACTGATCCCGACCTCTATTTTGTCTCTGAAGACTATTTCAATAGACAACTAGAATATGTCCTCGAAAGGCCAGTGGAAAACGAAGAGGCCTTCTAAGGATACCATAAGACCCAAGAAAGAGGCGGCTACAAAATTCGTGACCGCACTTGATGAGTCCCGACGTAAAAAGTATGTGAACTCTGTTGAGGGAAGGTATTTTACGCACACACTAGCAAAAAGAGCTGGGTGCTACTACGAAAAATCGAAAGAGCCCCTCCGCTTGATACCAGGAAACCGGATGTTCACCCAAATGCTATAGCTAAACGGCTTAAACAAATGTCTGAAAGCGCGAAATCAAACAAGTCGGCCACAAGGGGCATATATAGAGGGTACAAAAAAACGTCTCAAGGCTGCGTACGACATGGTTTAAATCACCGGGCTCCTTCATAACCGTCACACCTTCGAATACTTAAACATAGTTATAAACTAAATTAAATTAATTAAATTTGTTACTTAGGTCCACCCACCAAGATTGAATTACCCACGAAGGTTTAGCATGTAGGCTACCTGATGGGAAGTAATCACCAACGCCCATAAACACCAGCAACTCAGAAAGAAGTTGCTTGGCATCTCTCGTTTTCTTTTGAAATGGTGACCTATTTCTGGGTGTAACGCTGTAGCCTCGACAGTGAGAGGTGCTGGGACACGTCATGGTTTCTTTCTGCATATCGGTAATGACGTGGAAGTAGGCTGCGGAACGGGAGCGAGAGGATGACTCTCTTGCTCCCGCAGTCCGTAGCAGAAGCAAACGGATAGAGCACAACGGCGCTACACGCATTTCAAATCAAATCAAAAATCAAAATTCAAGGAATTTGTCCGCCTTGCCATGGTAGACCGAACGGTAGGGTCAGGGGCCGTAAATCTTATAGCCATATCAAACAATGAAGTTTTCTATCAAAACATTGCATTCGGAATTATGGAAATTCGGAACTTTGATCAATCCTGAAATGGGTCAGAGTTATCAAATACATAGAAATAATTCTAGGCTCAGGAACAAAATACTCGCACTCATCACACAAATACTTGCAATTTTCGAGATTTGAACGAGGGACAACTAACCTGACCGCATCTGATACAATAATTTACACACACATTAAGGCGATTAAGTGGTAGGACTGTGTGCAGTACCTAGGCCTAGCCAAGATGCAAATGCTGCTTAAGTTTCTGTTTTCTCAATGCTTTCAATATCTATGGCCCTCGCTTTATATTCGCCCTTTATTCACTAATTGCATAATATACTATTTTTCATCTAAAAATACTTTTTGTCGACCTTAAAGTTACATAGGTAGGACTAAAATGTCGTCATCATACTAATCATGCTGCTAAACTTTACGAAGAGCAAATTCTCCTGACACAAGCTTTGTTTGCAATGTGTTGCTTACTTGGAAACTCCATACTCTATTTTGTTATAATGTGGAATTTAGAATTTCGTTGTTTTGTGTATGCGTATATTTTCAGGCGATGGATGGTGTCAACAAAAAAACGGAAAGGATAAGCACTGTCGACCAACTGTAGTTCTTGTGCCAATTTTCAAAATGGAAGATGCCCCGAAGAATAAACTGTACAAGTATCAGTAAGTTCGTTTATCTTAACTTATATAACTGCTTGAGGAAGTACGCGATTTTTCTTATGGCAATTTTTCTTATACCTGAAGATAAGTGGGGTCTAGGACCCATAGACATTTGAATTTCTTAGGACAAAAATCTCAAGACTGCAAGGCTTGGAATGGGTTGCCAATCCCGGGTACTGAGATATAATTCCTCTATAATCTGAAGGGATTTACTTTGACAATACCTTATTTGGTCCCTTTAACTTACTGTGAGGTAGTGTGCCCGTATTGTTGTATTCCGGTGCCGTAAAACAGCCTGTAAAATGACCTGCGTAGAGGCGTCCCATCTAATTTTTCAGGTCTGTCAACTCTGTTGCAGCCTTGAAAAATCGCTATTGTAAGATTGCATTCTTGAGATTTCTAATGAATGTCTATAGGCTGCAGAGTGTACTTTTGTTCGGGTTTGTGTGCTCGTTTGAGTCCTTACCATAAATTATTGGTAGAAATGTCATGAATTCCAATTGGTTTCTTTATATTTGCTTTTCGTTTTAGTAGCACGCCGCCACCAAATGAGACAAGTGGGACAGATATAGGTCGGAGTAAATCTTTCATTAATAATGGATTTTTTGGTCCGAATCAGGTGCGTAGAAATCAATTATTTTGTACAGTTTTGGCTGTAGAAACAAACTAAGGGTCTCCCCACAATATCGTGCGTAAAAAATAAAATAATATTCTATGTTCAAAAATTACATAGTTTTTTTATTATATTGGACTGCTGTACACTTAAACTAAATTATTATGGGGAAAAAATTTCACTTTGCAGCTTTACGCCAGTGCTAATACTTTTAGATGGAGCTCATGTCACTTTTCTGGGGGCCGAATTTAATTGAAAATACGTCTTCACATCAAGCCGAGCTGAACGACATATTTTTTGCTCTACACTAGAGATGCAACGAATATTAGGCTACTATTCGGTATTCGGCCTATTCGGCCACTTTTTTTAGTATTCGGTATTCGACCGAATACTTCCTACTATTTGGCCGAATACCGAATATCCGAAAAAAAAAAACGCAGTTTTATAAAAAAAAACTGTATTTAATAATCATCATCTTTAGTCTTTATATCGAGGATGGTAGAAAATTTACGTAGCAAAATAATTGAAAAAATGTGTATTTATTCTTATTCATCATTAGCTTCTTAAGTCTTTATTGATGATGGCAGGTTTATGGTGTATGGTGATTAAAAACAAGTTTTTCAGCATTTGTTGTTAACACACGGTTGCGCTTTTCTTTGCATTAAATACCTGCTTCTGAGAATAGTCTTTGACTGTAAACTACTGCAAGGTAAAAAAAGGTATTTTTTGAAAAACACTACAACCGCACCGAGTCTTGTCGTGACCTGTCCGTGTGTAATGCACTGGATCACCCGCTAAATATTCGGCTACCGAATATTCAGTATTCGGCTGACAGCGCCGCCGAAAATTCGGTATCGGGTATTCGGCTAAATCACTATTCGTTGCATCTCTACTCTACCCGTAAAGGCTAACGTCGATTCCACCTCTATAGATGTGGGGTGACACTTACAGTACAAGCTGCGCAAATATCACTATAATAGTAACTAACTGCAATATACAGTTCTTATGCGCTATGAGTGTAGATTGCTTCATTTATATATATGGCAATGGCCTGAAAATTATCATAATCATTGATTTGTTCCAGGAGTCCTATGCGTTGGAACCATCTGATTTAATAGTAAATAAAGTATACGAGTAAGAAATGTACACTCTTTTATTAATTATTTTTGTGTAAATTTAGTACAAATGTTATTTTTATTTTTGTAATATTAGTTTGTATTTAATTATGTTTCGTATTTTATATAATTTTTTAAGCTTAACGTATTTTTTGCCATCCTCTCTCATTCATTCCAATGTTAACTGGAACTATCCCTTAAAGGGATAAGTTTACCTTTTTACATACTTTATGTTCATATAAGTGTTTTTGGTTAAACAACTTCTTTTTAAAAATAATAGACTACAAAATACAGTAATAGAATAATGGCAAGTAATTTATTTTGCATTTTGCAACCGCCAGGCTAAGATTGTATAGATACAATGACCATTGTGTTTACAGGTTTAAACTATACCTTACTACGGATCTAAATATTTATTTTTGTCTGTATTGTATAATAATGTTTTTTTAATATAATATAGTTATAATAATGATCGACTTATGTTTTTATTTATTTCATACATTGGTATAAATCAAGACTGATTATTTCATTTTTGCATATTTGAAACCGTTTCGTTCCAGCAAATATACCCGACACAATCAAAATGATGTCAAAAAACGATATTTTAATCGAAACGTCTTGCCTATATTTCCTGAGCAGAATGGGCGCCGTAGGAACTCGTTCCTGCCCTCAACCAGGAGATTTGGAACACGGATACAGGTAAAAAACCGGTTGACACATACATACATACATAAACTCACGCCTTTATTCCCAGAGTGGGGTAGGCAGAGCTACAGAATTACCAGCAACTCTAAAAACTTGTTAATAATTCTGTAACCACATTTTGCACTTTTAGACTAAGATGTTTACCAGTGTATTAGTGACAGGTTGCAAGCCCATCGCCTAACAGTACTGTACGCCTTTATTCCCTACCGGTTGAGTGCAGCGTTAACCCTGGATTAAGTATTAAAAAAAACTTTTTGGATACCTATCACTTCACTTTTTCACTTTATATATAATATTACCAATTGTATTTCTAAACCTGTGTATACACCCGCGATCAAAACACGAGCCAAATGATTCCAAACTCGACAAATCAGCCCGATTTTCATTGGTCAAGGACAGACAACGGACGATCGGACGAACGAGGCGAAATCGCAGCGGCGAGTTTAAGTACCGTCAGAGCGATCAAAACACATATTAGCGCGTGCATTTTCAGTTAAGCAGCCTTATACGTTCAATCTATCGGCGGAAACCATGCTGCTAAATTAAAAATGCTCGCGCTCAAATGTGTTTTGTTCGCACTGACGGGACTACTTAAACTCGCCGCTTGGACATTTTGTTGAGAGAATCACTACCCAGTAATGAACCGATCGGACAGTAGCGAGTCAAGTTGCCTTGTCCGTGGATCCAAATAGAAACCCTTTCTTCTTCTTTATTTTGCTGTCCTTGGCACTGTACTTGACTATGGCTGCGTTTTTAACGTGATAAATTTTGGATAAGGCATCCGTCACCTTCTGACAGGTAAATAAGTACACGTGTCAAAAAGTGACGGAGGCTTTATCCACAGTTGACACGCGATATAGACGCAGCCTTACTAGGCCCGCTGATATTTACTTGTTTGTATTTATAACTCGGTTCTGTTAGCTGGTTATCCATTTTTAATTCATATCTTCTTTTCGAGTTATTTTTAGGGTTCCATACCCAATGGGTAAAAAAGGGACCTATTACTTAGGGCCTGTTCACACTAGCGATTCTTTTCGGCGATTTTTAAGCGATGCGAGATCGGGGCGTGCACGCCGCGAGCTCGCCGCGCGTCATCATCATCATCATCATCATTTATTTATTGCATATCACATTACAATTCAAGGTGGAACAAACAGGAATAGGTATACATGTGACACCCTGCGAGGGCGCAGCAACACGACACGTCATCGCATCACGGCATCGCGGCGATTATTTTATCGCAATAATATATCGGCGAGCAAGCTGCGATATCGCTGTTGTTATCTTTGTTTTCATAAAAAATCGCGGCAATATCGCAGCTTGCTCGCCGCGTGCTCTCCGCGATATTAGGTATTGCGATAAAATAATCGCCGCGATGCCGCGACGACCCGCGGCAAGCTCGCTGCGTGAACGCCGCAATCTCGCATCGCCTAAAAATCGCCGAAAAGAATCGCTAGTGTGAACAGGCCCTAAGACTCCACTTTCCGTCCATACGTCTGTCCGTCTGTATGTTTGTCACCAGACTGTATTTCATGAACCGTGATAGCTAGAAAATTGGATTTTTCACATGTGATGTATTTCTGTTGCCGCTTTAACAACAAATACTAAAAACGCCCTTTCATACAATAGACGCCATTTTTTTATCGTATTATCTCAATATTTATAAAAGCAACAGGTAGACGCTTGAAATATTCAAAGAATATTTAGTTATTATCTTTTCACTTCAAGTAAACATTCAAAAGATCGTTATTTGTATGTGTATGGGAGCCCTCCCATACAACAAACGTATTTTTTATAGATAGCTAACGGTACCCTGCGCGCGTTGCTACGTCGTACCAACTCAAAAACCTTCGTAGACTCATGCGCAACACCTTGCTGAAGATCGTCACATGATCAAATGAATAGTTTACGATTTTATGAAGGACATACAGACAAACATTCATTTTTATATATATAGGAACTCTTCGTACACGAGTCCGACTCACACTTGGCCGGTTTCTTTTTCATTTAAGTATGTTTATTTTCAAGTTACCAAATAACATGCATTATTATTTCAGATGCCACCAATGTCAAAAAGGGATAGCATATTCACAAGAGTTTCAAAATTTAAACTGCCAGTTCAAACTAAACATCAAGATATACTTATTAATAACTATTGGATAGATTCGACAAGAAACATAAATATTAAGCAAGTTAAACCTAGGAGAGATTTTTCTCAAGCAAAACAGCTAGTTGCAGCTTATATAGAAGATAAGAAACAGAAAAAGGGTTTCTCCACCCCGTATCACTTGAACACACTTGTCCAAATAAATAAAAAAGATTTGTCAACACCGTATCATGACCATCCGATGAACACCCTTGTTCAAATAACTAGAAAAGATTTCTCCACCCCGTATCATGACCATCCGTTGACCACACTTATTCATGACCATCCAATGAACACACTTGTCCATTCCAATTATAACCTAGACCTTAATCATTCTGCGATTCCAAACACAAGGACACTTCCTGAACCTAGCCATGAAACTTTACTCGCTTTAACAACAACAACAAAGAAAGAAGATCACAAACTATTACATTTATTAGAGACCTTAGAACGTGAAATGCAAAATACTGAACTGAATAGAGACCTAAAGGAAATCGTGAACGCAAAAATACGGAAACTTTACGGTAATGTGGTCAGTGAGAACGCCATGCAGTTGACATCTGATCGTTCTGATATACTGGACAGCTTGATAACCAAGTTAGAAAAGAAAACGGGAAGTAACCTGATGGATTATAGAGATCGAAATCTGCGTAGGAACCGTGACGATGTGTATACATTTGAGACCACATCAACGCCTAAATATGATATACTTTTGAAAAGAAACCAGAATGCGATCTCATTGTATGATCGACCGAACTATAAACCTTTAAAAACCAGATTCAGTCCTTTAAACGATATAAATCATATTTACGACAGTTTTCTCTCCATAAGTAAATATACAAAAGACGATAACTACAAAAGACCAAGTAGTGCATATGTTGGCAGTTATGACATGCACAATGATCACGATATTTCTGGGTTGGATAAAATAAAGTATTTCCAAGAGAAGCAAGAAGATTTAGAGAAGAAACTCCAAAGCTTGCGCAATTCTAAACACCGGTATGAGTTACAAGTAAGTAAATACACCCCCTTGCAAATAAAACGGGGGACTTGCATAGACTTGATATTGCAAAGATAGTATAAGTTAATGTAAAATAAATATAAATCTCACTAATATTATAAATAAGAACATTTGTGTCTGTGTTAGTTTGTTACGTCCTTCACGCTGCAACGGCTGGATGGATTTGGTTGAAATTTTGGAATGGAGATTGCTTGACACAAAAGTTACTTTTTATTCTGAAGAATTTAATAGTTTTCATTGAATGAATAATAATCAGAGATCGGAATAGGTAGAGCTAATTTGCCTAAACTTTGATGCACCTTCATTCAATAATGTATTCCCATTTCACTCACGCATGAATGAATATGCCTCAAGTTTAGGCAAATTAGCTCTACTTATTCCGATCTCTGATGATAATCGAAATACTCCGCAACATTGGCAGAATAACTACTTAATTCTACGCGGACGCATTAACGGACAGAAGCTAGTATTAATGAAATATTATAAATAATATTAATATAATTTTGAACTTTACACTATATTTTAACTAGTCGAAATAATTGTAAGTGCCGTTTTCATTGCAAGAGGGTATATTTCTGTTCCTTTTTGATATTTCGTATCGTGTACACTTTGCTTTAGAGTTGCAACATATTTATTTTCGAATATACTCTAAGGCCTTGTTTTCACAATTCATTAGATTAATATTCTCTACCAGTTAAGTTATTGCTTTCCTTTTTTGACAAATAGGTAAAGACAATAGGAAAGAGCTACAATTTATCTGTCAAATGAGCCCTCTATGTATTTAGTACTAGAATTTGATATTAACGTTGACTTTCGATTACTCATCCAGAAGTAAAAGTGACGCACGGTAGGTAGTTAGTCGTTCTTTAATTATGTAAAATCTTCATTTAGACGAACGATTTTGACATAACGGGAAGTGACTTTCATACGAAGGGGCCACTTTTATTTGTTGTATTTAGTTAAGTTAGGTTTGCTTCGTTTTATAACAATGCAGTTTACGGGTTCCAAAAAGCCAATAGGTAAATCTACAGTGCTTCTATTTTCTTCGATTTTGTATGAAACACAAGCGACAGATATACTGTCAGTGCGACTTACAAGGTTTTTAACCAAAAGTTAACTTCAATTGGGTGATGTTTCGTTTTAAAAAAAAAGAAATAATTTAAAACTTTCTAGTAATAATAAGCTGTTAAGGTAGTAGCTGCGGGAAAATCAAAGTCATATTTATTAAACAATTAAATTACTTAATCGAGATGTCTTAAGGCCACCCTTGAAATAGGTACCGTTGAGGAGCTCCAGTGGCCATCTGTGGTCTTCATCATCAGTTCCACTTCACCAAATGATAGTTTACGAATGCAAATGCTGGATTTGTAACTAAAACTATTTATATCGCTATATGTATGCCTATAATATTTGAGGAGTTCCCTCAATTCCACACGGATCCTCTCATCAGATTAAGATTTTAGCACAATGCGAGCACCTCGAAAGAATATTCTATCAAAAAAAAAACTTAAATCGGTTTACATTTGACGGAAAAATCGGTGAACATACCGCACCTTTAAAATTACAGTGACCTTAATTCAACATTTCAGCTTTCGACTTCGAGTCATAAATTTATTAATATAGAGACCTAAATCAAAATCCAAAATTCGTTCATTAGGTCACTATGATTCTCAAGATGCGATACATGGAAAAAATTACGGTGGAACATAGAACCTCCTTGTTTTTTGAAGTCATAATGTATGTGTTAATATAACTGTTTTTGCGTATTTCAGCGAGAAAGTAGTCGGAAAATGCGGCCAGTGTTTATACCTCGCTCGGAGCCAGAAAAACCGAGATCCACTAATAACCTTCAAAACTTCTATGTGCCCGACAGAGCGAAATTCTTGCATCACGTATAAGTTATTTACTTAGTCAGATTGTATACGTATTCATCGGGGTTCGTACTTTTGCCATAGTGTCGTTTGTCCTAAAGTTATTTGCCATAACACTTTTGTCATAATATTCAGTACCATAACGATTAGTTTCCATAATGTATCGATTGTCCTAAAGCATTTTAGTCATACTCGTAATTTCAATTTCCACAATTTGAAGTTGAGTCATTAAGTTATGAATATCAGTGTCATTGTAGTTAATTACACTTTTTTTATTTAAGTATAATAATTATATGGATTGTCTTGAGGTTATGTCAAACAAACCACACAATGTTGTGGCTAAATTAGAGGATCAATAAAACGTTAAAATATATCTGCAAGATGGCAAAGTATTAAAGTAAGAAAAAAGGAATAGAAAATAAGTTGTTAATTCGATGGTGATAAATAAACAAAATACCACCGATTTCAATGAAATCTAAAGAAAAATACTACTTAGGACCGAATAGTGGCCACCCAGAATTTAGTCAGACTAGCCCAGATTCTGGTTTTCAGAACAATTGGACAGAAAAGAGAAGGGAGCTCTGCTACTCCATCGCTAAATACTATTTTAATAAAACTAAAGTTCAATCTTTAAAAAAAAACTAAAGATTAATTTTCTCTAACAACCTATTGTTATTGATAATGATAACCTAAAAGAGAAATGGTCCCATTAATATACATGTCTCATAACAATTATAGTTTGAATTGAATTTTAAGTGACAACAGCTGTTGTGAAACGTAGGTGTCAACCAGCTCTCTAAAGTTTACTAATAAGGTAAATTTAAGAGGTTTTATATTTATACAATTAAATTAAAAAGGACTTCGTAGTAAAGCAGTCCGAATTGCGAACTGCTGGGGTAATATGAAAGTAATTAATTTCTTAATTTTAATACGTTTAATTAATTGTAACATATTTTTTAATCTAAATGCAGAGATGGATTCATTGTTAATACAGGTGTATCCTATTGTGTGTGAGAGAGAGTATTTGTAAAGTGTAAATGATATATTAATATTATAGTAAATTTGTACTGAAAAATATTCAAAATAATGTTTACCTTTAAATATTGATTAAAATTACATTGTTGTAATATAATATGTTGGCCAATTAGATATCCAATAGGAATTTTTAATTCTATGAGGTGAAGATTGAAAAATGACAAAATAGGGGTCCCTTGGAATCCATAATACCATGTGTAACGCATATTTTGTTCGAATTATTGTTTTTCCTAAAGTGTTTTTCTGCTGATACAGGCCAATTTGTAAATTTTCCAAAAATACCTGCAGTGTGGTCAGGTTAGGGTTGTATTATAATAATAATACTCAAAAGCTTAAAAACAGAAATGTTTTTAGGATAAACAAATAATCGGGCAAAAGATGCATTAGGACAAATTACCATTAGGGATTCGAATATAGACCCAGTAATAGAAAATAGGAATTCTTTTTGATCCTAGGACATTTTTGATGTGTGTACTAGTAGGTAGCAGACAAGTTGACGAGGCTCTGCAGAATTTGTAAAATGCTGAGTCACTGATTTTATGTACATAGGTATGTATACAAGGTGTTACAAAAATACCCGTAAAGCCGAAAGGAGGTTAAATGGTACCTTATAATAAGTCCATTTACAATATTTGAGAACCGTACTATCACCGCATGACATACCGGCAAAAAAAATAAAACCATTATTGCTTTCATTGATCTGAAAACCCTATTTCAGTAAAATTAAAGAGTAAACTACGCAGAATGTTTATGTACATTTTTACCTAATTCGTGAAACGATCAAAAGACATACTAACAAAATGTACAGAATTCGATTAGATAGATTTTACAAGTCGAGTTTTGGAAGATTTTAAAAGACCTAAACTACTTACGAAGAAACCTAAACTAACACTTACTTTTTCGTAAAGAACGTCAAAATTACAGGAACGGCTCAAAGTGAGCTCTGCCTTGTTCAATGCACAACCTCGCTCGTTGGGATATGGTTTTAAACCCATTTAAGTTGACAATTATTAAATTGGTAGGCAGGCCTCTCTGTTAAAATAATCTATGGTAACTCCGGTTCCCTGACATGACAGCTTATTAGGGTTGACAATATTTTACGCTTTGATAATTTATTGGATTTTTTACGGGGTATTTTGTAACACGTTGTATATGTAAACTATTTATTGCATAAACAATCATAAGACATGTTTGCGTCAATATAGATAATGTACATAGGTGAAATTAAATGTATTTTATTTAAGTGTTGTGTTAAGTTACCTAAGGTAATATTTTTATGTTTTGTTGTTTGATACAAATATAACAATGCATTTTGTTTATTTTTTATTGAATAACTACAAAACTAAGTTCTACTTCTCGGAGAGTTGAAGTTTTATGGCTAAAATTAATCTACCCATTAAGTTTAAATTACTGTTTAATATGATCAAACCAGCCAGTATAAGTGCCAGTTGAACTCACACACGAAGGTTTCGGTTCATTGTCTAATACCATTTTTTATTTTATTTAATATTCCACTAATATCTTACTATTACTATAAATCAGAAAGTTGTGATGTTTGTTACTTAATCACGCTTCAACTTGACACAATTGTAGGTCACCAAAAAAAAATCACCGTGTATATAATATTTAAAAGTCTTCCGTGACTGATTGACAGACAACAGCCTGCTGAACTAAGGGACTTGAAACCTGGGTTATGCTAAAAGATTACATTAAAGGGCTATAGTTTCACTGTTACAACAAACACAGGCAGTCACTTTTTATATTTTACATACATACACACATACATAAGCTCACGCCTTTATTCCCAGAGTGGGGTAGGCAGAGCTACAGAATTTCCAACAACTCTTAAAAACTTGTTGATAATTCTGTAACCACATTTTGCACAATCAGGCTAAGATGTTTACCAGACTACCAGTGTATTAGTGACAGGTTGCAAGCCCATCGCCTAACAGTACCTACTACACGCCTTCATTCTCTTAGTCGTCTCTTACGACATCCACGGGAGGACATGGAGTGGCACTATTCTTACCCGGCAACCACGCCAACCAATATTTTCATGTTTTTTTTTTTTGCGTATTTTCTCAACCGAATTGGTCAAATTTTGAATCACACAAAGCTGTTACGCAATCAGACGCTTGCTTGGCGATATGCGCAAGAGTAAAGATCGATATTTGAGAGCGAGTGCGTACGCGTTTCAATGCGTATCGATTTTATAATATTCTTGACCTTCGTTTTTTTTATACGTGTTAAACGAGCTAGCGCATCTCTGTTATTTATAACTCACCTTTAAATTCGTCCGAGGAATTATTAACCGTCAAATTTAAGTAGGTGTTTTGTGTATAAATAAAATTTTAGTTCGTTTAGTTGACGAAGAAATTAACGTTTTAAACTAATTAATACTTACTATTTAAACTATATGCTGTAACGTCACATATTAACGACAAGACGAAATCAACGAGCAAACTGAAGGACAGGTTAGTAATATTTATTTTATAACCATGGTAGATTCACTCAATATTACTGACGTGTAAAAGAGCCCTTATGTGGCCTACTTACTGAATAAATATTTTGATTTCGTTTCATTTCATTTGATTCTTGCGTTAAAAAGAAAAATGCCGCTTTTCAAAATTTATTTACAATAATGAACGCCACTTTGTGGATCTTAACTTTTTTTTTAAGTTTTCTATTTTCTAAAAAAAAAACATGTAGGCCTACGCTGTTCTCGTGTAATTTGTAGGTTAATGCTACATAATGACACTTATTCATAAAAACGCAAATGCATCTTTGGCCGCAAAAACGAATGGGACAGTTTTTCATTAAAATATTGTGGAAAACCGCGAAGTAGAAAAGTGACCATGAGCTCTATCTATCGCGAACGGCAGATAAAACTGCAAAGCACTTAACCACCATACAATTTGGTTACAGTGTAGGTATTTTGCCGTGTATGCAATAAATCAAAAAACAGTTTTATTCAAAGCGTCACTTCCCTTTGTAGCGCACGAATTGTTGGTTTAAATTTTTCCGATTTGAAACCATTTTACTGAACGAAATAAGTTATAAAAAATAACCTAATCTATTTTACGGCGTTATTCGATGTTCGTGATATTTCGAAATGCGTGGTTTCAGTGTTAATAAAATCATGCGATTGAATTATTTAGAAAGGTGCAGCCATCATCTTACGGATCATGGTAGTATTTTTTTTATTTACAGAAAATAATAGCAAGTTTAAATCAGCAATTTTTAATGTTTTGTTTTTACCATTTAAAAAAATCATCCTTGGGATACACCTAAAAGAAAATGGCATGTTTTTCTGCTTTACTTGAAAAATAGCCATTTATAATATTCAAGTTTAGTTTAAAACATTGAATTTGTGATTCCAATTCAAATCGAGTCAAATAAATACTGGAAAAGGGCCGAATCTTAAGTACCCGAAACCGACGTGCGTGCATGACTCGATGTATGAATGTGGAAGAAGCGAAAGAAATTTGTCAAGATCGTAGCAAGTGGAAAGAAGTGGTCTCTGCCTACCCCTCTGGGAAACAGGCGTGATTTAATGTGTGTGTGTGTGTGTAATTTCACTTGTCATTACGTTGGTCCTAATAACTTTTTGTCCAAATGATGAAGTGATATTATAGTGTTTATGAATGTTTATAATCTTTTCCCAAGTGTAGATTTCCCAACACCATTAAGCTAAGTGATCCAAAATTATCTGATATTTCCAACCATGACTTTATACCATTAAGTATATGAAAAAAACCATTTTATGTCATTTGGAAAGGATGGATGAAAGAAGATTGACGAAAGAGATATACAGATCGAAAGTGAGTGGACGGGTCGAAAGGGGCCGCCATAGGGTCTCCCCAGACCTATCGACGCGGAATCGGCTTGAGCCGGTAAGAAAAAAAATTATGTCCGTGCAGTAAGAGTGAGAATGGTATCGCTCGGCTCGGCTCGTCACGGCTCGGCGTTGCGAACGGAACGACGTCGTTTTCGATCTTATTGCGTGGACATAAAACTTATTCTTGCCGGCTCAAGCCGATTCCGCGTCGATTGGTCTGGGGAGACCCATAGGCGTACTTATTCGAGTCAAATCGGAGAAATACTGGAAAAGGGCCGAATCTTAAGTACCCGAAACCGACGTGCATGCTCGATGTATGAATGTGGAAGAAACGAAATTGTCAAGATCGTAGCAAATGGAAAAAAGTGGTATCTGCCTACCCCTCTGGAAAACAGGCGTGATTTAATGTATGTATGTGTACTTTATACCATAATGTTTATGCCGACGTGTTGCCTCTTTCAAAGAGATAGATATAGTGCCAACAATATTTTAATTTAATCATAAAAAAACATAACAAAATCTGTAGTCAAGCTTAAGGGTCACCTACCTTTCTAAATTAAACGTAAAATATCGAAGAGTTTCAATGTATTTTATATAAAACACACAGAAGGTGGTTGTAGCACAATTCGGATCAATTTTAGGGGTCAAATGAAAGTCATTTCTCTATTTAAATATTATAATATAATTCATTCACAGTAACATATTTTTTGAAATCTAACTGCAGGATTTCCAATAATCATACATTGTTAAAAACTGGTAAAAAAAATCAATTGGGTAATTAAAAATAAATAAAAGTATCAATCAATGCTGCGCCCACATCGCTGCTTAACGGTGCGTCAAAAACGGCGCCATGTTGTTACTATGGCCCCGTCTTTTGTTTACGCAACGCAACGTAATATACGCACCGTTAAGCTCCGGTGTGGGCGCAGCCCAATGCAGTTGGTATCATAGACTCATTATCACTCATCAAGGGGGGACACGTCGTCCGACTGGTCGGACAAAGCAGTCGGACCACGTGGCCTAGGGGAAAACTTTTACAGCCTAGCTCGTCGACTAAAGATATATTTATCTCTTAAAAGCGGCTCTCTGTCGAACAGTCAATCAAAGAATAAGTCCTTATACCTTGATTAAACGCCAATTTTATATACACTAATCTCGGATTAAGTCTTATTCCAGTTTGGTAAAATCGACACTTAGGCGGGCCCATTCGACGGGTGGTAAGATGAGAATGCACGCCCTCAAATGTTTTCACGTTTTGATGGGACAACTTCAACTTCCTGGCTAACAAATAGTCCTTTGAAATTAAGATTCAAAAGCGAGTTGGTTTAGGAAGTTCGAACACGGCAACTTTTTGTGGCGATGCAATCGCGTGTTTCATTGTGATTGCTCAATATTTAATTATACGCAAGGAACACGCGCGTGGCAAGGTCCGCTTAACCGGCTTGGTCCGTCCTGTTGAGTTTGCATGTGTTGGCTCGCGGCGCGTACGGTCAAGCCACGCACACATGCAAGCCGCGCGATATACGATTGTTTGACGACGAACTTACACTGAAAAAACAGATGGGTTGATTTTACTAAGTTTTATGGTTAAAATAGGACCTACACGTGAGTTTGGTTGAGTTAACTACTAAAAAGGTTGAAGCAACCTTTTCAATGTGTTGTTTTTACTAAGGTCAGGTGTTAACTGAACCAAACTCATAGGTAGGTCCTAAAATTTAGTAAAATCAACCCATTTGTTTTTTCAGTGTACTGTCTATACTGTGATATTTCTTTTCAGAATTCAATCGATAAACCAAAACTGTGGCAGAAGCTGATAATATTTAGTGATTTGCATAAGAAACTGCTTTTAAACCTAAAATAAATGATTTTTCAGGTAAGTATTTTTTATGTAAAACAATAAAACCCAGGGGGGTTATTATGACATAGCTATGCAGTTCATTTTACGGTCAGCGTAAAGGACGGAGCTATGGCAGTTACATAACTCTGTCCTTTTTTCTCAGTGTAAAATTAATGGCACAGATAGGTCATTGTAACCCCACAGTACGCAAATCTCAGACCGTACTTTGTATGATCACTATTAGGTAGTAGCCTTAATAACCAGCTGCACACTTTTGTACCATATCACTTTAACGTATTTGACGGATATGTGCAGTAGTTCAAGCGTGACGTTAATGTGATAAATCACTAAATGTTTAATACATTTAGTGAGTGTACGATCTGGCAACAGGATCAATTTAATTAAATTTATCCATTATCATAAGTTTCCTATAGTGTAAATGGCCTACTTTAAGAAACCTGTATATGTGTTAACATTAGAGTATTACATGTCTTTATAATGTCAGTTATCGATGAAGTCGAATCTTAATGTTAACTTTACTGGTGGCCGATACTTTATTAAAAACATTAAGATACTTACTGATACTTTAAGATACAAAGCAACTACAAATACAGGTTTCTCACATATTGTATAAAACTTATGATATGTATATAGATAAAGTTATGTATCCGACTGTACGTAAAATTTGGTATTATGCACCAGTAACATAAATAACTTTAATATAATGTAACACACAAAATTGAACACTTTTACGGAATATATCGATATTTTTTTTATGTTATGATGGCCAATCCATTGCCACCAGAGTCCCCCCCCCCCTACCTATTTGTATTTATTTATTTAAAACAGGCACACCGAAAGCAAACGTAATTATCAAACGTTACAAATAGATGTTACATTTTCGTCCTACTGTTTACATGTAACCTAACCTAAAATAAGTCATAATTAGTCACAAATAAGAACAATTATTAAATGCACAATAACGTTACGTCAATTGGAAATAATTTCAGTCTTATAATTAGTAACATAATAAAATGTTTCATTTAAGGTTGTGTGCCTTACCCCTTAATCCCTACTCACCCCGTTTTATGGTAGGTACAACATTCAAATATAATATTTGTTTAAAAATTACTTGTAAATTTTACTGGATATCATAACCCAATAAGAGAAGGGTGCAAAAAATTCACTGAACTATAATATCAACTAAAAACATAGTTTCATTTAAATTTTTACGTTACAAATCCATACTAATATTATACATGCGAAAGTGTGTCCGTCAGTCTGTCTGTTACATCTTCACGCTTAAACCGCTGAAACGATTTAGATGATTGGTGCAAATATAGTTTGAATCTTGGAATACGTTCGATCCATTGGCCGAAACCACGCTGCTAAATTGAAAATGCACGCGCTAAAATATGTTTTGTTCGCACTGACGGGACTACTTAAACTCGCCGCTTGGACATTCACTCGTCCGTCCGTCCGACCGTCGTTGTTGAGGGAATCACTACCCTGGGATTGACTGTAGTATTTTATTGCGGCATTATAAATATCTAAGTTAGGAATTGCAGAAGTTAAATGAGTTATATGATGGATCAATGGATGGAAGACCGAGAGTTACTCGGGTTGAAAATGAATTTTCCCGATGGTGACAACTTGACAGATCGATTTCTTAACCAACACCCCTATTCCGCAATTCTCATCAAATCGTTACAGCCTATTTCAAGAATGTGTGTGTGAATTAATTATATAGCTCATTTAATTGTATATGATGGTTTTTTTTTTTTTGCCGGCCAGGGCAGACATTTGTGTGATAAGCGCGAATATTTGTTCCTGAGTCATGGATGTTTTCTATGTATTTAAGTATATATTTCTCTATACTATAAGTATTTATATCGTTGTCTAGTACCCATAGTACAAGCCTAGAGCTTAGTTTGGGACTAGGGCAATTGGTTTGACAGTGTCCCCTGATATTTTTTTTTATCTTAGTGTGATAAAAAAATACCTATAGGTAGTTGCTTGAGTCGATAACCAAAACCTCTTCATTTTTTTAATTTACTCCTATTTTAGAAATGTATAACACTGGTTTACTTAGTCGTTGCCATAAGATGTTCCTTGGTTCTGCATAAAGACAATCAGAAAGCTGAGCACATAAAGACTTATTGTCCGAAAACGCTAAATTGTGAGGAAGGAACCCACATCATGTGCAATCCAAGTACAAATCCTGTAAGTATTCTTTTTAATTTATTCCGGCTACATTTGCATGCAAACTTTTAGCCACATTTATTTATCATGTCGGTTCAGATGGACAGCATTTGAACTGCATAATGGCAGTTCGGGGGCAGTTTCTTGACGTAACTGCATCAAAAACTGCAAACCAACTGCGCATTCCACTTGCAATTGGCACTTGGCGTGTAGTCTACCTAACTGCTCTCGAACTGCCATTTTGCAATTCAAATGGTGTCCGTCTGAATCGGCCCTTAGGGTTCCGTACCTCTAATGGAACAAAGGAACCCCTATAAGATAACTTCATTGACGATGGTCTGTCTATCCAGACACTTTTCCTCATGAACGCCGAGTCAAGTTAAAAATAATATTAAATAGGTACTCAAGTCAATAATCCCTTGGAGCTGTGAAAAGTTCAAACTTATTAGTCGACGCAATCAATAGATACTCGTAATACCATACCTATATCCCGTATCTTTTGATCGAAAACCAAGGCTTAATCCCGCCTTTGAAACCCTTTGGGTAAAACGCGCTAAAAAGAAAGGTAAGAGCAAAGGATGATGGTCAATTTTGTATGGACACTGGCCTAAAAACCAATAATGACAAGCCATATGTCCTTTGAAAGATTTTTTCATATTCTACAACTTTTTGTAAGGCGGGAAATCTTAAATCGCTGTGTGAAATATTTAAAAATCTGGAGCATCGGGACGCCTACATAGACGACGTTAGAATAATTACTTGGAAAAACCGCGGTCTTTGCATGGCAATAACAATAACTTTTTTCACACAAAGATTTCGAACCACCTGTAATAGTAATAGTTTTACAACTTAGAATTACCTATTCGGGGACATATCGCTTGTCCTTATTGGTCATTAGGCCAATTAGCCCACCCTCCTTTAGTTTTTATATTAAGTAACAGGGTGTTTACATTTGACAATGTGTGGAGGTACGGATCTCTCAATACGTGAGTCCAACTTGCACTTAACCCGTTATTTGTCAAAAACGTATATTTTCCTTTACCTCTCAGGTCACTATGAAGGGTGGAGCTTGCCCCAACACAACAGACATTCGAAAGGCTTCGCAAAAATTTAAAACTATACTTCTAACCAAAATAAACGAGTAAGTATCCTGAACCCTGTCCTGCGGACCTAGTATAGCTGCGTCTATATCGCGTGTCAAATGTGGATAAAGCATCCGTCACTTTTTGATACGTGTACTTCTTTACATGTCAGAAGGTGACGGATGCCTTGTCCAAAATTTGTCACGCGATAAATGCAGCGTTATTAGGCCCCCTGTCGTCGAAGTCTTCCAGTCATAGTCGTAATGACCCTTGAAGATGGCGGGCATCCACTTCAATGGCTTGGTGTGATCTTGGCCGCTAACTCATTTGGAACCATCTTTTCACTGTTATTTTATTCAATGCAAGTTCTTTATCGGAGTGACGACCTCATGAAGATCGCGGGAACGCAGTGGATGCGAAAAGCACAAGACTGGAGAGCCTTGGGGGAGGCCTATGTCCAGCAGTGGACGTCTTTTGGCTGACATGATGATGATGATGAAGTTCTTTATCAACGATACAAATTGTCCCACAAAACTTCCCTCGATTTGCGAACCGAAATCAACGATAAACTAATTTACATTATACACATACATTAAATCACGCCTGTTTCCAGTGTGTAGGCAGAGACCACTTATTTCCAATTGCTACGATCCTGTCAAATATCTTTTACTTCTTCCACATTCATACATCGAGTCATGCACGCACGTCGGTTTCGGCTACTTAAGAATTTTCCAGTATTTCTCCAATTTGTTTTGAAAGAATACGCCTCGGGCGGCCACTTCCGACCCTTCCACTCACTTTTGATCAAGTAATTTACAAAAAAAAAAAACTGATGCTATCAGAATGACAGCCAACCATGGATAGATCGGCTAGTCAAGTTGCTAAACGCTAGGGTAACGATTGACGCGACCGTCGGACAGCGTACGTCAATCCTATATATTTTGGATAATGTTAACGAACGCCGCATGCGTCTTAAATATGGTTTTAGACAGTCGTCGTGCTTAAAAAACGTCTCACTCTACTTATGGGGAATCATTAGGAGTATAAACACACACTCACACTTACATCCACATACACGTGCACAGACATACACACACACGCACACACACACAAGCATACGCTAGCATTCTCTCGCACTACTCAACATATTCTTATGCTACTCGTAAGTTTTGTTGTTATTGTATTTTTCTATAATATGAGTTATGCAAGTTGTTACATTTTTTAAATTATGGTTCACTTAACTTTATTTCTGTGGTCATCTTTTATTGGCTTACTGTTTTGTATCATGTTTTATTTGTTTTCATAAAATGTATTACTGTTGATGACCCAAATAAATAAAATAAATAAAATCAAATAATGGAAAATTCAGACAAACGAAACGGTCGGAAACGATGATTCGACATCGAAAGCATTCAATTGTTACTCAAATTAAGATAACCCTTCATATATTTTTTTTCAGAATGCGCAAGATGCTGACTTCTGGGAAAGAGACGGGTAAAGATAATAAAATATTACCAAAGGCATATGCCATGCCGGAACTGGTAAGTTTGAACATCTTAAATTAATTTATTTGAATATACATAGTTATATATCTATACTAGTATGTTTATTATTGCCTAGTATCCATACAAACGAGAACGATGAACGACGTGAATAGATAGAGGATGTAGTGACAAAGATCGAAAATGGTCTAAGAGGGTTTGGTCATTTAGAAAGGATGGATGAAAGAAGCGTAACGAAAGAGGTATGACGAGGAAGAGCGAGTGGAGATGTCAGTAGGGGACGCCGTAGATGCACAATGTTACACAAATAAGGTCCAAATCATAAATACCCGAAACCAACCAACACGCATGAAGATGTTGATGAACATACACCGGATTGACAAGGGCAAAAATGTACCAGCGCTAGTGATTCATTAAAATTTCGACTAAGTTATCGACATCGATTAATCATCATAATAATTATCATAAGTAATGGCCAAGTTTGAATACCTTTTAATTATGTGCAAACCTCTTTTATTTATACTTATCGCAACTATAAACAACCGGTATCTGACATTGACTCTGGACTCACTTTTAACAACCATTGAAATGACATATAACAAATTCATTCAGTACAACAATATTCTTTAGCATTCCGACAAATTGAGAATCTTTTTGTTTTGTAACTCTGTTAACAATGCCTCGAAAGAAAAAAGATCGTTTCATGGAAAGCTGATCATTCAGATATAGAAGATAAAACGTACGGCTTACTTTTGCAATAAATGTAACATCCATAATTATGTCACGAAAAAAGTTGTCGATAAACTTAGTCGATATTTTATGAATCACTAATACTGGTACAATTTGGGTCCGTAGCATAATATCGAAAGTCAAATTTCATAAGTACGAAATTCCTAAAAACAAAACTTTGAATATCAAAATGTATAATGTACGAAATTCCTAAACGTGCATGTCCTATGTTTAATTACCCTTTTTTTTAAATGTCTAAAGTACAATACCACTAGTGCACGAAAAAACTAACGACATTTTACCTACGCCTACGCCCGGTTGACCTAAGTTTAAAATGTATAAAGTGCGAAATTTCGAACGACACTTTAATTTTCGAAGGTACGTTACGTTCATTAGGGGTGGAGTTTTAAGGTCTGAATATATTGATCTTCGAAGAATTGTCACAAAGCTTTTTGTACTCGTACGTACGGTAGCGATTTTGAGCACTAGAAATATTGAGTTTAAAGTTTTGTCATTAGGTATTTTGTACAGTCACCACCCGCGAATGTTACGCCACTTGCCATTCTTCTTAATTTAACCGTGTAATGCATTTTGGGTTGACAGCCGACTTGACATATTACCCGAGTGTAGTACACGGCTAAATTAAGAAGAGTGGCAAGTGGCGTAACATTCGCGGGTGGTGACTGTACAAAGTAATATTAATTTTCGAAAATGAGATCATTCGATTAAAAGTGCATTAGGACATGCATCTTTAGGAATTTCGTACATTAGACATTTTGATATTCAAAGATTTGTGTTAGGAATTTCGTACTTACGAAATTTGATTTTCGTTACTATGCTACGGACCCTACCATTTTGCCCCCGTCGATCCGGTGTATGTTGATGAATTTAGAGGGGGCGAAAGTTGTATGTTTCGACCGGAGCACCTATCGCTCCATATTCTCTCGCTGCAACATTGACAGAAAGACGTCAAGGTATGTATGTACGTAGTACCCATAGTACAAACCGAGAGCTTAATTTGGGACTAGGTGTTGTGTAAGATTGGTCCGTGATATTTATTTTATTTATTTATTTATGTCGACGACTTAAACTACGCGTTAGCCTAGTTTGTAGACCCTGAGGGGCTATTGCTTAACGCACTCGCAATTGTTTTCATTTTGAAAATCGAAGGCTTGTCTGCATACAAAATGAAAACAATTGTTCCGCTTTGAAGCCAATTGAGATTGCGAGTGCGTTAGGCAATAGCGACGCTGGCTAAGAAACCAGTTGTCCTGGCAATTCCTGGAAAATTCAAATATTATGGATGTTATCTCCCTGTGGGATCGTAGATCTCAAACGTAAGCTAGTTTAATCAGTTATAGTGCTTTTTAGCTCGGTTTGATGAAAATCCGTTGCGCCGTATAAGTGATAATTTTATTTATATTACGTAAATATTTATTTATCTATTTATTGATACAAAATCCACAGCTCAATGATAACAATTTGAAAAAAGTATTATGTTTACATATCACTGGCCAATTACGGATTTACATTTTATAATTGAAACTGTTAAATAATACATTCACACAGTACAACTTTGAAAAAGTTAAAAGAGAAAACTACTCGCCCCCACTCTGGGAATGAAGGCGTGAGTTTATGTAGGTATATAAGTAAAAATAATAGTGAGAGCGTCGGTGGTCTAGCGGCTTAGGGGGTCGACTCGTGATCGTAAGGTACCGAGTTCGAGCCCCAGCGGTCACCGTGTACCAATGAGTTTTTCTAACTTAAGTACATTACCCGACGCTCTTACGGTGAAGGAAAAACATCGTGAGGAAACCTGCACGTTCGAACAGCTGAGTGTGTAAGAGGGTAATTGCACAAAAGATCCTAAAGGGTCGAAGTGTATCCGAAAGGGCCCATCTGTAAGATAAGATAAGATAAGATAAGATAAAAATAATAGTGAGTAAAATTCGTTTTACGCCTATGTATATTTATAACAAGTTTTTTTCAGATATTTTCAGCTAATTTCATTTTATTTTCAGCAGTGGCATGAGGAATTGGAAAGGGATGCGCAGGTTTGGGCCAACCAATGTACAATGAGTCACGATCTATGCAGGGAAACCAGTACGTTACTCCATGTTCCAGTGAATCAAATATTTCATTCATATCCCCTTTAGACTGCGCCGACCGTACGCTGGATGTACAGTGGCGGCCTCATTACTATTATTGTGTTTTCTAATAAACTAAAGTATTTTCTTGAAATTAGTCGGTAGATTTTTGTACTACAAGTGACGCCCCACGCCATCACGGCAAGTGAACCTTGGGGTTTTTCCAGGTCGTTGAGGATTTTTAGAGGTTTCGATGTGACTAATGGCCGGTTCCTATATTCAAACCGCGGACAGATAGGCTTACTTCGGATTAAAATTTGACACATTTTGTATGGGCAAATGTCAAATTTTAACCCAGAGTAAGCCTTATCTATCCACGGTTTGAATATAGGAACCCGACATAAATCTGTCTAGGGGATTTTCTGAAGGATTCTCACAATTCTTACCAATGGTGAATTACTTTGAAAATCGGTCACTAACACTGTCATTTTGGACAAATTTTAAGGAAACTCACGATTTTGTAGTTAAGTTCAATGTTAATTAGTACCTAATAAGTTCTAATAAAAACCTTATATCAATTTAGTATTTTAGTAACAGTAAATATTATGTAGCTTGTATGTAATAATCGTTACATTTTAGATAAATATGATGTACAAAAATGGTCAGAGGTTTTTTATCAATCGTACTCTAGAAACTAGGGGTTTTTTAAATACATCTAGGGGGGATGGTGCAAAAAAATCTGGCAACACTGAGTTGTTACGTTATATCTGTCCCGTTGAAAAGGGTAACAGATTAATGGCCACGTAGATATTCTCTAGAAAACCTCAAATCGTCAGTGAAACTGCAAAACCGCGTAAGTAACATTTTAAATAAGGAGCAAAATGCACCTTTTTAATAAGACTGTAATGTTTATTTTGCTCTATCATTATTTTATTAGTTACGCGGTTTTGCAGTTTCTCCGACGAAATTTCTTTTCGGCTATCATCTCGTCCGTATGTATCCTGTCTCGGGTGTCTCTCGAAACCCCTAAAATGTTTGTCCTAAACTAGTTCTCAGCTGATTCACACAGATTTTTGAATTTTCCAAAAATACCTGCCGTTTGCATAAGTTGGGGTTAGCTTATAACTAGGGCTAGGACTTTTAGTGCTATTGTGGTTCTAGAATCCATGGAGTCGCTATTTCCTTATTATTTATTACAATACATAACACTTCGATGTTGACCTTCAGTATTTTCATATTTCATATTTCATTCATTAATTTAACCGCTAAACCAATTAAAGGAATTTTACTATGGAAGATATATTTGCTGTGAAATAGTAACAAACTAACAAGTATTAGTAGGTACGGATAAACTGAACTAAAAATGTATGTAGTTCATTTTTAAAAAGACAATACCAATGGCCAAAATCAAAGTGGCATTATAATCAGTGATCGGAATAGGTAGTGCAATTTCGGGTGAATGACCTCAAACATTATAAATGATATGGATAAGACCCGGGATTCCGGGATTCGTATTTTTATAAATAATAAGATAATTATTAAAAAAGGTTTGCAAGAATGTCTAGCTAGGTCAATGTGTGTAATGTCCCCTGATATTTATTTTAAACCAAACACAAACTTTACAACTTTTCAAAGTGAAAATCCGGGATTGCAAGTTATATCCATACTACGCTTACGCACCGAAATCCCGTGAAATTGCACTACCTATTCCGATCACTGATTATAATAAATGGTAAGTAGTGACTCTATGGATTCTAGAACCATGGTATGCAACCAAAACATTAAAACGTTTTGGAATTCAGGCGGCAATGGCTTTAGGATAAACGGAAATTCCGACAAACGATGCATTAGGACAAATCGTTCATTGAATACAAGACGGACACATTCCAAAATGAGTCAGTGTTGCATTTTAAAATTAGAAGCTATTCGTACCTATAAGATTTTCAATGCAAGAATTTCGAATGTGTCCGTTTTGTATTCAATGAGCGAAACGACCATTAGGGATTCCAATATAGACCCTACTTTCTCGCATATTACTGTAACTTCTCTTTTTGCAGAACATTTTCCCCGGCCTGGTCAGGTGATAGGCTATACTCGATACACATGGCCTCATTGGCAGACCAAAGAGAATTTTGCTAAGGGCGGAAATGAGCTGGGCTTTGATAACACGACTCACACATCTCCAGCAAGTAGGTACCTTAAATTGCGTCTATTTTTGAGAATGTTATTTTTTACCAGTCCAAGAAAAGGGTATTTAATATTTAGGGTGTACCTACGTCAAAAAAAAAATACAACCCAATAGAATCGATTGTATCTTTACCTATATAGAATTTCATTTCATCCAACTCTCTTCTGCTGAAATCATGATGTTTTCAGGATATCTTGAACTTCAATTACCTACGTAGCTTAGACTTGAAACCTTCGATGAAATGAAAATTTAGCGTAATGATACGTTCGTTGAAAGGGAATTCGATACAATAAATACGTCAAAATTAATCATGACAAAACTTACATAATTAATTGCCTAATTGTTAATAAGTACCTACAACATATTATAACCCCGTGTGGTTGCCGGGTTAGAATAGTGCCACTCCATATCTTCCCGTGGATGTCGTAATTGACGGCTAAGGGAATAAAGGCGTATAGTATTGTTAGGCGATGGGCTTGCAACCTGTCACTAAAACACTGGTAAACATCTTAGCCTAAATGTGCAAAATGTGGTTACAGAATTATCAACAAGTTTTTAGAGTTGTTGGTAATTCTGTAGCTCTGCCTACCCCACTCTGGGAATAAAGGCGTAATTTTATGTATGTATGTAACATATTAAAAAATGGAGTGGCCGACTCGACCAAGGGAACAACACGTGTTTGGGACGAGACAATTATTAGATTTGAGATTAAGAAGTTGACTGAGGCCAAACCTCCACTTGGCGTCATCGGCCCGGTTGCTCTTTACTCAACAACAGAACCGGTGCTTAATTAAAATCAATAATTCGGTCCTTTATCTTCTTAGCGTGTCGACGGCATGTCATATATGAGCTGACCAATATTCCGCCACGCGAACGGCATTGCTAGTGGCGTCATACAGCTCCTGCCGCGTGCAGGTGTCGGGGCACGCGGGGCAGTGCAGGAGATGCGTCATGGACTGTGGTGAGGCGCCGCAGCTGCAGCGGTCGTCGGCGGAGTAGCCCCACTTTACCAAGTTTTCTCGGCATCTACCGACCTGAGCGCGCAGTCTGTTGAGCGACTTCCACGTGCGCCACGGTAAAGAATGACCCGGAGGAAGTCTCTCCACAGGCGGAACAAAGGTCGACAGAGAATGTTCCTCCTCCCACAGGCGGGAACGGGCAATTGGGGCCCTTTATTATTAACTTCGTATGTCGTTGGGTTAAGCAATAGCCCCTCAGGTCAGTAACATAATGCGCGAAGATGGTTCAAAAAACAAACCACAAAGCAAGAGGACGTGGTCAAGCTAGACCAGGACATGAAGGTCACACTACCGCTAATCTTGTCTTTTGCAGATGATCTTATCAAAGTGGGCGACTGTTGCACTACCTTAGACCGCATAGTGCATAAAATGAAAGATTTGCTCAAAACCATTGATCTTGTCACAAACGACACGAAAACAAAACTAGTCATTAGGGACCCCTTTGAGCCGAGCCGAGACGCTAGCAAAATCTATGGGCGGGATATTGATAAGAAATCGTAAAAATTTTACTAGTTTTAAGTGGCGAGAAGCGTTATCGCATTTTATATCAAAAAATTAGCTTTCCAATCCTGTTAAGCTTAATACGTACAGTCGGTCAAAAATGTGGTCTGCCACCCTGCGGTTGGTGTTCATTCGCACGTCATGATACAAAAAGTTTGATTTTCCCCTGCCAATAATATTATGACAGTGTCAAATGTAAACCTTAGCGATAGTTAGATCTCACAGAAACTTGTGTCAAAACTGGTAGAGCACTTTCTTGGCCAACCGTACAATTAAGGTTTATTTACATAAGTAAAATAAAAAACGTGTTTTGTTACAGTATTAACGCAAGATAAGATTCTCGACTCCATGCAAGAAACCGTAGCTAACGCGTACAACTTCAAACAATATGTAACGGGAGAAATGATTTTAAACTACACAGGCTTCAAAGACCCGTATGTGGAATACATTATTTTTTAATATTGAGCAGCAAATGTACAAATTAGGTACTAAGATGCCCCAGCCAAGATGCATTACACTAACGAAGATACGAAGAGTAATCTACTAGTAGTGACGAGATTGAATTATAAAACAAAACGAATACAAACGCTAGTTAGCATTAATGCATCTAGGGTAGCAATGTACAAGTTGCAGAATATTCTCAGAAGTTAAGAAATCTTCTCAAGAAATTACCGAGAATATTATCGGAAACATTTGAGAGCATTGAGAATGTTCTCTTTCCATACAAAGTTCAAGAATATTCTTGGATTTTTCCGAGAATTTCTCATAACAAACTTTCACATTTTGAGATGTTACTTTTCGGTATAATGCTAATCTAGGGCCCCAGGACAACATACTGCCGTGATACCCATTTTTTTTTAAGACTGGTGCCAGTTTAGACTGGTGCCAACGGCCTCGTTCTACCACCGCACTTCTCGTCATCGGCAGGATGTTCATTCCTATGTTCTTGAGTCACTGCGCTCCACTACGCGCCGTTTCTCTAGAACGTTCTAGCGCGTAATATAGGAATCTGGAATGAGCTTCCTGTTGAGACTTTCCCAATGCGCAGCAAGATGGGGCATTTTAAACCTTTGAATTTCTTCGAGACCGTCAACGTATTGGTGACGTTGGCGGTGGTGACCAGTTCCCATCAGGTGGGTTGTCTGCCTGTTTGCCCGTCAATAGCAACGAAAAAACCCAAGAAGGCGGCTAACTGCACATAGTGGTGTAGGAGCCTTTGTACTGAAAAATATGGTCTGGAGCAAGGTGGCATGTTGATTCAAAACTTAGCACAGGTAATTGTCGGACGATTGCCAACTGGCATAAGATAAGATAAGATACGTTGAACATTTTGTTCATCCTTTTATGATTATTATGACCTATGAACACAAATAAATTGATTGATTGGTTAAAATAACGTATGTCTGTAAAGTACCTATTTATGACATTAATTTAATTAACAAAACAATTTTTCTGGCTTTGTTAACTTTCTACCTAAATTTTAATTGCCAGCAATGTCAACGGATACTTTGATTATTGTGATTTGCCGCCGTTCCACGGCATGCCTTGGTCTAAGCAACAGCGATACTGATTGAAAATATACAGTATCTAAGAAAATGAATTGTGAAGTTATTTAATTTATGTTTTAATTGATAATACTTGCAAACAATTGCTATAACAACATATTATCGGCAGTTTTAATAAATGCCCGCATGCCGGTAACACACTGTATGTATAGTCCGAGTAAAAAAGCGTTCGTCACTTTTGGACCATAACGGCGTTGAAATAGAGTCGAAAAGTGACGAACCTTTTTTTACCCTGACTGTACTATATACAGAAATACATCCTTAATAAAATACCGTAATACTTTTTTTTCAGCGAGGCATTTGAACTGGCCAGAGTATATTTGGTATTTGTGGATGGCCGAAGCACGCACGTTGGATGTGGGATTCATGGTTACTCGGACTATGAAGCACAGAACCGAAGTCACTCCCTTCTTTTAAGGAAAGTAAGTGTAATATAGTGTGTGTGTAGTGTGTATAATCTGACTTCTTCAATTAGTCGGGTTTTCATGGGCAGCTAACTTTAGGCTGCTAACTTCACGCCGGTTAAACCAACGAGAAAATTGACTAAATAACCGGGCAAGAGCATGTCGGACCATGCTCAGTGTAGGGTTCCGAAGCCGTTACGACAAACATCCACACTATCTCAAAACACAACATGTCTGTCTGCTGCCTTAGGTGTTTTTTTTTTCTTGTATCTCAGAAACTAATCTCTCAAGGGTTAGCTGGAAGAGATCCCTTAAAGGGATAAGTTCGCCTTTGTACATATTTCTATATTAATTGTATTGTTATGGTTTTTCTTTTGTACAATAAAGTGTTTACATACATACATACATACATACTAATTAAGTCTACTTAGTCGTGATAGTTTTCCTGTTAAATTCGTTATATGCGCTTTCATTAAAGATATTTTTGAGATTTTTTGTATTTGTAGTTTTGGCTGTAGGGGGACCACTTGGCTCTAACAAAAATTACCGCTTTAAAGTGGGTGCGCCAAAGTTCATATAAAATTACAAATTAGATTATTGGTACTCCGGAAATGTATTTCATATAATTTTACAACCTAATGATCACTTTTCATAATCTTCATATTCTATTTAAATACTAATGATCGGAACTTAATATAATCATCTGAACTTATAACGCCAATATTCATAGAACCGTACACTTTTCAGAATTTCGTAAATATCTTAGTACGTGTAGAAAAAAGTAGGTTAGGTTAGGTTAGATTTATAAGATTTCTTGGGGCTTCAAGGTGCTAGCTAATATCGGGCTCAGTTAATCGGGACACTTCAATAAAACGTAAAACATCGGTTGAAGATATATTGAAATAACTGAAACAAGTTCACTATTATTCTTAACTAAGTGTTACTGGCTAACAGGTTAGGGAACGACTGGCGTTGCTGGGCGCGCGTCCTGCGCCCAGCGCGCGTTGCCACGTCAGCGCGTTGCCACGTCAGCTCATATCCAAGTGCACATGCACCGAGATATGAGCCGACTCTGCATATTGTGTCCCTACAGTATTCCCCCCCTTTCTCTTTTTTTATCAAAAATTAAAATGTTATGAAATACAAAACATACATACATTCTTAGACAGTACTTTCCCCGGCGCTACTCATGTTGGCGCGCCGGACGCTGTCAGCATTCCGCGCATCAACATCCTCGGATTACATGTTATGGCTGTAGCGCTGTTGTAAATGTAATGTTACATTGTTATTTTTTACTGTACTTTGATTATAAATCAACGTTACATTTGTTCCTGTTGTTACCTGTTTTACAAAATAATACTTATATTAACACAACACTTGTTTATTTTCGAACCTTTTACAATCACTAATACACTTCTTGAGATGGTTGTGGTTGCACGGTGTGCACCCGGACTGCCGTGGGTGGTGGTAAATTCCCGACGGCCTTCCTCAGCCACGTCTTAGCCTGGCTTCTACATTTGGCTCTTATGCCATAACACAGGAGAATTGTCAGCACTATACTTATCGCGATCAGTACTATACCGACGTAATTTAGCTTTGTTTCTACTTGTCCTGATATGGACTGTACTTGGGCTATAGCAATATTATGGGACTCGTTTTCCTTCTCTTTGCTCTGACCCCAACCCATTGTAGTGTAATATGATTTGGGTAAATTTTAAAATTAAAAATAAAAATAGATTATCTATAGCACTCTGCTGTCGCTGGGCTAATGAACGAATCTACTAAGTACAATTTCAAACTTCTGTTCTTAAAAGAACGCGAGCGACGCTTGACATACATCAAATTGCTTGTATAGAAATTTGCATACTCTGTCAAAATTACTTTATGTGTGCAATGAGTGCACAATAATATATTGAGTTAGTCATAAATTTTACCCTAATTACCTAATTTACTTACATCGACAAACTGCACCAAATTGCGTGCGACTGATGTCAATAACTTCAGCCTTTAACCTACTTACCACTACTACAAACGTACCTACCTATAATACATTATTCAATCTTATTATATGTATAAGGGTTAACTTTCACAATTCCGTTCCAACGCTATGTGAATACGATACGGTGCTGCCTTACCTACAAGTATAGTTATCTATCTACTTACTTATACTATAATTGCTATTACTAAACCGAACGGGTGGCTTAACTACTCGCCCACTCCGCGTCTGTCGTATAGGTAATGTCGGCACAATGTTATCTTCATATGACTGCGACGACGGTGGTCTGACCACCGTGTCGGGAACGTCCACTGTGCTTTCTTCGTCGAGTAGATAGGCTGGCTTCAATCTGTCAATTGAAATGCGAGCCTGTCTACTTGGAAGTTGCACAAGAAATACCTTTGTACCTCTTTCTAGCACCTTAAACGGTCCGTCGTATGGTGGTTTCAGCGAAGCTCGCACGGAGTCGTCTCTAATAAAAACATAATTACAAGTTTGTAAATCCGTATGCACAAAAATGTTTTTGTTTCCGTGTTGTCTTAAAATCGGTCTAACTTTTGAAATTGTTTCTTTAATTTTTTCCACTAAGCTGCATGGGTCAGTTACATCACTTTCTAATATAGTATCGTAAAAAGCTCCTGGCAAGCGTAGCGTGCGTCCGAATGTCATCTCCGCTGCGCTTGAGCCGTTATCACTCCTACTGGCGGCACGCAATCCTAATAACACCGTTGATAACTCGTCTACCCATGTGCTGTTATTGCCAATTCTCGCCATAAGTGCTGCTTTTAAAGATCTGTGCCAACGCTCTACCGCTCCATTGCTTTGGGGGTGGTATGGGGTGGTTCGTATTTTATCTACACCTAACAATTTCATTAATTCGGTAAATAAACGACTTTCGAACTGTCGCCCTTGATCCGTTGTGAGTCTAATTGGACAACCGTAGCGTACTATCCAACCATCATATATAGATTTAGCAACTACTTCTGCCGTCATTTCGCATATCGGAAATGCTTCCGGCCAACGCGTACATCTATCTATAATGGTAACTAGGTACCTATAACCATGTGGAGACGTCGGTAATGGACCGACGAGGTCTACATGAATATGCTCAAATCGACCCGACTGTGCAAAACTACCCAAATCAGATACGGTATGACGGTTGATTTTCGACTTCTGACACGGTATACAAGCTCGTGCCCATTTATTTATATCTTGATTCATTTTTGGCCAAAAGAAATTTTTACACACTGTTTTTCGTGTTAATCGAATTCCTGGATGGCTTAAATTATGAACGCTGGCAAATGCGACTTCTCGGAACGCTTCCGTAATGTAAGGTCTAGCTGTTTCTGTCGACATTTCACAGTAAACAGCTCGATTACTAGTCGGTAACTTTAAACGCCTTAAAACAATATTATTACTGTTCGGAGAGGTCAGACCCTGTGTTAATTGTAACAAGTATTCATCTTTCTCTTGTGCGTCGGCCAGTTGTTCATAATCAAGTACCGTGGGACAGACGATGGTTTCAATGCGTGACAACGCATCAGCGACAATGTTGTCCTTACCTGCTATATGTCGTAGATCTGTTGTGAACTCACTTATAAATAACAGTTGCCTAGTCCGCCTCGGTGTCTCTTTGTTATCACTACCTATTTTTACAAATGCATAACATAAGGGCTTGTGATCAGTATACACTGTCAATTGTCGACCTTCGAATGTCTTACGAAAGTGCTTTATTGCCATGTAAATAGCTAATAACTCACGATCGTATGTACTGTATTTGATTTGAGCGGGTTTTAATTTTTTCGAGTAAAATCCTAATGGTTCCCATGAGTCGTTGACTCTCTGCTGTATAACAGCTCCTATACATTTATCACTTGCATCAGTCATAATAGCTAACGTTGTGTCCGGCCGTGGGTGTGCCAGTGTGGTGGCCTGTTGAAGACCTGCCTTACACTGCCTAAAAGCCTCTTCTGCCGTTTCTGTCCAATTCACTTTAGACTTGTCATTCTTTTTAGATACTACAAGATAGCTGTCGAGTTCAGACTGCCATAACGCGGCGTTGCGAATGTGCGGCCTATAAAAATTTATCATTCCTAGAAATCTACGTAAATCTCCTATAGTTTCTGGTTTTGGAAAATTTATAATGACATCTACCTTATCTTTTAATGGCTTAATACCCGATATCGAAACGTCATGCCCTAAAAATTCTAATTCGCTCTGGCCGAAACAACATTTAGTTAGATTGATAGTTATGCCAAAGTTAGAAAAACGTTCAAACACTATTCTTAAATGCTCTTCGTGCTGCTTTTCGTCACTGCTTGCAATTATAACATCGTCAAGGTAATTAAATAAAAAATCTAACCCTTGCAGCACTGTATTGCTCATAAAACGTTGGAACGTTTGTGCTGCATTTCGCAAACCGAACGTCATTCGCGGAAACTCAAACAAACCAAACGGTGTTATGATCGCTGTCTTATCGATATCCTCCGGGGCTACGCTAATGCAATGATACGCTCTGTTGATATCCAATTTGGAAAATAGTTTTTTACCTGCCAATATTATAGTAAAATCGTGCAATCTGGGAATGGGATATCTATCGGGTTTCGTTATCGCATTCAACATCCGATAATCTCCGCAAGGACGAATTTCGCCATTTTTTTTAGTTACAACATGTAAAGGACTTGCCCATGCACTTTTTGAAGGTCTACATATTCCCATTTCCTGCATAAGTTGAAATTCTTTCTTTACTTTAACATATCGGTCGGGCGGAAGAGGTCTTGCGCGAGCGTAGACCGGAGGTCCCGTTGTTTCAATGTAATGCAATACGTTATGTTGTGAAATTTCTTGGAATGACGCTGGCTTGGTGATATCCGGAAATTGCAACAGTAAATTACGAAATGGGTGTTCCTGATTAACAGTGAAAATAGATGGTTGGTCGATACTTACATAAGATGCAGAAACGTTGAGGTCTGTTACCTGATCCCTTAATTTTCGTGCACTTAAATCGACTAATAATCTATGATGCGTCAAAAAATCAGCTCCCAATATCGGTTGTTTCACGTCCGCGATCACAAAGTTCCATCTGTAAGGTCTCCGCAGCTTAAAGTCAAGCAACAGTGTTTTCACTCCATAAGTCTTAATTTCCGATCCGTTTGCTGCGTAAAGTTTATAGTTTGTACACTCACTAACACAATTTTTGTTCTTGACCGGTAAAATTGAAATATCCGCACCCGTGTCAACTAAAAATTTAAGTCCATTATTCCAATCCGTTATACAAAGGCGGCGACTAGGCGATATGGTACAGACTTTCGCCGTTGACTGTACCATGCCATCTAGTTTTCCGCATCCGATTTCCATGCACACGGCTTTGTACACTTTTGCGCTTTATTTCCGTATCTAAAATGGTAAAAACACATCCAATTTGGATTATCCTTCGCACGCTGCTGTCTGTATTGCGACGGATTCCTGCTCCTCGACATGGATCTCGATTGTCCGCGTCTGCTGCGACTCGAATTGCGATGCTGTGTCCTTGAACGTTCCAGTTCCATTATCCGCACGCTTAACTTGGCTATCTCCGCCAAAACCACTGCTGTGCCTTTGTCGTGTCCTGCGCTCGGTGTGGTCTCCGCTGAGCTGCAGGGCGGCTGCACGATCTCGGACACTATAGCGGAACGGGTAGCTTCCGCGACGTTATCCGCAATCATTGCCAAGTTATCCAGTCCTTTTGCTTCGGAAACTGCTAACACCCCTCTTACTGTAGCGGGCAGGTGATTTTGCCAGAGGATGCGAAGAGTATCGTCTGGAAAATTATCTCTTGCCAGTGCCCTCATCCTATTTAACAGCTGCGACGGTTTTTGGTCGCCCAACTCCATTTCGCCCATTAGTTTTTCTATTTGGCGGTTTTTCGAGTCTTCGAACATGGTCAATAGTTTAATCTTTAATGCCTCAAACTTGCCCGAAGCCGGCGGCTTCGCAAGGAATTCTGTAAGGTGCACTATCACCTCTTTGGGTAATTTCGAGACCACTATGTCGAAACGTGAGTCGTCCCCTAACCTCTGCGGCGCCAATATTGCCTCCGTTCGAATAAACCAGACCCGTGGCTGGTCCGACCAAAATTCTGGAATCCTCGATGACAAAGACAAAGCCATGATGTCTGGTGCCGGTGAAGTGGCTGGCGTCGCTTGGGCTGGAATTCCTGGAGTCGGCGGCGTTGATGTGGGCATTGTTCAAATGTCGGGGTCACCAATATAAGATTTCTTGGGGCTTCAAGGTGCTAGCTAATATCGGGCTCAGTTAATCGGGACACTTCAATAAAACGTAAAACATCGGTTGAAGATATATTGAAATAACTGAAACAAGTTCACTATTATTCTTAACTAAGTGTTACTGGCTAACAGGTTAGGGAACGACTGGCGTTGCTGGGCGCGCGTCCTGCGCCCAGCGCGCGTTGCCACGTCAGCGCGTTGCCACGTCAGCTCATATCCAAGTGCACATGCACCGAGATATGAGCCGACTCTGCATATTGTGTCCCTACAGATTTATAAAAATCTAAAAAAAGTAACAGTTTTTTGAAAAAATTGATTATGGGTTGCGATAATTATGACTTAAAAAGTATGAACAAAAAAGTATGAGCAAAATTTTTCGGAGTAATGATGAGTATAGTGACAAATCGTTATTTGTATAAAAAATCGAAAGACCAATTTTATATGAGCCAATATGGACCCCCGGGCAAGAGCATATCGGACCATGCTCAGTGTAGGTTTCCGAAGCCGTTACGACAAACATCCACACTATCTCAAAACACAACATGTCTGTCTGCTGCCTTACATGTTTTTTTTTCTTGTATCTCAGGAACTAATTAAGTCTACTTAGTCGTGATAGTTTTCCTGTTAAATTCGTTATATGCGCTTTCATTAAAGATATTTATGAGATTTTTTGTATTTGTAGTTTTAGTAAACCACTTGACTCAACAAAAGTTACCGCTTTAAAGCTTAATATTTTGCTGCCACTAGCATTGAACCGAAAAGTAACTTCTCAAATTGTGAAAGTTTCTTATGAGAAATTCTCGGAAATTTCTAAGAATATTCTTAAATTTTGTATGGAATGAGAACATTCTGAATGCTCTCGAATGTTTCCAATAATATTCTCAGTAATTTCTTAAGAAGATTTCTTAACTTCTGAGAATGTTCTGCAACTTGTACATTGCTAGCTGCCACGCATCGCTCTACGCTGCGAGGCATCTCGAGGAGCAACGCTGCGTGGTGCAACGTAATCTGAACTCTCACCATGAAATGTTTACCTTTTCGTGTAGTAAATAAAGAATATTTTGAGTCGCTTTATTAAAATGTCGCAGCGTCGCGTCACATCGTGTCGCCTCTCGGTGTGAGCTGACCCTAAGTCAAAACTGTAGCAAAGTTACATGGGGTCTCTATTGACTGCCATAATTATTTTTAGTCATAATCTGTTTCAAGTCATAATTTTCGCAAGTCATAATGCATTTTTCTCAGGACACGGTTACTTTTTCTGGACATTTATAAAACTAACCTAACCTAACCAAACGAATCTACACGAAAAGCGTTTATTAAAAACTGTAACTTCAGCCTGAAAGAAGTTATGACAAAAAAAAATGACTATCAATACATTATGACCGATCATGTCACACCGACGCCAAATAATTTGGGATAAGGGCAGGAGAATGATGATATTTGCTTATGTTAGTTTTATTTACACCATCATCTGATCAGTGGAGAGGAGGAGTGGTTCTAACCACTACATCTTACGAAATAAAGTGACGTGTATGCTTATTAATTTTAACTAATTAAATCAGCTTTTAAATTTGAGGGCTGCATTTTTAAAGTGTGTTGGTTATACTTAATACTGTCTTATGTCTCTAGGGTTTGCAAATCGTCTGTAATTTTGCCGGTGAGCCTGTTAATGGAGAACATGTGTACGAAACGAAAAAACAAACTTCAAGCGGCTATTCCGCCAAATGTGGCTGTCCCCCTGGTGCAGAAGAAAGAGAAAACTGCCTTTGCAAAATGATACTTCAAGAAACAACAACAAAAAAACCTAACACGACAACTACAAAAAAACCTGTTACGACAACCAAAAAAAAACCTAACACGCCAACTACAAAAAAACCTGTTACGACAACCAAAAAAAAACCTAACACGCCAACAACAAAAAAACCTGTACCGACCACAACAAAAAAACCTGTAAGGACAACCAAAAAAAAACCTAACACGCCAACTACAAAAAAACCTGTTACGACAACCAAAAAAAAACCTAACACGCCAACAACAAAAAAACCTGTACCGACCACAACAAAAAAACCTGTAACGACAACCAAAAAAAACACTACCACGCCAACAACAAAAAAACCGGTAACGACAACCAAAACAAAACCTAATACGCCAACAACAAAAAAACCCGTAACGACAACCAAAAAAAACGCTACCACGCCAACAACAAAAAAACCTGTTACGACAACCAAAACAAAACCTAACACGCCAACAACAAAAAAACCTGTACCGACAACAACAAAAAAACCAGAAACGACAACAACAAAAAAACCTGAAACTACAACAACTAAAAAACCTGAAACAACAACAAAATCAACACCAGAAACCACCAAAGGAACTAAAACTGTAACAACACCAGAAACAAACACAAAGACTACAACGGTAACAGCAACAGAAAAAACAATAGAAACTACAACCGAGACAACAACAGAAACAACAACAGAAACAGCAACAGAAGCAACAGAAATCACACCAAATACAATAACAGAACCAGCAAAAGAAACAACACTAGACACAACGACAAAAACAACAACAGAAATAGCAACAGAAACAGCAACAGAAACCACAGAATCCACACTAGATACAACAACAGAAACAGCAACACAAACAACACTAGAAACAACCACAGAAACAACAACAGAAACAGCAACAGAATCAGCAACAGAAACAATGACAGAAACAGCAACACAAACAACACTAGAAACAACCACAGAAACAACAACAGAAATAGTAACAGAAACAGCAACAGAAACAATGACAGAAACAGTAACAGAAACAGCAACAGAAACAACAGAAACCACACCAGATACAATAACAGAAATAGCGACAGAAACATTACTAGAAACAACCACAGATACTACAACAGAAACTACAACAGAAACAACACTAGAAACAGCAACAGAAACAACAACAGAAACAGTAACAGAAACAGCAACAGAAACAGCAACAGAAACAACAGAAACCACACCAGAGACAACCACAGATGCAACAGCAGAAACGGAAACAGAAACAAAACCAGAAACAACCACTGAAACAACGCCCGAAACAACAACGGACACAACAATAGAAACAACAACAGAAACAACACCAGAGACAACAACAACAGAAACAACAACAGAGACAACAACAGAAAAACCTAAAACGACAACAACAAAAGAAACTGAAACGACAACATCTAAAAAACCTGAAACTACAACAGAAGCAACCACAGAAACAACAACAGAGACAACAACAGAAACAACAACAGAGACAACAACAGAAAAACCTAAAACGACAACAACAAAAAAACCAGAAACGACAACATCTAAAAAACCTGAAACTACAACAGAAACCACCACAGAACCAACACCATTTACAGCAGCAACAACGACAACAAAAACAACACCAGAAACAATGACAGAGACAAAAACAGAGACATCAATAGTAACAACAACAGAAAAACCAAAAACAACAACAACAAAAAAACCTGAAACGACAACATCTAAAAAACCTGAAACTACAACAGAAACAACACCATTTACAGCAACAACAACGACAACAAAAACAACACCAGAAACAACGACAGAAACAACAACAGAAACTACTACAGAAAAAACAACAGGAACAACAACAGAAACAACAACAGAGACAAAAACAGAAAAACCTAAAAAGACAACAACACCAAAATATATGGGTAATATACATATATTATATATACATTGCTCTTTTACCCACCGCAAGTTTCTCTTGATCAGTATTGTGGTAGGATATTTAACCGTTTTTTTTTTTATTACTAGTTGTTGCTAGAGACTCCGACCATGCAGAAAAATTAAACATGCCTGTGTTACTCAGGGACAATGAAGCATTCTAATGGTGAAAGATTTTTAAATCGGCCCAGTAATTTATGACTTTATTCATTACAAAAATACAAATCTTTCCCCTTATAGTATTACTAGCTGTTGCGCGCAACTCCGTCCACGCAGGAAAATAAAACAGCACATACACACAGACATAGACACAAACACACACACAACCACACACACACCCACTCACACTCACATACACACACATAATTGAAAGCCCTTTTTTTGGGTTATTAATTTCTTTTAAACAATTGTTTTAATATTTTGTTAATCAAATTTTGGAGTTATTATTTTTTCAATACATCTACTTGTTGTATCCTCTATCAAACGCTCACCAAATACTATGTCACTGGAAGAGTGCTGCATCTTATGGCACAGGGTCATCCTAATTTTAGATCCAGCTATACTATTGTTTTTTTTTCTATGTACAAACTTTTTTGTGATACTCAAGTATGATTTTGTAACTGTCTTGTTCAATAAATTTTATTATTATAATTATTATTATAGCCTACGTCACTCAGGGTGCATGTAGCCTTTCTTGAAATATGCACAGTAGTTTTTGAGTTTATTTATTACAAACATACACACACACAAAATACAAATCTTTCCTCTTTATGATATTAGTGTAGAAGTGTAGATTCATATGACACAGTAACAATTTTTCAAAGATTGACGCTTGTACCGACAGCAACAAACAAAACAGAAACGACAACAACAACAAAAGCTGAAACTACAACAACTAAAAAACCTGAAACAACAACGAAAACAACACCAGAAACCACCACAGAAACTACAACTGTAACAACACCAGAAACAACCACAAAGACTACAACGGTAACAGCAACAGAAACAGCAACAGAAATTGCAACAGAAACAGCAACAGAAACAGCAACAGAAACAGCAACAGAAGCAGCAACAGAAACAGCAACAGAAACAACAGAAACCACACCAGATACAATAACAGAACCAGCAAAAGAAACAACACTAGACACAACGACAGATACTTCAACAGAAACTACAACAGAAACAACACTAGAAAAAGCAACAGAAATAACAACAGAAACAGTAACAGAGACAGCAACAGAAACAACACTAGAAACAACCACAGAAACAACAACAGAAACCGTAACAGAAACAGCAACAGAAACGACAGAAACCACACCAAATACAATAACAGAAACAGCAACAGAAATAGGATCAGAAACAGCAACAGAAACGACAGAAACCACACCAGATACAATAACAGAACCAGCAAAAGAAACAACACTAGAAAAAGCAACAGAAACAACAACAGAAACAGTAACAGAAACAGCAACAGAAACAACACTAGAAACAACCACAGAAACAACAACAGAAACAGCAACAGAAACAGCAACAGAAACAACAGAAACCACACCAAATACAATAACAGAAACAGCAACAGAAACAATACTAGAAACAACAACAGAAACAATAACAGAAACAACAGAAACCGCACCAGATACAATAACAGAAACAGCAACAGAAACAATACTAGAAACAGCAACAGAAACAATAACAGAAACAACAGAAACTACACCAGATGCAATAACAGAAACAGCAACAGAAACAATACTAGAAACAGCAACAGAGACAATAACAGAAATAGTAACAGAAACAGCAACAGAAACAATAACAGAAACAACAGAAACCACACCAGATACAATAACAGAAATAGCAACAGAAACATTACTAGAAACAACCACAGATACTAAAACAGAAACTACAACAGAAACAACACTAGAAACAGCAACAGAAACAACAACAGAAACAGTAACAGACACAGCAACAGAAACAACCACTGAAACAACCCCTGAAACAACAACCGACACAACAATAGAAACAACAACAGAAACAACACCAGATACAACAACAGAAGCGACAACAGAAACAACACCAAAAACTACACCAGAAATTACCACAAAAACAACAACAAAGACAACAACAAAAACAACAACAGAAAAACCTAAAACGACCACATTAAAAAAACCTGAAACGACAACATCTAAAAAACCTGAAACTACAACTGAAACAACCACTGAAACAACGCCCGAAACAACAACCGACACAACAATAGAAACAACACCAGAAACAACACCAGATACAACAACAGAAACAGCAACAGAAACAATACTAGAAACAACAACAGAAACAATAACAGAAACAACAGAAACCGCACCAGATACAATAACAGAAACAGCAACAGAAACAATACTAGAAACAGCAACAGAAACAATAACAGAAACAACAGAAACGACACCAGATACAATAACAGAAACAGCAACAGAAACAATACTAGAAACAGCAACAGAGACAATAACAGAACTAGTAACAGAAACAGCAACAGAAACAATAACAGAAACAACAGAAACCACACCAGATACAATAACAGAAATAGCAACAGAAACATTACTAGAAACAACCACAGATACTAAAACAGAAACTACAACAGAAACAACACTAGAAACAGCAACAGAAACAACAACAGAAACAGTAACAGACACAGCAACAGAAACAACCACTGAAACAACCCCTGAAACAACAACCGACACAACAATAGAAACAACAACAGAAACAACACCAGATACAACAACAGAAGCGACAACAGAAACAACACCAAAAACTACACCAGAAACTACCACAAAAACAACAACAAAGACAACAACAAAAACAACAACAGAAAAACCTAAAACGACCACAACAAAAAAACCTGAAACGACAACATCTAAAAAACCTGAAACTACAACTGAAACAACCACTGAAACAACGCCCGAAACAACAACCGACACAACAATAGAAACAACACCAGATACAACAACAGAAGCGACAACAGAAACAACACCAAAAACTACACAAGAAACTACCACAAAAACAACAACAGAGACAACAACAGAGACAACAACAGAAAAACCTAAAACGACAACAACAAGAAAACCAGAAACGACAACATCTAAAAAACCTGAAGCTACAACAGAAACAACCACAGAAATAACACCATTTACAGGAACAGAAACGACAACAAAAACAACACCAGAAACAACGACAGAAACAACAACAGAAACTACTACAGAAAAAACAACAGAAACAACAACAGAAACAACAACAGAGACAACAACAGAAAAACCTAAAAAGACAACAACACCAAAACATATGGGTAATAACTATATACATACACATTGCTCTTTCACCCACCGCAAGTTTCTCTTGATCAGTATTGTGGTAGGATATTTATCCGTTTTTTTATTTATTACTAGTTGTTGCCCGAGACTCCGACCATGCAGAAAAATTAAACATGCCTTTGTTACTCAGGGACAATGAAGCATTCTAATGGACAAACAAAAATACAAATCTTTCCCCTCATACTAGTAGTATTACTAGCTGTTGCGCGCAACTCCGTCCACGCAGGAAAATAAAACATAGCTGCACATACACACACATAGACACAAACACACACACACACACACACACACACACACACATATGAAAACCCTTTTATCGGGTTATTAATTTATTTTAAACAATTATTATAATATTATGTTAATAAAATTTTTGAGTTTTTATATTTTCAATACATCTACTTGTTGTATGTAAGAGTGCTGCATCTTATGGCACAGGGTAATCCTAATTTTAGATCCAGCTGCATTTATACTATTGTTTTTTTTTCTATGTACAAACTTTTTTGTGATACTTAAGTATGATTTTGTAACTGTCTTATTCAATAAATTTTATTATTATTATTATAGCCTACGTCACTCAGGGTGAATGTAGCTTTTCTTGAAATAGGCACAGTAGTTTTTGAGTTTATTTATTACAAACACACACACACAAAAATACAAATCTTTCCTCTTTATGATATTAATGTAGAAGTGTAGATTCATATGACACAGTAGCAATTTCTCAAACGTAGTTAACGGTAAAGGTTACGTAATGGCATTGAGTGTTCGTAACTTGATAATGTGTATAACACTAGCTAAAAGTTACATCAAGCGCCCAGTTATTAGTACAAAACAATTATAATTTACGTTAGCGAAATGTAATTCCATTTAGAATTCACCATCACCATGAAAAAGGGAAAAGTTCTCAATTCATCTTTACTTTTACTTTCGAAAAATACTTACGAGTATACAGTGCACAAGCCAAATAATTTGCAATCACCATTATGCCGGCACTTCACTTGGCTATTCGTGTTCACGTATCACTACATAGTATAAAACAAAGTCGCTTTCCGCTGTCTGTCCCTATGTATGCTTAGATCTTTAAAACTACGCAACGGATTTTGATGCGGTTTTTTTTAATAGATAGAGTGATTCAAGAGGAAGGTTTATATATCTAATATTTTTTTATTTTATGTACTGGTGTTACAGAAAACTTATATAAACCGAAGCGAAGCGAGGGCGGGTCGCTAGTTTGTAATATTTGACAAATTACCGCTATATGTAGACGGTTTATATGCCGAATATTTGCCTGATTTGTCAAAACGGCCAATAGCAAACATCGTATCCACGCGCTTGTCGGTTTTACGTCGCACATCAAAGGACACCAAATAGGCAAATACGCCAATAAGGTGTCTACAAGTGGCTTGAATCCCAATATGTTTCCCATCTAAAGCACCAAGGAAAATGTTAATGAAAGCCTTGTTCTACGTCCAACCAGTCTTGTTCTGTTATCATTTTTCACACATAACATATAATAGTAATTAGTAACATACATTAAAATACATAAAGCCCACTGCAAGTGCGACGTCCATATTGTTAGCACACAAACTGCTTTCTGGATGTCAAATACATGAACTACATTTGGAGTTTGGTATTTGGTTCCACGTGTAGACGATAATGATTGTGTATTTGCGCATGCGACAAATATTTGAAAAACGTATGCAATACGCAATCACAAATACGCAACGCCAAGTGAAGTGCCGGCTTTACATTCTTGAAACGTGCTTTGACATTTGAACTACTATAGTACATTGTAGCCCAGGTACAGAAAGTAAGCAATAGATGGACGAGTTAGTTCGCGGGCCGAGCCGCAGGTGAGGACCGCGAAGATACGAGTCCATCTATTGCACTTTCTACAGAGGCAATACTATGTGCTTTTCACGCCTAATGTAAGGAAATAAAACAGGTTAGGACATAATACACAGTTTAATTAAAAGTAATATTGATATTAGCATTAGGACAGTTGCTGAATGACAAGGAAATGTTTTTTCCCGGAACATTTATATTAGTATTTTGTGTCATTTCGGCCGGTTGTACTTGTATCACTCATTTTTGTTGAATATCGTACAAATTTCCAATCAAAAGTTCAAAAGTTTAGCGTTTGTTTCCAATTAAAAGAACAGAAGTAATTTTCATTCCCGCCTTTTTAACTTTTTTAATTTTTACCTTATTTAAAGATGCAAAGGCGTTTTTCACGTACGCCTTAAAAACTTACATAAAAACACGTTTACAATCGCAAAAATACACTTTCACTGAGCGGATTTGACGTTTTAATTTTTTAATTAAACGTTCTAATGTCATATTTGTCAAACATTTTTTTATTTATTTCCGAACGAGTTACTAATGTCATAAATAACCGACCAATAGCAGAGTAGAAAGTAAACTGGTCTAAAAACACTCCATTTTACTTTGCAACTCAACATTGTTGGACTGTTTTTGTGTTGTACTACTAAGAGCAACTTTCTATTCTGATTTCGATCCTTCTTTGGCCATATTTCCGAGCAGTGGCGTGAAAATACAAGGAACGGCTTGTAAATAATAATTGAATTTTCGTTACAGACCCGTTAGTTACCCATCACGCAGCAACTTACTGCCCTGGAAATACTAACAAATGTTTACCAGCCGTGTTGCTGCTGCCCTTGATCCAAATAAACGACGCCCCACCAAATAAGCTGTACCAAGCTAAGTAAGCTTCTCTTCTTCTTCATGTGCCTCTCCGACTAGCGAAGGTTGGCAGTTAGCTCCGAAGCTAACGCGAGGCGAAACAGATGGGCAGCACTCGTAAGTAAGTAAGCTGATTCATACTTAAAAAATAGGAAAAAAAAAAAACATTTATTCAGTAAGTAGGCCGTACGGGCACTTTTACACGGCAAGAATCTACCAGCGCTTCCCAAGAGGAGACACTGCTGGGAAAAAACGCCGCAAGAAACTTAGCAGTCACTTTAAGCAGGTACTTTACTTTATAAATAAATAAATAAATAAATAAATATAAGGGGACAATCTCACACCAATTGACCTAGTCCCAAACTAAGCTCTAGGCTTGTACTATGGGTACTAGACAACGATATAAATACTTACATAGAGAAATATATACTTAAATACATAGAAAACATCCATGACTCAGGAACAAATATTCGCGCTCATCACACAAATATCTGCCCTTTAACTTTTTGTTACTTTATCTAACTGACTGACGTATCACTACATCATCACTACATACCTAGTATAAAACAAAGACGCTTTCCGGTGTCTATCTGTCTTACGCAACGAATTTTAATGCGTTTTTATTAATAGATAGTGATTCAAGATGAAGGTTTTTATGTATAATACATTCTGTTTTATTTACGGGTGATACAGAAAACTCACATAAACCGAAGCGAAGCGAGGGCGGGACGCTAGTTTAAAATAATTTAACTCTGGGCGGTAACGTTTTTTCCTCTCGCATTATTCAAGTTAAGAATATGTAGTAGTTGTTATGAAAAACTACGATGACGTTACCGTTTTTCGTCTCTTGAAAAGGAAAAGTTACAAAAATATCTACAACATTTTCAAAAATTGTAAAAATCGATTTGGTTCAAGGGAAGAGAAACGTGTCGCAATTTGATGGGACTTTTCACTCATTCCCGAAATACCAGAATTTTAAAATATCAATATATCGGAATCCAGCCACTGAAAATTCCAATTGGGGTATGGTTTATTATTTACTAGCGACCCGCCCTCGCTTCGCTTCGGTTTATGTGAGTTTTCTGTAACACCCGTACATAAACCAGAATCTATTATACATTATAAACCTTCCTCTTGAATCACTCTATCTATTATAAAAACCCGCATCAAAATCCGTTGCGTTGTTTTAAAGATCTAAGCATACATAGGGACAGACAGCGAGAAGCGACTTTGTTTTATACTATGTAGTGATTATCACCAAATGTTTCGAATCTATTTTTAAGGACCTGGTAAAAAGAGTTATTTGGTGTCACAATGAAATTCTGGTAGGTATTTTCGGGATGAGAGGATTTTTTTAACTTCACACATGCCTTCACGCCTGCAATCCTAGAGTGGGCTACAGAATTAGCTACAACTTAAAAAAATTGTTGGTAATTTTGTAGGAAATCACATTTTGCATAATTAGGCTTAGATGTTTACCAGCGTATTAGTGACAGTACCAGAAGCCTTTATTCCCTTAGTCGCCTCTTACGACATCCACGGAGACATGGAGTGGCACTTAACTGGTGTCGGTTTTTTTGCTTCATAATCCTCATAAGTAGAAATAACATTATGACTACCTGCCCTACTCAGAAACATTTCAGAGACAATGAAGTCGTCCTTTTATACAAGCTTTTATTACTTAAACTTGCACTGTTGGTATGTTTGAACAACTTCCCGTTAGTAGAATGGGCTGATATTTGGACAAAAATTATTCATGTAAACATAGACATTGCAATATTACGGTATCTAAGAAGTTATCTAAGGATTGAGTAAGAAGGTGGCTACAGGATCTCCGCTATACGTAGACCGTGTTAAGACTCATTCGTTTGATCTGTGTAAAAAAGAAGGACAGTCGAACATAGGCAAGATTTACATGATTTTTTTTTGCCAGAAACTTACTTTAAGTTTAATGTTTAAAAAAAAAACTCTATAATAGACATTAAGTGACTCAGAATGCGGCTGTTATTGGTTAAACACAAACTGTGTTTCACGTATTATATTGGTTTCCCATTAGACTGAAGTTTGATTCTTCACTTAGCGTTGTTACGATGTGTATTTAGGCCGTATTCTCTACTCTTGTCTACAAAAGGTTCAAAACAAACTACAAAAAAGTAGCATTCATATTTTAGAAAATATACAAAACTGGGTAGAACAATACCTTTGCGAATAATGGTTATTAGAGATCCGTTATATTTTTTAACCGACTTCCTAAAGGGACCAGTTCTCGATTAATTTTAATTTTTACTGTCCACTGCGTTAAGCACTTCGACTAGGGATCCTATTCCGAAAAATACTTACACAGTGCCAAAACCAAATAATTAATTTTCATTACCAATAGGTATATTCATCCTGTAAAAATATACCTACATAACTGGGTAGGAGAACGTATGGAAACTCTGCAAAGAGTGTTTATCAGAGATCCGTTATAGGGATAAGTTCACCTTTGTAATACTTTATTTATGTAATTTTAATATTTGCGTAATGCAATTGTTTTAGTACAATAAAGTGTTTACATACATACCTATATTTGTATTTACTTAACTATGAATTTCAGACATTTGAGGAGCAAAAATCAGACCTACTTGGCGTTGGTTCATAATTTAATTAAGGTATGTGTAAAGAATGATATGGACTTGACAGAGCGCGTGGAGCATGCAGCACCATGTGCTTCTGTTTCGTTCACCAGAGTAATATCCTTGGACTTATTTATCTAATAAATTCATGGCAGTTGTCTTGTTTGTTTTGCGGGTGGAAGGACCTTGTGCAGGGTCCGTCCGGATCGCTACCACCATCTTATCCATTAACCTACCGCCAAACAGCAGTGTTCGCATTGTTGTGTTCCGGTTTGGGGATAAGACAGCCGGTGAAATGACTAGCATAGAGGCATTCCATCTTAGCCTCAGGGTTGGCAACGCATTTGCAGTCTTAGGATTGCATTGCAGTCTTGTGATTGCGAATGTCTATGGGTCACAGTTTCCACTTACCATCAGGTGGCCTGTGTGCTCGTTTGTCTACTCGATGCCATAAAAAAAAAAAAAAAAAAACTGGCGAAATACAGCTTGATACAGCCAGACCTTTATAACGTTATGAATAATATCGAGATCATAACCAATTTGGTTCCTGGGCTTTGACTTCACTTTATAGTTCCATAATTACTTAAGAATCAAATTGTTTGAACGTATGTAAGAAGGTGCATCATTGTTTAATGCTTTCTATATTTTATTTTTCATTTAATTGTAATTTTACAGGGGAAATATTATTATCCAAATGTAAGTAATGAGCAAAAATAACTTGATACCTAATGTTAATCGTAGAGGGTAAACTAAATTTTCGAACACAGATAGTGAGATCTGTAACATGACTCTCTCTCTTAAAAAGTCATTACGTTTTGCGTCACGGAGACTTATTCATCGTTCCGGGACTAATAGGTACGCCGCGGGACTTTTTTTTTTTTTGAGTTTAAGTATGTAAAAATTTGGACATTACTGAAAAAACTAGTTTAAACTGATTAGTTTAAACTTTTTTATTTTTTTACTTATATATCACTATGGACTAGCCTCTAGGACAATGAATCTGGACAGCTAAATAATTCAAAAATATTGAAGAGCCTCCAAAAAGTAAAAGTATTTGGTATGGTTAAAAATGGTGATAAATCTATAGCTATCATTTTATGATGTCACATAGACGTAGGGAATGGAAATAACCGGTTATTTTCATACTAAAACGCCTAATAACCGGTTACAATGCATTCTCTACATAGACGTCTGTCTCGCACTGACTCCCACTCCACGAGGTCTTCAATTATTCAATTTCAAAATGCCGAATTACATGTGCTTTTGAAATCTGTGAAGCTGTACTATTTAGTGCGACGTAGTTTGGCAGTGATCTAAGAGATGGCGCTTTTTACTTAATCAAATATATGTGACATTTTCGTGCGCACGGTCTTATCTAGCTGTTTTGTTCAATGGCCGCGGCTGATTTTAGACTCACGGATGCACACGTTAATCTTATACCACAACCGTTTTTTATTCATTGTCTAATTATTTTTTTAATTTTATTCCAGACAACCATCCAGATCAACGCTCCCTATTTAAAAATAAATAACGAATTAAGGTAAGAAATTAAATTTTACCCATTAAATTGTAAAATACAGCAATAAAGTACTAATAAAAATAAATTAAAACAAATCGAACCCCTCCATCGAACTCACGTGAGGCATCGAGCCTAAGACACTCGCAGCGTTTCCTCTCTGCACGCTACGCTCTTGCAAGGCTCAGCCTTTGGGCAAAAAAGGAACCGGCCCGAGGATCGAGGAGGAGGAGGAAAATGCGTCAGTGTTGCATTTTAAAATTAGAAGCGGCTGGAATACGATTTTTAATGGAATAGCAAATTATTTTGGAATGTGTCCGTTTTGTATTCAATGAGCGATATATGAATTGCCACAGCAATTAAAGTAACAAGGTTCTAAAGTGTATTCATATTTATGAACTTGACTGTAATTGCTTTGTCACTTTCACCAACCAATTTTCCCTTACTTCAACAGGAATGACAAAAATGAAAATTTGGAAGATTTGCCAATCCCACTCGAACAGGGGGAGAACCTTAGCACAACAGATCTAACTGCAACAACCCAACTTGACACGTGGATGAGTTCCGTTACACCGGCAGAGGTAAGGACTGCGCCAAAATTCATATAAAATTGCAAATGAGATTATTGGAACTCCGAAAATGTATCTCATATAATTTTACAACCTAACATACATACTGTTAATTATTTTTTTGGTACTAACATTCGGAACTTATGTATTGCGGGTGGTAGGACCTTGTGCAGGGTCCGTCCGGATCGCTACCACCATCTTATCTATTAACCTCCCGCCAAACAGCAGTGTTCGCATTGTTGTGTTCCGGTTTGGGGATAAGACAGCCGGTGAAATGACTAGCATAGAGGCATTCCATCTTAGTCCTCAGGGTTGGCAATGCATTTGCAGTCTTAGGATTGCATTGCAGTCTTGTGAATGCGAATGTCTATGGGTCACAGTTTCCACTTACCATCAGGTGGCCTGTGTGCTCGTTTGCCTTCTCTATGACATAAAAAAAAAAACATCTGAACTTATAACCCCAATATTCATGGAACCGTTTATACCTTTCAGAATTTCTTAAATATCTTACGTGTAGATAAAATTAGGTTAGATTAGGTTAGATTTAAAAAAAAAAAGTTGTTCTTTTTTTGAAAAAATGCATTTTGAGTTGCGATAATTATGACTTACATTGAACAAAAAAGTATGACCAAAATTTTTCGGAGCAATGATGAGTAGAGTCACAAATCGTTATTTGCATAAAAATTGGAAAGACCAAATTTATATGAGCCAATATGGACCCGAAATAAGTCCACTTTAAGGCTATTGCAACTATTGCAAGTTTAGTTTATTTTATTTTATTTATTCACCAGTATAATACAATATTAATTGCAATGATCACTTTTCATCAGATAACCCGCTCTTTCTTGCTTCGTCCATAGAAAAACTTACACAAATACCTTAACGCGTCGGTCAAAATAAACAATGTGTAGGTAAAAAAATTTCGCTGCTCATTTTAAATTCTTTATTAAAACCTTGAGCTAATGGTGGTCATGATAATTTGTTTCAGAAATCGCCAACTAATAAGAACGAAAGTGGTACTGCGAAACCCGCAAATAAACCTCTGGTCCAGAGTGAACGCAAGGATAACAACTTGGAAAATTCTACACAACGCCAACAAGATTATTATAACGGGACAGACTTACCTGCTTCGTATTTAAAGGGGAAAAAAAGCGGGACATCTTTAAAATTCTCCAATTATTCTGGAACAACAACTGCTAAATTTAATTATATACAAGAGCTTATGTTTTTTATAGTTCCTAGATCAAGGAAACTTGAATTACTGAACCAAAGTAAAACGTATTCTTTTAAAAAAAATAAAAAAAAATCTAAAAAAGGCATAAATAAGGAGAGTTTAAAAAATAAAATGAATCAATCTGAATTAAGCGAAGACGTCGGAAATTTGGTACGGAATATTTATAGTAATTCAGCGGGTAACGAGACTTTCAATTTAAAATCTGAACGCAATAAAATATTAGATGATTTGATAAACTATATACAAAATGATACCTCAAAAAACAAAAGTTTCAATATAGATCAATATTTTCCGAGTTTGGATCGTAAAAAGGATATATTCGGTAACGAATCAACACCTCAATATCAACATACACCATACATACACCATACATTTACACCGAAACGCAATAAAATACTTCATGACTTGATGAACCGTTTAAAAAAGAAAAAACTAAACGACAAAAGTTTGAATATATACCAACATGTTCTAAGTATGCATCGTGACACTGAAGATATATTCGGTCACGAATCAACACCTCAATACTCTTTATCTGAAAACAATGAAATACTATATGATTTGATTAACCATTTAGAAAAGGGGAAGACAAATGACAAGTTTTATAATAAATATCGACGTATTCTGAGTTTGGATCGTAAAACTGAGGATATATTTGGTCACCAATCAACACCTCAATATTTAACATCCGGACGCAATACAATACTAAATAATTTGAAGGACCATTTAGAAAATAAAAAAGAAAATGACAAAAGTTTGAATAAAGATGAACATGTTCTAAGTATGAATCGTGAGATTGAAGATACATTCGGTTACGGATCAACACCTCAATATTTAACATCTAAACGTAATGAAATACTAGATAATTTGATGAACCATTTAGAAAAGAAAAAAGTAAACGACAAAAGTTTGAGTATAATTCAACATATTCCAAGAAAGAATCGTTACACTAAAAATATATTGGGTTACGAATCAACAACTCAATTTTACTTTACATCTGAACACAATGAAATACTATATGATTTGATTAACCATTTAGAAAACGGGAAAATGAATGAAAAAATTTTGAAAACAGATCATCATATTTTAAGTATGAATCGTGAGATTGAAGATATATTCGGTCACGGATCAACACCTCACTATTTTACGTCTGATCACAATTATATACTAGATAATTTAATTAACCGTATAGAAAACAAAAAAACTAATCACAAAAGTTTGAATAGAGATCAAAATGCTCTGAGTATGGATCGTGATAATAAGAATAAATTGAGTCACAAACTAAAATCTCAATATTTAAAATCTAAACGGACTGATATACCGAATCATTTTACTTATTATTTAGAAAAGAAAACATCAAATAAGAAAAACTTCAATAGATATCAGCATATCGTGAACTTGGATGGTGAAAAAAAAAAAATGTTTGACCGCAAATCAACGGTTCAATATTTTAAATCTGAACGCACTGATTCACCAGATGATTTTATAAACCACATAGAAAAGAAAATATCAAATGATCCGGTTTTGAACCGTGAAATTGAGAATATATTTGGTCAAGAATCTACACCTGAACCTAATTTACTTTCAAATAGAAAGAAGAGCGCAGTCGTTTCCCCCGGCGAATCCAACTACCTGTTGCCTTTTAGAAACACGGAAATACTGGATGATCTAATAAAACATTTAGAAAGTCAAATATCAAACAGCAAAACATTTAATAAAGATCAACCAGTTCAGAGTCTGGGCCGTAAAAAAAAGAATATATTTGGTCGCCAATTAACACCTCAATATAAAACATCTGAACACACCGATTCACCAGATGGTTTCATAAACTATTTAGAAGCGGAAGCATCAAATAACAATAACTTAAATAGTGATCAACATGTTCCAACATTGGATCGTGAAAGTAAGAATGTATTCAGTCGAAAACCAACACCACCACCAATACCTCGATCTAATTTACTTTCAAAAGGTAACCGGGAAGCACTCTCTTCCATCGGTCCACCCAACTATAAGCCTTTAATAAGAAAACTTAATTCCTTAACCACTGGAAATCATAATTACGACAGCCTTCTTAAAAATATGAATACACGTTACAGAAAAGATATCAAATTAAGTGATAATTTAAAGAAACTAAATGAATATCATAAGCTAGGCAAGAATAATAAGTGGCACGATAAACCCTATTTGTCAGAGGTAAATCAAATAAAGAGACGAAAATATAATTTCAAGAAATATGATTCCAAGAAATATGATTCAAAGAAAAAACTCCTAAGACTGCTCAGTAATGACAACGAAAATAAATTAAGAGTAAGTGAATCTGTTACTATAAATAGCAACCGATAAAGTCAATCATAAGAAAAAAATAGTTTTGCTTAACATTACATTAATATTTGAAGTAGACTATGAAATACCGTCTTATGTGTGTATGAAGATTACTTCTTCTCTAGGAGAGACATAGTATTGGTTTGAATCCTGGAGCTTGTAGCAAATATCGCGATAAAAGAAAGCGCCTTCTATTTTAATTAGTTCAGTTAATTTTGGTTTGAATGATACTGGCAAAGAAGGCCACCTTAAGGTGGGTTTAGACCAAATTAACAAATGCTCATTCTCGCACGGCTCTATTGATCTGGGTAGTGATTCTCTCAACAACGACGGTCGGACGAATGGACGAGTGAATGTCTAAGCGGCGAGTTTGAGTAGTCCCGTCAGTGCGAACAAAACATATATAGCGCGTACATTTTCAATTTAGCAGCATGGTTTCTGCCGATGGATCAAACGTATAAGGCTGCTTAAAATTGAAAATGCACACGCTAAAACGTGTTTTGTTCGCTCTGACGAGACTACTTAAACTCGCCGCTGCGATTTCGCTCGTTCGTCCGACAGTCCGTTGTTTTTGAGAGAATAACACCCCTGAACAGACAACGAGCTTTCTTTTAATTTTATAATAAAATATTCAATATTTTTTTTCTGTGTTTCAGCAAGACAAACGAATCAAGCAGCCGATGTATGATTTACGCGTCGGTCGGCCAAAAACGTTGAGACGAAGCACTAGAGACTTTGAGAGTGACTTGTCTAAGCACGATTGGATTGAATGATTGGTTGTTTTTTAAAAAATATTATTTAAAACACAACTTATGTATGTATCTACATACATACAATAAAATCACCTACATAAAGACAAAAAAAAAGGTGGGATGAGATGGATTCGTTTTTGAAGAACTGGCCAGAGTTTGCTCTGAATAGAGAAACCTAGAAAAAGTGGGGGGATAGCGATTAGTCTAGCAGTGGGTCAATATGGGGTAGTAAAAAAAACAATAATTGCACAAGATGCATAACGCTAAATGTTGGTCATTTTCTAAATCTGACAAAATGTAAGTATTAAGCTGGAAGTGAACATTTGGTGCATATGACGTCATAATCGTCAGATGCTTGGAACTAACATTGCGGCAGCCCGCATGACAGATAAATATAGGTCGGCTGCGTTAAACTAAATTCAAGTAAGTCTATTTTGGTAAATTTTACAGGAGAGCGTAAAAACGTTTTTTTGCTTTAAATTTGATTATCTCCGATATTAATAGGCCGTACGATGTAATTTTTTGAAATCTTATAGATAATAATGTTCTTTGATATAATTCAGCGTCTTTCGCATCCTAATCTCCCCTATTTCATTAATGCAAGGGGAAATTGGTTTTAGCTTAGTTTTACAGTAAGTTTTCCGTTAGTTTTACTATGCATAAAACAAGCAACTAACATACTTGACTTTGTTTAAGGCGCTGGCAAAAACTAAAAACAAGTAACTTACGACTTACTTGAATTTAACTTGGTTACTTTTAAGTTTGCTGATAATCAATATGACTTTATCTATAAATAAAGTCAAGTATATTATAATTAACTTAAATGTCAGGGTAGATTATATAGAACCCTCACAAGGGTGGACTGACGATCCTGGTCAGGACTGTAGGAAGGCGGTGGATGCAGAAAGTACGTGACCGTTTGCAGCAGTGGACGCTTCCTGAATGGGATGATGATGAAAACGCTATCTAAATATTTTCAATTAAAACAAACGATATAATCTCAGACATATAATATTTATTGTTCTAAACATAATATCGTCCCCTTACTTCTAGAACCGCTTAAAGTACCTTTTAGGCAAAATCAAGTTACGAACATCGTTAGAAAGTACTTTTCAATATCTACGTGTTGGTAAAACCCGTTTCTTAATACCATGCTCCGTTCCTGAGATAGCCTCTAGCTTAAAGTAGTTTAACGGCGATTTTTTCAATATTGAACAAGCAAAAGCTACTAAATGGTTGTTAAAATCGATATTTTTAAATTTTTAAGAAGAAAAACATTTTGTCCTCATTAAAGTGGTTTTAGCAGGTTTCATGTTTAAATAAAATACAATTTAGTTACTCTAATAAGATACTAAACATGTATAGTAGTTTTTTGGTGCTAACCATAAGATATAAACGTTTATTTTGCCATCTACAAAAACATTCAAACCAATCGATAATATGTTTTTCCACTTCCTAATTACTCAAAAGTCAAAAATATTAATCAGCAAAAACAACAAAAACATATTATAATGTGTTTTGTTTGCATCTTTTTTGCTTTCGCCGGTAGAATCCGATACAGCAAAAACCGCTTAACGTGCGCGTACGCGCTTCACGCTGTACTCCCTAGTGAGGGCCTCCCCGCTAGGCGCTAACCGCGCTTAGTCGCGTCGCGTCTCACCTGTTTGCAAGTGTCGACGCCGATTGCGTGCACGCATGTAATATTTACCTAATAACAGTGATGTGACATAGGTTAAAACATGAATTCCCGTACAAAAAAAAATGTTAAGCTTGGTGCTTGGAAACAGTGGTTTGCATAAAGGTAAGTAAAAATGACTGTTTATATTAATTATGTTAAAATTGATATGTTAGGTAAATCACGAGAACAATATTAAAGCTCCTACTGTTACTGCTACTAAAATCTCATTGAATAAGGCGAACTATTTTAGTCAATGTCATTTAAGACAACGAATTTGCATGTTCAACATATTAATTACGGCAAATCGTGCTGGGCGTTGACCCCAACATACCTAAACAAAAAAGTTTTCGTTATAGATGATGACAACAAGCTATCTTCTGGTGTCAATGAGTCGCCAAGTCACGGACAAATCAACCAAAGGATGTAAGTCGAATGTGAAAACAATTTAGGTAGGTATTACAACTACCTACTTCTTAACTGTTTGCCGCGGATTATAACACGTTCCTACCTACGTACTTACCAGTAAATAGGTATGTCACTTAACAAAATTCAATACTACCTATTTCAATTTTAAATGTCTTAGTTTCATATTAAGTATACAAAACAATTTTGAGTAGGTAAGTTTTTGATTGACTCAATTTGAAACTATGTAGGTACTTACTTAAATAAATCTTGGAAGACGATTTTAACTTACTTTTCGTTGTTGGAGATACTTGAAATTTTGCATGCTAGTGTGATGCCGATGACAATACAATAATATTATGGTACTAACGAGCTGGTATGGTGATCGAGACGGAAGGTGGCCATCAGAACTCCTCAACGGTTTATAGTAGGTCCATAGAGTTTGGATTCGTTTGAGTCGTCTTTCAATAGCGAGTTTGTTATCAATAGTACAAGTACAGTCGGCAACAATAAAGTGTCAGCAAAATGAATTATTTAGGAAAAACTTTTTTTAGGGTAAAGAATTAGTTATTCTACAGTGTATGTATTAAAATTATTTATTGCACAAAATGAAAAAAGAAAAAACAATGTGTACAGAAAAGGGATGTAAGTTAAGTACATAACTTAAAGCTAGTATTATGTTTCAGATAACTGTAATCCAGAGCCGCAGCCGACACTAGCAGCGACGAAGAATAACGTTTTTTTTATATCAGTGGGAGGCAAACGAGCATGTAGGTTACCTGATGGGAAGTAAACACCACCGCCCATAAACACCATCAGCTCAAGAAGAGTTGTCGGTGCGTTGCCGGCCAATAAGGGAGATGTAAGCTCCCTTCTTGAAGGCACCCATGTCATAACTGGTAGGAAATACCGCCGAAGGGAGCTCATTCCACAGTTTCACTGTACGAGGCAAAAAGTGCCTAGTAAAACGCACGGTGGAAGAACGCCCTTCATCAAGGTGATGTTGATGGAACCTGGCATTGCGACGAGTAGTTCGGTGGTGGAACTCTGCGGCCGGTAAAAGTCCAAATAAATCATCAGAACACTCCCCGTTGCAAAGCCTATACAGCACGCAAAGTGAACTAACGTCCCTTCGGATAGAGAGGGAATCCAATCGGACGGAGAGCGCTGGGTCGTTGACGATTCGAACCGCTCTGCGTTGTATCCGGTCAAGTGGAAGAAAGAGGTATTGGGGTGCCCCAGCCCAGAGATGAGAACAGTACTCCATATGGGGCTGAACCTGAGCCTTATAAAGTTGGAGGCAGTGGTCAGCTGTGAAGTACCGTCTTGCTCTACTAAGCACGCCAAGCCTCCTGGAAGCCAATTTGGCTTTATCTTCCAAATGACTACGGAACTTAACGTCATGAGAAATATCAACGCCCAGGATTCCGATACTGGGCCTGATGGCGATGGGCCTTCGAACTGAGGTGTTGTGACGAAAGGGCTTTTCTTGGCTGATAACACGCACAGTTGTCTTAGTGGGGTTAAATTGGACCAGGTTGCGTCTGCCCCACTTTGAGACCGCCTCCAGCGATGACTCAGTTTCAGACACAAGCTTTGCTCGGCAGTCTTCGGTGTCGGCTCGAGAGAGATTACTCCGGCCAAAGTAGCGCGTGTGACTAGTGCTATCATCTGCATAGCAATAAATGTTACTAATCTGCAACATTTCGTTGATATGCAGAAGAAACAGCGTAGGGGACAATACGCATAGTCTATACACCAGAATTCACGGGCATGAGTTTCGAGCATGAGCCATCAACTGCTATTTGGATGCTCCTCCCCGTAAGAAAACTGGCTGCCCATTTGCAGAAACTCTCTGGGAACCCATAAGAAGGCAGCTTCGACAAAAGTGCTTTGTGCCAAACCCGATCAAAGGCCTTCGCTACATCCAAACTAACGGCCAATGCCTCGCCCTTGCTCTCCACGGACTCAGCCCAAGAATGAGTGAGGTAATCACCAGCTGAACGCCCGACGAACGGCGGAAGCCATATTGGTGGTCACTTAATAGCTGATTATCCTCCAGATACCTCAGCAGCTGACGATTAATAACATGTTCCATTATCTTGGAGAAAAAGGATATTAAAGCGATAGGCCGATAATTTGATGGATCTGAGCGAGTATCCTTTTTTTTTTTTTGGTCTTCTCCTACGTGTTTTTTATAACCCTAATAAACCATTTTTTAAACCTATGTGACGTTTATTTTAGTTTTAACCACTAATTTCTCCAGTCAACACCAATGTTTGTCTCAATGTTGCTTTTTATCTAATAAACGCCTTATTAGTAAACATAATTCGATGAAATTTTGTAAACGAATAGTTTTAAGTTTTGAATAGTGCAAACTTTACAAAACATACCGCTATATCTTGTAGAGACGGGGCAGTCGGTAAAGTAAGTTACAGTACAAAACATACTAGTAGCATATTAGCATTTTAAGTGCACTTAATTCTGAAATATCATATTCTCTACAGCCAAAACCAACTAAGTGACTCGTGACTGTAATATAAACTAAGATAACTGCATAATTAATCACAATTCCCAATATTTTTCTAGTCCAAAGTGAAACTTATATAAGTAAGAAAGTTAAACTTTGAATAAATACTGCCGAAGCCTATTAGTTTAAAAGATACGAATAAATTGACTCTACAGCAAAAACCGCTTATCTGCACCACCTTTTTTACAAAAGCCTCAATTTAAACCATTTGTTTACAGAATATACATTTTTTTTACTTACAGTTTTGATTACTAATAACCTCTCCTTATAAAATCTATAATATCATTTACTTAGAATTGGGTTTAACTAGACATTTAAACACTCAAACCTTTAAATGCGTTTTTCTCAAAACTATACTTCATGCAGTTAAGCGGTTCTAGAAGTAAGGGGACGATATAATTCAGTAAACTTAAGCAACGATGGTCGGGAGACTAGTTACTAGGTCTCTTCTTGACCACTGTTGATTAAATCTACTGAATGGTTGTTTTCCGGTAATTTTTCCCAAAACGATCTTCTATTAGATGGCATTAGCTGCACAAGTTTATCCATTATCTCTTTTTTTTAAGCCGTTCAAGTTATGGTTCCAAAAATATGTACCGAAACTAAAAGCTGAACGATGTTCAACTACTAGGTAGGGCATACATTTTTAAAAGCTTTGTAATAAATCGTACTGAACCGGCATATAGAAACTTTGTAGCGTAAACTGATCATTTATTGCTTCTGAATTTTTTAAGGGATAGAGGTGGCAAAGCATTGGCAGTATAGAATATAGGAAAATTGATCCCTTCGCACGAGAAAGAACTAAAACATGAACGCAACTTTTGGTTATTTTGAAGTTTCTTTTAGTATGAAAACTAAATACCTACTGTTCAACAATGAAATATGTGCCTAATACTTGAACTAATTAAATTTACTAGTTCAAGTTTTGGGTTCCTTGTCAATAGTTGAATTCTTAATTAAATTTACTGGTTCAAGCTTTGGGTTCTATTCTAATAGTTGAATTTTTAATTGATTTTGTTCGTTCATTTCATCTTTCGAAGAAGAAGATTTCATTAATTCTGTATCCGAAAGCTGAACCAAGTAAACTCAGTCGTTCATGTTTTAGGTAAAGTTTTGTAATATGAACACTAGCTATTTATTTTTGTAAAGCCCAAGCTATTTTTAGGACGTATTTTTACTAACGACCCAGCAGCTAAATTAAAATTATGAATAAAATAATATTATTTATTTAATAACTTTGTTTATTTATTTAGAGCATTATACAAAACACTCATAATTAAAAAATCAATAATGGCAATTAGTCATATAGATTTTTTAATGATTTGAGTTCAACTATTGGGGTCAATCCGTTCAGATTTAGGGCACATTAGATTGATTTTATTATATTAGTTCAACTATTGGAGTAAAATCGTTCAGTGTTAGGGTATCACTGTTTATGTATTGGGTAAATTGGTACATTTTTGGTTTCAAAGATTTTTAGAAAAATAATGTGTTATAATAATGAACTTTATAATATTTATTTCCAATCTAGAGTATATACTTTAGCGTATAAAACAAAGTAATTGGGTGAAATTCGTTTAATTCACTGAGAAAAAAATGTCCAAAGTTGGTGTAGTCGCTTAATCGTTCATTTATTGGTGCCCCTACCCTATATGAATTCTTGTTCATATTAGAAATGCACTTAATTACTGCATACTTCAAAGAAACGAAAATTACCAATATGAATTAATGCAAAACACACGTTATAATACTTTAAAACAAATCTCTGTAACGGCCGGCACGCGCGCTTGAAACGTCAAATGTCAAAAGTTGCTCAAAACACGTTCCGTTTTTGTTATCGTCTTACATGACAACAATGTAAAAGCGATAAAATTAAAAGTACAGACAATAAAATACTTTACTTTTAAAAGAAAACACATAAAAATCACAAAAATATACAAAATTAATATTGATATGACCTTTGAAATTTTCATTATTATGGACAGTGACAGTTCAATAAAAAAATTCATGTGATAAAACGAAACGCAATCCTTATACGTTTGAGATACTTGAGTGACTTTGAATTAACTCTATTGTTACACTACGCTAAAGTCAAGTATCTTGATATTGATACAAAGCTAAAAACAAGCAAGTGGCCAACCAAATCATAAATCAAGTATGTTGCGTTTGTGATGCTTGTCTTTAACTTTGTCATGGCGAGATACTTCATTTCAGCTTGGTTTTTTTGTCTGATTTAAGATACTTGAATACTTCTTTTGACGATAGCTCTAAAACTAAAAGGAAATATGAGGTTTTTTTGATGTAGAATTATGCGCCGAATTAATAGGAATCTAACGGCGTAAAAAAAGAAAAATCGAAAAAGTTAGACATACTTGAATTTAGCTTAGCGCAGCCGAGGTGTTCCCCAACTAATTTAACTAACCACTTTCTGAACTGACCGTTCAATACATTTTCTTCCTCGTCAAAGGTCTCGGTCGTTTAACTGTTGGAGAACACCGCACTAAGTCAACTAAGTATTTTGGGTTTAATATTCAAAACAAAATAGTAAATATTAATAAAAAAAATATTTATCAGCCATAGGTAGTAGAACCCAGATGCGTCAAAGCGTCACTAGTAGAATAAAATGAACGACTCGCAAAATGACCACATCGCTTGTAGCCTATATCTCAAAATGACCGTGTCACAAAATGGCCATAATGGTTTTTTCATTTTATCATTGTCTAAGGACAGTCGACTCCTATTTCTAGGTAATTTGCCCTTCGGGCATTTGAAGTAACCTAACGAACCTAACCTACCTAGTTACGCAAAGAAAGTAGTCCTTTTGTGACTCGGACATTTTGAGATGTAGGCTACAAGCGATGTGGTCATTTTGCGACCTAGTCATTCTACTAGCGACCGGTCAAAGCTCCACAGTATTTCATTTAGTTTAGTTTAGTTTAATAGATTCTACGTTTGTACTCGTATTAGTTTAAGTAGATTCACACAGTTAATTATCATAGTCAGAAAATAGTGTAAGTTATCATCACTCGCCGTCAACTTACTAACCAGTTTGGCGAATCTTTGTGTAACTAATAGCTTTTTTTTTATAAATACAATAACGAGATAATACCGCATATTGTTTACCAAGGGACTAAAATCGTCCTTAATGACACGAGATGTTTAGCCACCCTAGCACTGCGAGGGTGGATATAGTTCAAGTGTCACCACCGTAACTTACTCTAGATTTAAACACTTTACTTATCACTTTGAGGCGAGTAAAGAAATCTAAAAAATATATATATTTCAAGGTAGACAAATGAAAAAGCACAACTAAAGGTGCTAATTATCTTTCTTACTCTTTACCTGTCATTTAAACGCAGAAAGAGACAACTACACAGTTGAGAAATATCTACACAGCCTTATTGTTAGTGGCATAGGGGCATGTAGATATTTTTGGCGTCTTGAGAACAAGTATAATATTATTATATTATTAACGGCTAATCACCGTTCTTTGGCTAAATCCTAACGTGGTTTTAAAAAGTAAATAAGTTTTTCGCGCCCGCTATTCCTGAAAATTTAGAAACAAATAACCTTTTTCAGGGTTGCGTACAAAAAATGAAAAAAACGGAACCCTTATAGGATCACTCGCGCGTCTGACTGTCCGTCTGTCTGTCACAGCCAATTTGCTCCGAAACTATTAGACCGATTGAGTTTGAATTTCCTACACATATGTTAATTGATGACCCAAATACAGATGTGCAAGTAAATAATATTTTTTTTAAATAAGGGTAATTTTTGGCGGACAAATAAGAAAAATAAAAAAATAGTATTGCAAACCTTACTGTGTCATATATCAAATGAGTTATTATTGTTAAATAAATAGTTTTTATTTTATTCATAAAAGAAGACTAAAATTGACCCCCTCCCCCTGATCTCCAAAACTACTGAGCCTAAAATTTGATCAAAAATACAAAATATCGTTCATTGCTTTTAGATTACAGAAAAACCTATATGAATTCAATCAAAAAAAAAGTACGTATAAATGTACGGTACGGAACCCTCTCCACACGAGTTCAACTCGCACTTGGCCGGTTGTATTCTGCGTGCAACAAACACCTTCTAGTGTTGTTTTTGAAACAGTAAGGTGAATATTTTCAACCAAGTCGAAAAATATGTTTTAACTGACACCGTTTAATATTATACATAGTCAAAATGTTTTGCTTCGTCTGGCCTATAATAAATCTGAAAGTTGCAAATGCTTCCTGACTTCTGTCTCGGATCGGCGCACGAGTTATACATCGGCTGCATGATTCGTTTGTCTTGCTGAAACACGGAGATGAGGTTATACCTACATATAAAACTCTCCCTTGACTAGCTGACTGACTGACTGACTGGCAGAAAACCGTATTTTAAACTGACTTCAAAAAAGGAGGAGGTTCTCAATTCGACTTTGCCGTTTCATGCTATACTTTGTATATTATATTATAATAAAAAAAATAGCTAACCCTGCGCAAAGGAGACTTAATTTAAAAAAAAAAACTGTAGGTGAAAATATGGATTATTGAAAATTTGTCTGCCACTTCTTACTACCGACCTTTATAAAGCCGCAAATTCCATACAATTCAATCAATTTAATCTCAATACATACATTTAAAATCAATGCAATCCGAAACATTAAAAGGTTTCAGTAACTGGTCGAATGTGACAAATAATACAGTCATGTTTTCTTACGTTCTATTTATATTCAGTTTCAAGGTGGTTTTGTTGTAGATTCTATATAAATGTCTGGTTTTAGCAGACGAATTTTACAAACACCATAACGTTCATTGAATACAAAACGGATACAATCCGAAATGAGTCAAGTTTGCACTTAAAAAATATTTTGGAATGTGTCTGTTTTGTATTCAATGAGCGATAAATGCAGTATTTATTATTTTCTTGTAAGACTCCTTTACGTAGAACTTGCTATTTCCAACATTTAAGGTAGTTTCCGACCATGTGACATTCTTTTTTTAAAAGATTTTATTTAACTAACAGTGAATGTATTTAGGTATGTATGTAAGGGTCAAATCTTGCAAGTTGAATTTGACCCACTTCCCAGTTCCCGATGAAGCTGAAAATTTGCATACGCCTTTAGTTCTAATGACAAAACAATAATATAGTATCATCAAGCTGGTCTGATGATGGAGACTCAGGGTGGCCATAGGAACTCCTAAATTACACATGATAAACTCACCGTGTTAGGGCTTGCTAGAATTATCTTGACAAGTAGGTAGATGAAGACTGTGCAAAAAAAAGTAGAGTTGGCGATAAAAGCTTGTCCCGAAAATTAATTATTTGATAGAAACTTATTCAACCTTATTCAACCCTTATTGTGGCTAATAAAATCTTTATTACACTTCTTTTCCGTGTTTCAGCAGGATAAATGAATTATGCAGCCGATATATAATTCACGCGCTGTTCAGAGAAAGAAGTCCGGAAACACTAGTAACCTTCAGATTTATACGCCGGACAAAGCAAAATATTTCAACTAACATATTCAGTTCAAAACTTATGAGCTCATAACTTTTGGATTGAATATATTAGTTAAAATATTGTTCTAGACTTGCTTGCAAATGTTCACCTCATCATATCAAATCAACATGGGAAGTTCTTTGTTGCAGGCCAACCTCATTTAAAAAATCATGTTGCACCATGCTTAGTATACTGCCGTCCTAAACAAAAACGCAGCAACTCAGATAAACCTCTTGTAGTAAATATAGCATTGAATCTGCTTGAGGGATTGAACTTAAGATACTGCTTATTGGGTTTTATTTCGAACAAAAAATTCAACAACTAAACACCTTCTTACGATTTGAATCATAACGTCACTGTGATACAGTTTTATGGTGGGTCTGGGGTTCTATTACGCTGATACTACCTACGAGCTAATTTTCTATTGAATGTTATTAAGCGCTGTCAGACGATTTTCAATCGGTATAAATACTTTACTTTTGAGATATCAAGAAACAATCACGTCTACTTAGTCGTGATAGTTTTTATTATAATGAAATGAACAATAATCAATTACATAAAATTTTGTTAAGCGCAATATGGTTTTACCTAGTATGTAAACTAGAGGGCGGTATGACAGTCGGCCAAATAAGTGGTATTTAAATTTTGACATATTAACCGCCGCATTCAGAGACGTCAATTAAATTTAACGCTTGTTTAGTGATGCGTTGTCTTATTCTATTGCTATAGCAAACAAAGCGACAGCAGCTACTTTAATCAAGCATTAAATTTAATTGACGTCTCTGAGTACGGCAGTAAATGAAAATGTCGCTAAAGTCGACACTTCAAATTGACAGAAGCATCTTACATCAACTTATTGTTCTATTACGTACAAACTAAGTTCAACTTTATATAGTCTAGCCACGTGTTTTTGCGACTATAATTGTATCAGTTTTATGTCTTTATGTTTTACCCTAGGTAGACTGAAACTGTTTATTTTATAAAATTGACATAAGCTGCCGATGCGATAAATCGTCAGCTTACGTCAAACCACTACACTTTGTCGGTTTTCGAAAATCGATAACGTTACGCATCTTGTCCTTGTCATTTTTTTCCTTGATTGATAAATTGTTATAATGTATTTTGTACATGGATTTATTGAACTTTGTATTAAGGAATAACAGTAAAGAAATAATTTGGAATAGAAAAATTGTGTTTTGCTGTATTCATTATCATTTCAGTGATCAAATCCTCTTATTTTTAAAGATAAAATGTAAATAAATTAATGAATCATCATTTCATTTTTAGATTAATCAAAATATCAAATTTTAGTATAAATTTTATTCATTGTTTTGTCTAATGTACAGTCAACGTGGAAAATAGTTGAGCACTTTTGTACGCAACCGCATTAACATTAGGGAATGCAAATAACGAGTTATAACTGGTTTTAACCAGGTATAACAGGTTTTAACCGGGTATAACTGGTGTTCCGGATGGAAACAAGGAGATGATTAAAACTTGGATTTTATATAATTTGATTTTAATTACAAGGAAAGGTCTAAGTACTACGTTTCTGTATGAGAGGATGGATGCAAGTATTGAGTATTTTTAAGTGGGAGTGTGACGTATGTGAGGTATTTATCCATGATTGGTTGTTTTTTAACCGGTTATAAGCTGTTTTAACCGGTTATTTTCATGAAGAAAACCTTTAATAACCGGTTAAATTGCATTCCCTAATTAACACTTCGCATCGCATTCAACATCCTGGTTCGACATTGCTATCGTGACTGTGAAGAGACAGTAGAAAAGTTGACTATTGCTTTGCAATAAATTCACTGACTTTTAGTCTAGAAGATACTGTACAAAAAATCAATCATTCCAAATTCAAATTATTTATTTAGTAAATTGGCCTCAAGTGGTAGAGCCTTTTAAACGTAATGTGGAGTAAATCTATTAGCGATTTTGACAAGACCATCATTGCAGAGACGAAACGCAGAAATAAACTCCCGCAGGTAAGTTTTTCAATCACAAAAGATAATAATTAAAAATAAAAAAATATTACAAAAATGTAAGGTCAGTAACATAAATTTAAAAACGATGACTACGAGAACAAAACGACGAGAGACGTGAAATACACTTTTTGACGTGACAACGTCTTAAATTAGGTTGCGCTAAAAGTGTAACGCTCGGTAACGTTACGATGAGTCACCGAACGAGAGAGAGGCCCGCCGAATGCCTTGCGTCTCTCTCCCACTCAACTATGATCGGTCTGCCGCGCGCGCAGCACTAGAGAATTAGGCGCATTGAATCGGCGCATGCTTGTGTCTCTGTCTTTGTCTTTCTCGAACGTTCTTGGCGTTGGAAAAACAAGAAAGCGTCATAATACAAGTTCACACGTGTGGTTAAAGTATCGTCAGCTGTGTCTGTAGTGAAAATGTGGAGTGCTTAGATTCGTCATTTACAACAACTACAACAATAAAGGTAAATAATTGTACACTGATATTTCATTATCGTAAACTATGATTGATTGATTAATTGTTAGATTGACACAAAAGTTGAGAAACTGAGTTTATAGGTTATGTCATACTATTGATAAATGTTGATAGTGTTAAGTAAATTATTAGTTTAAAATTAATTAATTAATTAATTATTATTTTACAAATTTTCATTAATTTCAAATTTATTTAGCAAAAATTTGAACCTTCGATCTGAATAAATGTTTTGATTTTCGAATTGATTCTTTAAAATTACAAATATTAAGAAAAAGTGGCAGATATAAGAAAACTTGATTTAAACTGTGCTGTATATATTCATCCAGGAGCTAGTATGCAGGATATTGGAATGTTGCTATGGCAAGGACTCGGTCCGTACATTCACAACAGCCAGTACGTGCCACCGTTCGTGCAAGTTGATTCTAGTATACCGATTCTTCTGTGTGGTGATTTTAACAAAAACGTAAAGCCTGACAACTCGTTTCTTAATTTCATGAAAAATACGTATAATCTTGATTGCGTATCAAACGTTTCTAAGTCAACTACGTTAAAAGGAACAACTATCGACTTGACTTTCGCAAGACACATTACAGCAGAAACACTTCCTTTCATTTCATATTTCTCCTATCATCGTCCTATCCTCAACAAAATCACTCAAATAGGAATTAGTTAAGTTTAAGTTTACATGTACAATGTTTTAGTAAACAAAATATATTTCTATAGTTAAAATTTGTGCAATTCTTATTTTCATTCAATTCCTTGTTCCTATTGTGCAATTTAATTATATTCATATCAATAAATATTCTACCGAGAAAAAGACGTTGTCACGTAAAATCTTCGCCCGTAAAACCGACTTTACAGGCAACCATTTTTTAGACAATAGTACATTGTTGTAGAGGTTAGACCGTGACAGAACTATATTTCAGATAATTAAAAACAGACATATATGGCTGTATGGAATCTGATTCCTTTGCCTATCCGTGAAGGGATGAATATTATTAAAAAATTAAACGACTTCTCATTGGCCAATTTAATTTACAATTTATACAAGTTGTGTTCTGATTGGTCGAACCAATGATCAGCGGACCGATGTGATTGGTCGACTTGCTCAATGGAACAGACCAACAATGTTAACATTATTGGTCTGTTTAAATTTATAGAAGGCCTGCTCATTCAATATACAACTATCGATTGTTTTGGGGACCAAAAACAGACCATCTTTCGCGTTTCGCATTTTCGAGCAGTGACGTGAATTATTATTTTTTCAAATCGTTCCAGCAGAGGTCTTTGAGTAGGAATATTATGTAGTTACATAAAAAACTCCACAAATTGAGAACCTTCTCCTTTTTGTAAGTAAGTAGTCTCTGTGGTAAGACGTGTTTATAAGAACTTAAACGTTTATGTGCTAAAATATTATGCTAGTCTAGTCTTTGGTAAAACCATACTAAGTCTTAACTTTTACAAGTTTTTTTAACAAGATTCTTCATAGTCGACATGAGAAGTAGAGTGTTTAACTCAGGTGAAAGTCACCATTAAAAGGTTTCGCTAAGCTTGAGAGCCATAAAATACAAATCTAACCTTACTTAACTGATGTGTAAAGCGGTTTTGGGATCCGGAAATAAAACAGCTTTTAAAGAAATGACAATTTGAAAAATGATAAATTTAGCCATAAATATTTCGGCCGCATGGCATTATCGGTCTTCTTTTTCGATGATACGTTAGCCTAAAAATAAAAAAATCCGATTCGTACTTGACTACATCTTTTTCTTAACTTTTTACTCCATATCAGCGAGTTTGAAACAACATTTGCAGTAGCTTCGTTTTGCATTAATCGCAAAAAATAGAGCAAACAATGGGTCGTTTTTCACAAGCAATTTGTAAAGGCCGGAATTCCAATCAGTCGTGTGCAGAAATAACAATCGATTTTATTCTAAAATTGGTTTAATTTCGAATTTTAAACGTACAGGCAGTTTGTTTTTTCTTTGTTTAAATTTGAATATGGAACGTTTTTCCGGTGGCCTTTTTGTGCTTGTGTTTATGATGCTCGTAAGTACTGCTGTCTGCAAGGATTTACACACAAAAGACGTGAGTTTTTTTTATTTACTCCACAGTAAAAGTAAAAAAGCGTGAGAAATCAGTGAGACTAGACAAGTTGCTCAACGCTAACGTTTTTCGAAAACTGTCAAGTTTTTTATCGTCGTAAGCACTCGACGCGACAGTCTGAAAACTTACATCAATTCCATACATTTTGGATAACGATAACGAACGATAGCTATTAAAGAATCGTTCAAACAGAGGATTGCAAACCGACGCTAAAAACGCGTAGTTGCAGAAAATAACCCATACAAAAGCTCCATAAAACTAGGTTCACAATCTTCTCAAGCTTAAAGTAAGATACGTTCATGCACGATTTTTTTCGCCTAAATAACGGCCATAAAACTGCCAGAAAACTGTGCAGTTAGCTGAGAGGAACTTGCATGGTGTCAATCAATCCTCCAGTCCATATAGCATACCAGGGGGGTTATTATGACATAGCTATGCAGTTCATTTTACGGTGAGCGTAAAGGACGGAGCTATGGCAGTTACATAACTCTGTCCTTTTCTCTCAGCGTAAAATGAATGGCCAGTGCCATAATAACCCCACAGGGCTCTATGATACTCGGTAAATCGATATCGTCTTTAACTCGATTGCCATTACTGTTTAGTAAATAAAACCTAAGCTAACGTTGACAATACGATAACATGATATAAGCGATATTGTTTTACCGAATAGGTTTGAGCCCACAATTGAGCTTTGGTATGGTTAAAGCGAGAAAAACCTCTTGCAAAATTCGGTGAAGTTCCGTTTTCCGAGATTATTGTTGCTTTTGATTTAACCATGGTAATAATAATGCAAGAATAATTATCAAAGAACTGTTACTACCATGGCAACGCTCATTATAGACCTTTTTTCACGGTTCAGTTACGCTATAGGTGGTATTTTGATATCTTTAACGATATTCTGCATTGGCTTTTCTCCTATTGCATTTGTATTGTCTCCGATTCAACGGCCATTACTTTCAACTTAATAAGAGCTATCATTACGTTGACAATATGTAAAAACAATGTAGAATAGAGAACATTTTATAATAAACCTTACGGTATCATAATGGAGTCCAGCATTACTTATTCACAACTTTTGTAAAATTTCAGAAAGACACCTCTGGGGAGAAAACCTTGGTTATCAATTTATTAACCAACGACGAAGTTTATACAAAGCATGAAAGGGTAAGGACCTACTCTTTTCTCAAATGCTGACAACGCATGTACATCCTCTATTCAAGGTGCATACATATCCGTAATCGATTTTTGAAAACTGCCAAATATGAGCCAGCAGTTGACTACGTGGTTTATAGCAACGGACGAGAATGTCATCACATCACATATAGTTTGACAGATGGAAAAGAAAAACGCTAGTAGCCAAGATGCAAACGGTTTGACACAACCATACCGTCACGCCGTCATCCCCGAGTGGGGTAGGCAGAGCTACAGAATGACCAACAACTCTAACAACTTGTTGTTAATCCTATAACCACATTTTGCACAACAGGCTAAGATGTTTACCATGCGGACGTGCGTGCGTTTGTGCGTGCGTGCGCGTGTGTGTGTGTGTGTGTGTGTGTGTTTCTCTATTTCTCTCCCAATTTTCAATCGATCTTTATCTTATGGGAGGTTCCACTTAAAGTTCGTTAAGACCTAAATAGTCATAAGATCGATAGAAATTAATCGCAACTCTTTAATAATTTGGAAATTTTAAATATCTAATCTACTTTCAGTACATCCGTCACGTAAACCTGCCTACAGAATCAGCCAGCTCTCACATTCTCAGTCAAATAAAGGGCCAAGTCTCACCAAAAGACCGCAGTCAGAGTCAGAACAACGCGCTGAAGAAACTAATAAATAATCTCAGGAAAAGACTGAAGAAATACGTAAGATCGAAAAAGGGCGGGAAAAAACCGAAGAATAACAACAATAATACAAACAATAAATCCACTTAAAAATCAAGTTATGTCATTATTTTTTTAACAAGCAACCCGCTTTGGTAGCACTTAAGGGCCCCGTATACGGCACGATCCGTCGTTACGATCAATCTGAATCGATATCGTGACGATTTATATTCCTATTGAAAGGATGCGATATTGCCACACACGTACAATCCATCGCTCGATTTCAGTCTGAACCGACGGATCGTACTATGGGGTTTGGTTATTCACTACTACAGATGTAGTGAATAATGAAAAGATATCCTACTGGGTCGGATCAAGCCTAGCAAATATGCAACATTTTGTCGCTGTACAGGCATTTAAACCTTAGTTTATTAGTTAGCGAAAAGTGTCACTAAAAATAAAATTGGTTAAGAACGTTTTGATTGGTTGTCAAAATCGAAAAGTCATATTTGTAAACCATTGTATGGAAAAACGCAAGCGTCCCTAATTATGTGGCCAACACTGTATATATATGGGTAAAAATCAAAATAAATGTACATAAACGCTATTTAAATGTCACTTAAATGATGTCTAACTTACAATTTCATTACAAAATGACGTATGTTTGACGTTAACCAACAGTTTCGTTACGATGACAAAACTCTCTTTAACTGGACATTTATTTTGATTTTTACCCATTTATTAAATCGCTGCTTAAATACAAAAGCGCCACAAAACAAAAACAGATATAGTTTGATTTAAAACTTAAAGCGTTTGTTAGTCGTATACCTCGAAATCAAAAATTCCTTGTAGCTTTTCACCTATTCGCGTTTCGCCGCGATCTCAAAATTTCTGAACAGATTTTTTTTCTTGTAGTATGATTTCTAGTCGCAAATTACAATGGTATATAAAATCCATAGTATATTTACTTTCCTGCCTTTCTTCACTGTAGTCGCTTTTCACCTCGATAGATATTTGTTTGTAATGCGTTATTACATATCGCGATATTTCCTTGAAGCACTATAGCTAGTTTGCAAACCACAAATTCTTCAAATCAGTCAATAAGCGACCGTATTTTTATTACATCTCAGTGATATAGCCAATTTTTTTACGATTAATACAATACACTACAACAATATGCGACCCAGGTAAAAGGCGACTAAATTTTTTTGCGGCTAACTAAATAGGCTATTGATAATACATGCTACATCAAAATTTGCTACTGTTGTAAAAATCTATTAAAAATATATGCGAGTAACAAAATATACCACCGATATTACACGCTACAACAAAATACGCTATCGCGGCGAAACGCGAATAGGTGAAAAGCTACAAGGAATTTTTGATTTCGAGGTATACGACTAACAAACGACTTAAAGTATATAGCATTACGAATTTAAATGTAACACAGACACATTTTGATTTGTGGCACTTTTGTATTTAAGCAACGTGTACCAACTAATTTTTATGAAACTTAGTAAAGAACTTTCCCGATTCAACTAGGTCTCTTTTCAGTTTATTCGTTTGTGAGCTACGAGGCCACAGCGATACACAAACACACAAAGAAATACGTTAAAAATAAAATTCCCCTCTTCTTTCGTCAGGGGTTTAAAAAACGATGTCGATTGATTACTATCCACATAACGACGCAATACCTTTATATTGTCTTCAATTCTGTTAACCTAAGGCTCGTAAAGCCCACCGATCAACAAACAGCCAGTTTTGTTTGTCAATGGGACTTTGAATCTACCATCAAGGCAATAAAGGGCAATTACGTTTGTTCGAAAATGACCTTTTCAATTTATCGAGAAAGGAAAATGAACTTTATTTTTATTGCAATACAGTCCATATTGAATTGCCATGGTAATGTACATCCTATTGCACATTGCGCCTTGCGTAGTCAGTATTAGGGTATGCAATTTAACCGGTTATTAGAGGTCTTTGTATGAAATTAACCGGTTAAAACTGGTTATACCCGGTTATTTGGGTTCATTAAAGTATTTGTCCTTCAACTTAGAGATATTCCATAACAATTGTAATAAAATAAGGAAATAAAAACTTTGAATCGCTAAATTTGGGATGTTATTCTCTTAAACAATAAACTTTTCAAATCATTGGAGGAAACTAAGGAAAACTCAAACTGTCCTGCACGCTTGTAACTAAAGCAACTTAGGTATAGTAAGGGAAACTGAAGGAACTACCTTTTTATGTCTAAACCCGTAATTACACTGAGTCGTCCGCATTGCATACGGCGACCGCAACAGTGTAAAGAACGGGTCCATATTGGGTCACAAAAAAATCTTATTCTTATTTTCTGTTTTACTACCGATTTGTATTCATAATAATCACTCTTCATATTTTTTTTCCTCATACTTTTTTCTTCATAATTATCGCAAGTCATAATGCATTTTTTTTAAAATCTGTTACTTTTTGAGGATTGTCATAAATCTAACCCAACCTAACCTAACCTTTTCTACACGTAAGATATTTAAGACATTTTGAAAAGTGTACTGTTCCATGAATATTGGCGTTATGAATTCAGATGATTATGAGTTCCGATCCTTATTATTAAAAAAATTATGAAGAGTATGAAGAGTGATCATTATGATATAAAATGGTATGAGAAACATTTTCGGACTTCAGATTATTAGGACTTAAAAAGTTATGTGAGTAGATACTAGGATATGCAATTTAACCGGTTATTAGAAGTTTTTGTATGAAATTAACCGGTTAAAACTGGTTATACCCGGTTATTTGCATTCTCTAGTAGATACGCACCCGTAAAGAACACGGTAGTCGGGCGCATTCAGCGAGCGACAGCTGCAACCGCCTAGTTACATGATCGAAGTAGACGGACCGACTAATGTAAAGACGACGTTCGTTCGCCGCAGTAGTTTGAAACAAGTTCTGCGACCGCATTAGATGATCGACTCAGTGTAATCACCGCTTTATTCACACTGTGACAAGAGCGAGAAAGGTCCGTCTTTCGAATTCCTTGACTGTACAGTCACCCAATAAAAATATTTACATACCGTAAAACTACACAACTATGGTCCTGGCCTACAATAATAGTCCAATTTTACTTGTCACATTATTGTAAAAATATGATAGCTTTAGCTCTAGCTTGAGTTTAGAGCAACCGATTTTAGGCTAAACAGTACATATACCCAGCAATAGTAGCCGTAAGGTATCATACTTAAAAATAATTTAATGAGGAAAATTGTTACAGGCTAGGACCATAGTTGTGTAGTTTTACGGTACTTAGACCCTTGTCATTGTGTGTGTTGTGTGTTGTGTGTGTTTGATGTTCCGTTTGAAATTTACTGTGACAATGCACTTAAAGTGACCCACACATGTACCAACACCCGTTAACATTTTCGTTAGGGTACTGGGGTGTTATTCTCTCGAAAACAACGGACGGTCGGACGCACGAGCGAAATCGCAGCGGCGAGTTTAAGTACAGTCGGTGTACCCTTGTTTTGCCGACAACCGTTTCTTCGAATATTATTTCATCGACAACGATTCATCGAAACATTAGTACTAGTAATATTGTTTGGCGTTATTTTATTTCAACTACTATTTATTTAAATTTATGTTACTACGTGGAAATACTAATCAACGAATACTACTTAATCGCTGATTTGTTTCAAATTATCTTAATTGGTACAACTACAAAACATTGCAATTCATTTCTTCGACGTATTACTTTAATACAATAATTGTTATATGCCCTATTGCACATTTATACATTTTTCTAATTATGTAGTGTGACAAACAAATATGTATAATAAAACTAAGAATTATTGATAACTAGCGACCCGCCCTCGCTTCGCTTCGGTTTATGTGAGTTTTCTGTAACACCCGTACATGAAACAGGATTTATTATACATATAAACCTTCCTCTTGAAACACTCTATCTATTAATAAAAACCGCATCAAAATCCGTTGCGTAGTTTTAAAGATCTAAGCATACATAGGGACAGACAGCGGAAAGCGACTTTGTTTTATACTATGTAGTGATATTAAATTAATAATATTATTGCATAACTAGTTATATCAAGAAATAGAAGTACGAGGCTTTCAAGAAAATTAACTGTTGACAGAAGTGGGTTAGGTTAGGTTAGAACTGCGACCCCCAAGAAAACGAACTGTTGACAGAAGTGGGTTAGGTTAGGTTAGAACTGCGACCCCCAAGAAAACGAACTTTTGACAGAAGCGGGTTAGGTTAGGTTAGAACTGCGACCCCCAAGAAAATGAACTGTTGACAGAAAAGCATGACACATTACTGTTTAGTTTTGATAGCAAAATATTACCAATTGAAATAATGTTATGCGGAATAAATATTATTACAAGTAAAAAAAAACCAATTAAAAAAACCCGAAATGATTAGTCATGACATGAATTCTATTGAAATAAGTAAACTACCAATTAAAAGAACACGTTTCAAATTACCTAGTATTGAGTCCTCGACGCAATGACTTGTCGATGAAATGAAAATACTTGAAACGTTGTCTTTGAAATAATATTCGATTAAAAGTCTGTCGGCAATTCAATGGTAAACCAAGTACAGTCACATCAAACAAAACACATTTCAGAGCATTTTCAATTAAGCAGCCGTATACGTTCGATCCATCGGCAGAAACCACGCTGCTAAATTGAAAATGCACGCGCTAAAATGTTTTGTTCGCACTGACAGGACTACTTAAACTCGCCGCTTGGACATTCACTCGTTCGTCCATCCGAATCACTACCCTGTAGTAATCTTTTTTCTAACATTACTTTAGATTAGGTTGGAGTAGTGCAAATAAATCTGACGATATAACTACTATTAGCTCTGTCCCTTTCTCTGTACTTAAAATGAACTGCTTTAATATGGTCACGGACTCATGGTAATCCCCAGGTCTTTTGTCTATGTCAGTATTTTGTTGCATTTTGTTTGTCGTAAAATATCTTTCTTTTTTTGGATCGAGAGTCAAAAAAACAATCCCCTATGTCTCGTTTACTTTAATATGCACAACGATGTCAAACGGCTGTCCTTTTATAGTAGTTGAATTTGTGTGAACGAATTTCTTTCTGTGCATCTTCTTCTTCTTTCCTTTTCTGTTTGTGCCCCGTTTCTTGGCCAGCTCCTCAGTGGTCAGTTTCTTGCTTTTTCTCTTGATGAGCTTTACCGGTTCGATCTCCGGAACATTGGTCTTAATAGCATCAGTTGACTCAAGACTCTCTCTCTGAAAAACCGGACCCTGCAAAAAAAGAAATTGTTAGAAGTCCATTAAGCGTCGAAATTTTCGTTTTGTATTTGTTTAAGGGCTGTATTAATGAACTCATTTTGGCTGAGAGGCCCATCACAAGATATGTCAAAGTAAATGTCAAACCATAGAACACTGTCATTTTTGACACATCTCGAGACGAGTATTAGAGTTGAGATTAGTTTATTAATACAGACTTAGGCCTGTATTAATAAAGGTTAGATCTATTGCCTAAACTATTATTCCGCATAGCAAATTTTCTCTGCAATTCTCCGCATTCATCATGTTATAGATCCATGTTATACCTAATCGCATTTCATAATAACAAACGGGCCTTAGTGTTAATTCAGAGATCGGAATACAGGTGTCATTACTCTCAATAATGTGGACATGACTCCAAAGATTTGAATGAAACCTATTAAATTACATTAATTGATTACTTACCTACCCAAAAAATAATTTTGATACAGTAATAAGTATATACTAAAAAGACGTGAGGAGTAGCCATTAATATGAATCTACTTAAGTTTGCTCGATTAACATCCGTGGATTGCGAAAGGAGCTTTTCACCTCATACGTTTACTTTAGCCGTGAAAAGGAATAATCTAACGACAGAAAAAATACTGTTTATTTGCTTAAATAAGTATACACAACAACAAGTCTTTGTAGGTATTATTTATTTATTACTGTCCTGTAAGTGATTAATATTATTTTTAGTGTAAGGAATATTATTAATGTAATTTAATTTATTTAAATGAAATTTTTGGAGTCATGTCCACATTATTGCGAGTAATGACGCCCATTTGTCCGATCCCTGGTTATTATAGTGCAAATCTTATAAAAACAACAAATAATTAAAGTCACGTGACACAGAAACCTCGGAGCGCGAGTACGACTTGCATTAAACCGAATTATTAATGATTGTAATGGTCATTAGATTCATTACATACGTTTAATTCTGCCTCGATCAGAGCCTTAGGGCGCCTAGTTAAGATGCATAATGCTAAGTTGGTGATTTTTGAAAATGGACCATATGTATAGAAATGACGTAGGATTATGAGAGATTGCGTCAACAGCTTATGTCATTTCTATACTACTATACTTACTATCTTGCATTTTGGGCTGCTAGCCGTGTAAGGTATTTCACTGTGTCTCTTTAAAGAAATAATATTAAAAAAGTGCATTTATTTCCCATGTTTTTGTTATAAACCATTCGGGGATGGGAACCCAATGGGGATGGGTTTCCAAATACTAAAATGGTTAAGCCTATTACATGCCTAAAGTTTTGCCGTTCAAGTTTTAACTAGCACAAATATACATAAATAAATTAAGAGTAGAGGACAATCTCATACAAATTGACCTCGTCACAAACTAAGCTCACTCTAGGCTTGTACAGTCAGCTGCAGAGAAATGTAACCACCTTTGCTAGGAAACTTGTATGCAGGGGGGGTCAGTTTTCTCTGCAGCTGACTGTACTATGGGTACTAGACAACGAAAAATTCGCCCTCATCACACAAATATCTGCCCATTCCGGGATTTGAACCCATGCCCGCTAGTTTAGTAGGCAGGGTCACTACCAATTAGGACAGCGCATCGACATTCAATTTATATTTTGATAGATCGCAATTTTAGGTTATTTTTGATGCCTAGACATTTTTAACACGTGTTGCGCATCTCAAGCAGTTCGTCTTTACACAGAGTTATTTCGCACGGCTTGCATGTGTGCGTGGCTCGACCGTACGCAACGCGAGCTACCACACGCAAACTCAATAAGTCACACCAAGTCGGTTTAGTCTAGGGTTGTGCGCTCTCGTTTACTGAACGGATCGCTCCGATTAGTACAATCGCTCAACTGTCTGTGTTTGTGGTAATTTAGTACAGTAGAAGTCGGGTCCATTTACGTGGTCATCTTGCACCGTGTTTTTTTTTCTCCTTATCTTCCTTTATCTCTCACGTAAGATTTTTGGCATGTTTTCCTGCTGATCTACGCATGTTATTTGATATTATATTGAATTTAATATTTATTGCTTTATATAATGCTAGATTAAGTAGTACCATTGTAATATGTTTAAAAAATGACTGACTGCTAAGTTTCATGCGGCGTTTCTTCTCAGCAGTGTCTCCTCGAGGGAAGCGCTGGTAGATTCTTGAAGTGTAAAAGTGCCCGTACGGCCTACTTACTGAATAAATGTCTTTTATCTTTTATCTTTTTTTATCTTATTTGTGCTACTTTGACCGCTTTCCTATCAGTGTCACTCACTGCTCTGCCGGCTCTGTTCGGTTCTCGCTCCGCGTGTACTAAATTAACTAAGAACAGAAACTTTACGGAATAGTTAGTTCTAGTACAATGACGGGAATTCATTATTTTTGGCTCTCATTACATATACTACACAACCCTAGTTTAGTCGGGGCCGCGTCGTCACCGCGTTTAGTTGTATGCGTATCAAATATCAAGCGGCGCGCAGGCATACCCCCGAGCGGCAATAGGTATCAGAAACTCCTAAAGGGCCGGTGACGAACTACTTTGTTAATGTTTAGGTTGCCTCAACAGCTGAAAGATAATACCTGTTGCGTGGAGAAAGGGAAATCCTCCGGGAATCTGCTGAAGTGAGAGTCGGGAGACACTGCATCCAAGAGGACCTCAAACTCGGAGAGGCGGTCATTCAGGAGTTTTCTCAGGGATCTACGGGCCTCAAAAATGACATGGAATCGTCATGGGTTTTTCTGGCTCAGTGAACTTGTGTAGTGCAAGTAGGAATTACAAGATTGACAAGAATGCAAATGTCACTGGCTCGTAGGAATCAGAATTATTAAATACTAGAGATGGGCCGACTACGGATATAGCCGACTAGCCAGTCGACCGACTAATCGGCTCTTGAACTGCCGATTATTCGGTCGAGCATGCCGATCGTAAGATTTTAGCTAAGTTCGGGTGCAATCGGAAACGTTCTCCCGCCTCATTTGTCTCGCGTTCATGTTTTGACCAGTTTTTTTTACGTTATTATTTCGCCTACGTGACTTAAAAAAACAATAAAATAAATGAAATAAAAGACTAAATATAAACATAAAATAAGTTTGTTTTAAGATGGTTAATTTTTTTCCTATGTCCTATATTTTCCTGTAGGCAATTAAGCGCCGAATATTCGACTAATGGCCGACTATAAATGGTGCCGAATAGTCGGCGACTAATCGGCCCATCTCTAATAAATACTACATTCTGATTGTGTAGTTACCTATTATTTTATCCAAACACCTTTCAACGAACGTATCATTAGGTACACAACGTTTTCGTTTCATCGAAAGGCATTTCTCGAAGCACGAGTTTTTTTTTAAGTTTCAAGTTTAATATAACTTAACCTACGTAGGTAATTAATGTTTAAGATATTATCCTGAAAACATCATGGTTTCAGCAGAAAATTGCGTTCGATGAAATTAAATTCGATGAAATAATACATTCGATGAAGTGAAATTCGATAAATTAATGGGTTACCGTTATTGTGTATTAGAACTCCGCCTTAATTAAAAACAACGGTCAAGTAAGGGTTCGACTCGTGCACCGAGGGTTTCATATTTAAGATAATATTAGGTATTATGGTTGGAAAAAACAAAAAAAAAACTACTTTCGTTGTGAACTTTTTCTATGGTTCAGGTTCATTTTAAGGTTTTGTTGCAAATTTTTGCAAATTTGAAAATTGTTACGCATTTATTTTATCAACAAATATAAATATTTATCTGTGAGTCTGGTTTTTCTTTGATGATTTTTTGGAAAAAAATGTAAAAAAACAGTTTTGAAATGTGCAGACTGAGCCCTTGCATATGACAGCCCGTTTGTTATACAACTTTCATTTTTCAACCCCTTTTCAAATATTAGAAGTTTTTTTTTTTAATTTAAAACAGATGCAGGCAAGCAAGTTACACAATTATGCTAAATTTCAAGTTGATAGATTATTTTGCAGAGAATAACTGTTGTGACATACAAACAGACCAGACGGACACCTAAGTCTCACCAAAACGATTCCTTAATTACCATTTCAGTACGGAACCCTACAAACAAAGGAACTTGACTACCTACTGTTTAAAAAAAAACTAACAACAAACAAGCAATCAAGTTTTTTAGACTAACTTGTCAGCTGACTTTATTGGTGTGTCCCAACAAAACGGGAAAACAGACCTGGACATGCAATCAGCTTTTCATTTAATTCGGGGTTATTCCCACCTGTTACCACCAATTTCTTACCACTGGTAACTAGTGGGAATTAAAATTCCCAGCTGTTACCACTAAACTAATTGGTGGTAAGTGGTAGTGGTAACAAATGGGAAAAATAATCCCACTTGTTAGCACCGAGTACTTTAGTGGTAACAGGTGGGGAAAAAAATCCCAGCTGTTACCAGTGGTAACAAATTGGTGGTAACAGGTGGGAATAACCCTTTAGTTCGTAGTCTGCGGGGAGGTTTAGTGAGATTAAATATTGATATTGGCCACCCTTTTCAAACTTAATGATCCTTATGATCGATGGAAGCAAAATGGACGGACACCCCATTTGGTATTATGGTGTTCCAAGTCTTCATATAAAACTTGTAAAAAGCCAACAAAGTGCGAGTTGGAATCACGTGCCGAGGGTTCTGCACTTAAGAGGATTGTGAACACGTAGCTGAACACATCACATCACACATCTTTCTGACGCAGTGTAAAAAAAAGGATATCTGTCAAAGTTGACTTAGATAATTATATTTGTTATTATTTACGCGAAATTTAAAATTGAAATAGCTAAAGTAGTCGAAAAATTAGAATTTCTATTATATTGGATTCATATAATTATTGTAACAATGATGCTATACTTAAAATAATGATTCATTACGTGACCGAAACCAGTGAAAAATGCGACTTAATTGGAAATATAAGTCCTTTAATAGTGCATGATTTCATCTTGTCTAGGTCAGTACAGTCCTAAACAAACGTATTTTCGAAAGCACAAAAGGAATCTTCCAGTGAGTACTTTTAGCTGTCAAACGCGATAGATACGTTCCGAAATTAGTAATGTTTCTAATCGATATTTTCCGTCTAACATTATTTACCCTTTTATGCAAAAACGGTAATCCATCAGCTTCCGAGCTTTGAAACGGATTTGCAATTCCAGGATTGGCTTCAACCTGGAATAAAAACAAAACATCTCAAATTATCAGCAGTACAACTTCTAATTGAATTTCTTTAAAAAAAAACCAGCTTTGGTTGCCGACTGTTCTTTTTATTAGCAAAGTTTAATATCTGCTTATCAAGACCACACTAGTGAGTCCCAATATAGTGGGTACACGTTAAGTATACTGAAGATCCTGTCCCCACCTTCCGACTCAATCATCAGATCAGCTCTTAGATACCATAATGTTGCATAGTCATCGGGTTTATATGTGGTCAAAGTTTGAGTCCATTCCATTAACGAGAGCTGGTTCAAAATTTACTTGCAAGATTTGATCTAAACTGACATAGATACAAACATTGCAAGTTAAGACTGCGCCGAGCGTACGCCGGATGTACAGTGGCGCCCTCATTACTATTATTGTGTTTTCTAATAAACTAAGGTATTTTCTTGAAATTGGTCGATAGTTTTTTGTACTACAAATGAAATCACAACTTTTATGGTATATCACATAGTTTAATAACAATTCACCTTCGAGTTATCAACTTAACTGAAAAAAGTGGCCACCTTTTCCCGTTAAGCTGACTACTCAAAGGGTAATTGTTATTAAACTTGGTTACGTATCCCATCAATTGTGTTTTTACTTGCGCTACAAAAACGTATCGTCTGATTGTAAGGAAATTCTTTAGTTAATTATAAAACACAATAAAAGTAATGAGGGCGCCACTGGACGCCCGACGTTTGCTCGGTGCAGTCTTAATAAAAGGCTGTGACAGGTCTAAAACAAACCAAGCTTTAAAAACCGCGCAAGAGTTTTTTTTATACAATCGTTTTGTCCGTTTTTTAATTTAGGTTTCGTAATTGGCTACGAAAGCTTAACAAAGTAATAAAATTTAAGCACGATAAATATATTGTAGGTATCATCTTGGCATTGAAATGTTTTAGTTTTTCGAAAATATTATGAGAAAATTAATTAACGAACAAAAAATCTTCATTCGTGGGTCTTTAAGTTCGAAGCCCTAAAATGGAAAATTTATTCTTGTTTCATAATTACTTACGAAACAGAGAAGAAACCTATTTCTTAGCCAATTATGAAAAAGGACTAAAGGCCATTAATGAAGTGCATTATTTTTATGTATATTTAAATCAGCGACCCGCCCTCGCTTCGCTTCGGTTTTGGTGAGTTTTCTGTAACACCCGTACATAAACCAGAATGTATCATAGATAAAAACCTTCCTCTTGTATCACTCTATTAATGAAAGCCGCATTAAAATCCGTTGTGCAATTTAGGAGATCTAAGCGAACAGACGGCGGAAGCGATTTTATTTTATACTATGTAAACATAAAGATACAGTTACAGAAACCACTCTCCTTCATAGCAAGTCGCGTAATGAAAACCTGAAAAAACGATATAATCAAGTCGGCACTTTTTATTACATAACTTGAACACCTGGGCAGTCAAAGTAAATTCGATAACAAAAATCTTTTGATCCTACCATACTAACTTCGTTACGAAAGATCTCATTCACAGAGCCCTTTCATCTTGTTTTTTTAGGAAATAGCTGACTTTTTATGTTAGAATTCGTTCAAGTTTTCTTTACTTTGTCTTCATACCTACCCTCACCATTAGGTGAACTTGATATTTTTCACAAAAAAATAATAACAGTCGAATACACAAATACCTACTGAAACATTTCAACTTACATTTTGTTTAAGTTTAAGACGTTTGTAAAATAACGGTCATTTACTCTAATCTGGGGGCCTAATATGGTTGCGTTTATCACATGACAAAATGTGGATAAAGCATCTGTCACTCTCGTACTTATTAACGTGTCAGAAAGTGACGGATGTTTTTGCGGGTGGTAGGACCTTGTGCAGGGCCCGTCCGGATCGCTACCACCATCTTATCCATTAACCTACCGCCAAACAGCAGTATTCGCATTGTTGTGTTCCGGTTTGGGGATAAGACAGCCGGTGAAATGACTAGCATAGAGGCATTCTTCTCAGGCAGAGGTCTTAGGATTGCATCGCAGTCCTGTGAACGCGAATGTCTATGGGTCACAGTTTCCACTTACCATCAGATGGCCTGTGTGCTCGTTTGTCTTCTCTATGACATAAAAAAAAAAACACATTTTATCGCGTGACAAAATGTGGATAGAATATCAGTCACTTTCTGGCATGTAGATAAGTACGAGAGTGACAGATGCTTTATCCACATTTTGCCACGCGATAACACTAGCAACCACATTAGACCCGCTGAGCAATACTTAGTTTAACAAATTAAAATACACTTTGATGTTGGATTTTATTTCAATAAACCTTGACGTTGACCAAACTGACAAAAGAGGATATAATGATGAAGATGAATACGACATAACAAGTGAAGTTTACGAAGACAAACTTGTTGAAAAAGGAATTGATGGATTTAAGAATAAAACAATAGACATATACTTACTAGATGTTTTTGATCATCGCGTATGTAAACATACAAATCAATCACTAAAACGATTTTCAAAATGACAAAAGCGTTCATTTGTAATCGTCCACTCTATTCAGAGTGTTACAGGAAACTGCTATCAAGTGTTCCATTGTTTGATTTTTGCTTCGTAAACACGATAAGGCTCTACCAGGTTTTGGAGGCCTGAAAACATAAGAAACAATAATGAATCGAGAATTTATTGTGTGATTGATAAATTAGCTGACGTAACGCATGATGAATGAAGTTCTGTAATCTTCACTAGGTGATAAACACCAAATGTTTTTCTTGTTTATTTGGTCACGTGAGGTAGTGTCACCAGCGTTAATTTGGGACCCATTTCAAGAAAAATATGCTTGAAGTCGTCAATGTCATTAGAGATGTCAAGTCATTTGTAACTTTTAGGAAACTCAACCTTATTTCTGTGGAATGTCAGATTGACTTTGGAGCTAAGGTGGGTACCAAATTAAATCTCGTGACTGTACCCAAGCCACAAGAGGCAGACTATGAAGGAGGTGGCAAGATGTATTGGACCAGACTGCGCTCAGGAGACACTGGATAGGAAATTGTGGAGAGGAATAAGGGAGATTTTAGACCATCAATATTTAGAAAATAATTTTATATTTTTTTACTAAACACAGTGGTATAACTTACAACTATCAATTTGATAGCTTCTGTACATTCATACATACATTTAATCCCGCCTGTTTCCCAGCGGGGTAGGCAGAGGCCACTTCTTTCCATTTGCTACGATCTCGACAAATTTCTTTCGCTTCTTCCACATTCATACATCGAGTCATGCACGCACGTCGGTTTCGGGTACTTAAAATTCGGCCCTTTTCCAATATTTATCCGATTTGGCTCGAAAAAGTACGCCTAGGGTGGCCCCTTCCGACCCGTCCACTCACTTTCAATCTTCTTTCATCCATCCTTTCCAAATGACCGGACCATCGAAGCATGCCCTTTTCAATCTTAGTCACTACATCTTCTTTTATTCCACATTTCTCTCTGACTTTTTCATTCCTTACTCTATCAATCAGTTTCACACCACACATACTACGCAAAGAGCGCATTTCAATAGCATTTACACGACTTTTATGCTTGTCCTGTCACACCTAGCTCCTATAGTTTCAGATAAAAATAGACAGACACCGAAGTCACAAGTCATAAGTGTTCCTTTTTTACCATTTTGGTACAGAACCCTCAAAAGATCATAAAGCATTTATTTCTGACGCGGTCTTACAAATCTTACCCAGAAAATTAAACGGGTCCAAAGAAACTTCAGCATAATGCCGTTGTCAATTTATTTGATTAATTTTCGTGAAAGCACTCTAGACTCTAGATCGTTTCATAACAATCTCGCAGATTCTTTGGGGAGATTATGAAAAATTATTTAAGGGAAGTCTTAGGGAAACCGGGAAACCATAGCTACTATACATATAGAGGGGATGAATTCTGATTTTGGGGAAATAAGATTAATTAGTTTCACATTGTCATCGAAATAATTCCTAGCCTTGCCCGCGTAGAACCAGATGTTATTTTTTTCTCACAATCAAAATTTCCAAAACAAAAAGAAGGGTATAAGGCACGTATCTTGAAAAACCAAGTATATTCTTTACTGGTTTTGCAAAAAGATTTTATTTTATTTATTTATTTATTTATTTATTAAAATTCTCCTAATTAACACTAACAGTCATGCTACACGTATTAATTACAAATGAGAAAATTACATACAGGAAAACTTACAAGGTAGCTAAATCATTATCTACACTTGGACTGAGCTTAAGGTGACAATTGTCGCCTTAAGCTCAGTCCAAGTGTAGATAAGTGCCGACTGACTGATGCGTAAAAAAGCGACTCAGATGTGTAAAATATATCAAGTTGGCTGTCGCTGACCAGGATGTCATTTAAGAGCTTCAGGGCCCGATGCAGTGGAGAGTGAGCTAGTGCGCGGGCGCGCGCCGCCGGGACAGCGACGAGTGGGCGACGGCGAGGGCGGAGTTGTTGGTTAGACACGTGGTACCCGTAGAGAGATTAGAGGCAGAAGATACATGTTACTGATATGCCCTCGTATGAGCTGAAAGAAGTATTTAACGAGGGACATGTCTCTCCTGGTTTCAAGGGCTGTATAGTCTATAGTATAGATTTGCGCCTCACCATATCCCAGTAATAAAATAATTGCGAAAGGGTGTGTGTTAGTGTGTTACTCCTTCACGCTGCAAGGCCCGCAGGCATTTGGATTTATGCAGACGAAGTCGCGGGCAGAAGCTAGTACATAATCCATACTAATATTAACCAACCCTGGTGGAATGCCTTTATGATAGTAATTTCACCAGTGGTCTTATCCTCGCGGGAACACAACAATGTGAACACGGCTGCTTGACGGTAGGTTAAAGGATAAGATGGTGGTAGTGATTTGGACGGACCATGCACAAATTCTTACCACCACTAAAAAAGAAAAGTTAAAAGTCACAACGTTTGTTTTTTGGTCATTGGTTCAAGGTTCATTAAATGACATTCATACGAGAAAATTGTTTCAATTTTCCATTTTTAGCAATGAGTAGTGTAAAAACATATGATACTGCCGTGATCCGTATTTTGATTGCGATTAAACTGTATTTAACTCTAACTATTTATTTTTTATAGCGTCTTTTTTATTTGTACCACTTAAAACATACCTAAACACCTGCCAAATGAAAGAACAGCACCCTGTGTGCAAAATTTCGTTATTTTGACGTCATCGGCATCATAAGTAAGACCCCTGATGATTATATTGATCTTAGCTGTCCTATTAGTTAAATACACTTAAATATCTGCCCCAATAATAAGCGATAGCTTCACCAAAGTCTTCAATAAAAGCTTGTAAAAATAAACAAATGCAACAAAACAGAACATAACATTGTTTATCTCAGTAACCTGTGCGTTCACGGTGTTCACTAGACATTGTTTTCTGCCTCTTGGTAAAACAAAAGATGCTTTCTACGCCGTTGACATAAATACTCGTATCAAGGAGTTAAGAAGGGCTTTAATTCCACTTTGATGTTGCCATACTCATAGTAGCTTTCAGTTAATTACTTTGACAGTACTGTACCTAAAGGTAACTTAGAATGTATTTTTTTCGAAGTATATAATATACAAATCACACCTGTTTCCCACAGGGGTAGGCCGATACCACTTCTCTCCACCTGCTATGACACTAACAAATCAGTTCCGCTTCTTCCACATATTAACATATTAACATTAACATTTTAAGATGTTTAAAGAACAGCTAGGAATAGGTTAGATTATTTAAGTTTTTTTATAACAAACCTGCGCCTCTGCTTTATGGTTATTTTTAAAATGGAGTGCCAGGGAAGTTTCAGGATGTCAAAATGAACTTGAGAAAATTCGGGGAAATGAAATGGAAACGAAAATTTCATTTTGTGTCAGGTTATTGACAGTAAGAAAAACCATAACGACAATAATATGATGATGATACAAATTAAAGATGTGCTAAAACACTTATCCATCCGTTTCTTTTCAACATTTCCTATGAGTGGGTATTTGTTGATATACATACAAAATTACTAGCATTTTTTGATGAAAGTTTATGGCTTCATATTGTTTCCGTAGGGAAATTAGGTATATCAGTTTGCTTACGCAGTCCTTACCATGCAAAACTGAAACCGACGTGTAAATGATCCTTCAATTGTCCAATTTACCTAATATTCAAATATATTCTGCACTCACTTTTACCCACTCAAAAAGTTGCCAGCTTTAATAATACTTAGTTCTATCATTTTAACGTAAAATCACACTAGGGTCATATGACCTTGCCAACATATGTACCCTTACCATAAGTCACAATTTAACGTACCTACTCGCTAGCGAGTCGAAGCTTTGTCCCTCGCAGACCTAGCAAGTATACTTATAGAGTGCAAGGGACAGACGAGCATTCGACTCGCTTGTGAGTACGGTAATTGTGACATGGTAAGGGTACTTACTGTATTCTGCCGCCTCCAATATTCATGTGTTGATGTGTAAACGATATTGTTTTCGATCTTCCGTGTTATTCTATTTTATTGAAAATAAAAAAATTACATGAAATGTTATTAGTTAATGTTATTCTATTTTAGTGAAGACCTCGGTGACACAGTAAACCGTATAGGTCGTCTTCAAACAAAGGTAATATACGAGTACACCGTGCCCGGGACGTACCCAAAGGATTTTAACCATCGATTCTAGACCCTATTTGGAGTATATAATGTGGTATAACATGTAGTCCAATAACGCATAAATTCCCAGATTTTTATTATTTAATAAACAATTCCATACTTAATTTAATTTTACCTCTGTCAACTTAACCTAAAGCATTATTTACTAAGAAATATTTATGTTGTTAGTAGCAATATCATCAACATACAACATAAATTAAATCATTCAATCAAAATCAAAACACGGATGCAGAAAGATAAGAATAACAAAAAGGTTAAATAAACGATGAAGGTACAGTACTAATGATAATAATATGTTGTGTGTGTGTGTGTGTGTGTGTGTGTGTGTGTAAAAGCGCGGGTGCTTCTGTTACTAAGAGTTTAATGTGATGTGAAGTTTTTTTTTTTTATTAATTAATTGATGGGCTTAGTGACTACATAAATAATAAAAAAAAAAACTTTACCAATCAGGAGACTATGGGAGTCCCGGACCTTTGGAAAGCGTACATGGAGCCGAAGCCATCACGAAAAGGCCTTTTAGACAAGTTTAATTTGGTAAAGTAATGGGACACCAACTGGCGATTGTCCATATTACTATTCTATAAATGATCTACTTTTTGCGAAAAACAACAGAATCATGATAATTACTTTTGCTGCTTGCTTGCTGCTTTTGAAACCAAGCGCATACAAGCTCCGTTCGCTAGTTGTGAAGTAATCAAGCTTAGTGAAGAACGTTGCTACAAATAAACTTTCAGGCACTTATTCTTGATATATTTGTTATTGATTCTGCTCTAATCTTCTTATGTTTTTGTACCATGTCTGTTGTGCTGACACATGATAAACCCGTAGTGGTAGGGCCTACAACGACGGGTTTATTATCATGTGTAATTTCTAATTTTGCCCTACAATGTAGGGCTTGTTACAATTGCCTTCACATGTAGATGTCGACTGTGCAAAAAAAAGTACCGTCGGCAACAAAAGCTTGTCCCAAAAATGATAATTTTGAGGGAACCTTACCTATTTATTTTTCTGAATCAATTAGTGTGTTAGGTTTATAACTTGATACCCAAAGTCCATCCTTCAAGTTTAGTGTAGGTATTCCATTCATAAGAACTAAAATTTAAATAATATACAATAATAAGTCATAGCACGCGTCTTTATGAGTTTATTGACCTCGATTTAGTAAAAGGTTGAATTAGGAATTTCCCAAAAAAGTTTTCCTGGGTCTCTATTGTACTGGGTAAGATATTGCATTCAAGGTGTTATCGTATTCTTTAACTCCGCCGCCATTTTGCTTTCATAAGCCAAAAGGCGATATGTGAAAGTCAATAGCCAAAGCAGATATAACCCTCTCGCGTTAGTAATAAGGTTGCACTTATTACGGGAGTTTTGTCAGAAATACCGCCATTTGCCTTAGCAGGGTAGCATTACTGTCATGTAAATAAGAGGCATTATTTATTACAATGGTAATTCGATATCATGTCAAAAGCAATAAGGTTTTACCAAGTAGAATAAAACATCTTTAATTATGTTTAAAAAAAAAGTGATTATCATTACATTTACAGTTTCAATAAATTAAATCGTCAATAAAAACTGTTCCTACCGAAAAGTACCCAAGCACTGGGAATTTTCGGTTCCAATTCTGGAAAAGGTACCAGTAAGTAGTATGCACCGCATTATGGGATCATCCTTGGGAGAAACCAACTCGTATGTCCAGCAATGGAGGTCTTTCGGCTGATAAGTCCATGTATATCTCACGCGAAGATAATTGTTCAGTAAAAGAGTATTTTCTGTAATGGACTAAACAGAAGCACATGGGGTTAGCTCTTCTGTCAAGTCCAGAAGTTTGAGTTTACTATAAGTTTCAAATGATTTGGTATCTCTAATGATATTGACGACTTCAAGCCTCTGGTTTTTAAATAGTTCTAAATAGGTACAATACCTAGGGTATTAAAGTTTGGTCTAGTTACAATAGGTCTTATTTTCTATACATTAAGATCGCATAATACACCATCTTAAATATATTTTACGGACAAAGTACAGTCAACGTCAAAGATATGTTTACAATTTTAACCTTTTTTCAAGAATAACGTGCAAAAATACATTATCTGTGACTTCGACCATACAAAGAATAAATACATTTTATATTCCTCACTTTCCGCACCAATCATACTGCTATGCTTTCATCGCGTTCAATATGTTTTTACTCAAACTACAACATACCAAATAAGGCAAAATAATTGTCAAATGTATATGTATTGCATCAGCTGACACTGATTAGTATTGAGATCTAAGAACACCACGCGGCTCGCTCTTGAGTTGTTAAAAAAAATATTTTTACACTATGTTTAGGAATCGCTTATAGGCACTTTTAACATTTCAAACTGTTCTACATTAGTCAAACAGGTGACTTAAGTTCACATAAGGTCAAAGGACTTCTGCAGTCAATCATAACAGTTCTTTTTTTTTCTTATTTTGATCCTTCGAAGCCTTCGGTCATTGACTGAGAATTTACACCCAAGTGATAATGATACGTCTTGCTCGGTCCCGCATAACAGTACTCGATGACGACGCACAGCGAAAGACAGAGACGGGGCATCCAACGGTACATTTTATTTTCTTGGGGAGCCCGGGTTTGCAACTTGTTAGAACAAGAACGCGCTACACGAAAGAATGTGATGTCTGTATGACTTGCGTTACAGATGAAAAAGAAAGATCGGCCCGAGCTGTTGCCTGTACGCATTTGAAAAATTATAATTTGAATTTGGAACGTTCCGTTTTAAAGTTGCAGTTTATTATCGGCCAGTGTCATAAAATAATGTTGTAGTGTAATTTTAGTATCGAGCAACACTGGGATTGTGTGGTTTGCAATGATTACGTGTCTTTACGAATTTTACCGGGCAGCAAATAAGTCGTGAACGTTTCTTGTGACATTTTTATCATAATTTGTGATAGTTAGATTTATATAGATAACCGTATTGAGTATTAATACGCTTGTTGTGGTGTTAGGATTAAAAAGTGATTCAAGTTTATTATACCTAATTTTTAATAAATTGAGGGTGAGTAGAATTTTTTAACCATTGTAGATTTTAGTATTGTGTATTAAGTATATGATTTATGATATAAGCAAAAGAGTCAATTTATCATACATATAGTTTTATTAACAATCAGCAAGACTAGTTAAAACGACACCTATTTTGATGTTGATGCATATTTAGGTAATACGATATTATACATACTTATACCATACTTATCTTCTGACTTGCATTCTCTTTAATAAATAGGTACTTTAGGATGCATTCTTTGTTTAATGTAATTTATGATAACTATTAAATTAGATCAATTAGATGTCATTCTTACTTTCTTTTTACATGCATCGTTGTATTTTAATCCTGTTATACCTATATTTTTGTATCGGTTTTTAAGTATTAATATAAAAGTGATAGATACTGACACACTACATTTAGAAGTATTTTAATTTTAAAAAAATGTTTTTTTTTTATCTGCAACGCACTAATACGGAATGTGTTTTTTTTTAATTTCGGGTAGGTACAATTTGATATAGCATACATGAGAGAATTTGGGACATGGCAAAAAAAATATAATAGGTAGGTACCTTCATATAGTATAAGTATACATATACATGCGTATCTAGTGGATGTAGCATGCTCCGTAAAACCAAAAAACTATGGTTCTAGCCTGCAACAATAATCCAATTATCCTCGCAAACGATTTTTGGCTAAACATTATACCAAGCAATAATAGCAGTAAGCTATCATATTGTAGAATAGCGTAATGAGAAAAATTGTACTATTCTTGCAGAGTAGGACCATAGTTGCATAGTTTTACGGTTCCTCATGAAAGTTCCGGAAATCCAAACCGAAAACTTAAAACGGATCCTTATTGTTGTCACAGCTGCCCGACCGACCATGTCTTTGTAGTCGACTATACATCAAAAATAAGGCGTTTTTTTTAGTACCTACTTGTTTTTAAACCCCGTGTGGTTGCCGGGTTAGAATACTGCCACTCCATGTCTTGTCCTGGATGTCGTTAGAGGCGACTAAGGGAATATAGGCCTGTATTGTTAGGCGATGGGCTTGCAATTTAACCGGTTATTAGACGTTTTTGTATGAAAATAACCGGTTAAAACCGGTTATAACCGGGTATTTGCATTCCGTACTTGCAACCTGACACTAATACGCTGGTAAACATCTTAGACTATTTGTACAAAATGTAGTTACTGAATTATCAACAAGTTTTTAAAATTGAGGGTAATTCTGTAGCTCTGCCTACCCCACTCTGGGATTACAGGCGCGAAGGTATTTATGCATGTACAAGACTTGTTTTTAATTACATACATACATACATTAAATCACGTCTGTTTCCCAGAGGGGTAGGCAGAGACCACTTCTTTCCACTTGCTACGATCTTGACAAATTTCTTTCGCTTCTTCCACATTCATACATCGAGTCATGCACGCACGTCGGTTTCTGGTACTTAAGATTCGGCCTATTTGGCTTAAGGTACGCCTAGGGCAGCCCCTTCCTTTTGTTTTTATTTAAGGTTATTATTTAGAAACCTAGGGGAATCTAGGGTAACCCTAATAGTGCGTTTATTTAGAGCTGGCCTTACCTCTTCAGTACCTTTGCACAAATACCGTATCTCCCAAGAGATTTTTCTATAGCAAATATTATCGATTATTTACACGTTTCCTTGACAAGGTAATAAAAACTAGGTATTACAATTTTATTACAAACTAGTAAATTCTCTCGTTATACCTTACGTGGGTAATAACGTATTTACATTATTTGCTTTAAAACAGAAACGTTTCGTTGACTCAGCTGATATTGAAGACAATTGGCATTTACCACATTCATTACCAATGTCTCCTTATTGTATCAATTTTGTATTGATATCAAAAACTGGGCATTGAACATGTTATTCCTAAGTCAATTCAAAATAATTGGTATAACTTGTACTTTTACGATATAAATGAATAAGTATATATTGTAGCAAAAAAAAACAGGCGGGTAATTTAGTCAGAGCTGATAACTTTGCACTGGCCCAACAAGTTTTGATGAAATTTCGCTAAAAACCCTCAAAATGCCTTATTGTTTAATTTTTAGTAAAAATACGCAATTCGCCCGTTGAGTAAACCACGATCTACTCACAGATGCCCAAGGGTTGAAAAACTGTAATAAATAAAAACAAAGAAAAACGTTTTAAAAATCAATTTTACTTAATTCTTAGGGCCTATTGTTTGATCAGTAGTTAAACTAACTACCTAATTGTTAAAATTTGAAAAAGGAATCGAAAATTTTAAGGAATCTTAAGTAAATGTGTCAAATTCTCAATTCCTTTTTTGAATTTTAACAATTAGCTTAACAGACTACTGATCAAACAATGGGCCCAAGTCTGATAAAAAATCACAGTGCAATTTGAACAAGTAAGGGTAAAAAATCAATTATAGAAAAGCACTAGTTCGAAAAATTTTACGTTTTGCGCTACAGCTACAAATAGTACCACTTTTTGAATAAGTATATTATTAAAAATACATTTAGTAAAAATGTAAATGTAAATATTGTATGTTGTATATTGTTTTTGATTTTCTGTTGTTTGCACAATAAAGTGTTTCCATACATATCGTCGTACGTTTATATACGTTAGAGATACAACCTGGTGACAGACAGACAGACGAACGGACGGACAGTGGAGTTTTAGTACCTAATAGGGTCCCGTTTTTACCCTTTAGGTACGGAACCCTAAAAATCGGTTTTCATTCCAGTCGGCCAAGTAAATAAAATGCGATGTCTTCATTTTTTCACATGCGTCATTATATTTTTTCAGACTAATCATTAAATTTATCGTACTGTGACTTATTCTTCTATCGTATGACTGATTCTAGATTTTATTTTATAAATCGCCTATTATAGACACAAGTAAAATAAAAAATAAAGCGTGTATATACGGAAACCATAATAATTCACACGGGTTTTTAAACTGAACCATTTTTTAACCTGACATTTTTTCATGCTTCATCATCCGGGTTACTTACACTTTTAAAATACAAGTGTTATCTACGTGTTTTTTTTGTAATCAAACTAGGTAAGTATACTTCAATTAAAAATTTTCATAGCCATACTAAAAACCAATTTAACTTTTTCAGAACAAATCTATATCTATACTAATATCATAAAGCTGAAGAGTGTGTTTGTTTGTTTGCTTGAACGCGCTAATCTCAGGAACTATTGGTCCGATTAAAAAAAATCTTTCAGTGTTAGATGCCCCATTTATCGAGGAAGGCTCACACTCACATAAACCGAAGCGAAGCGAGGGCGGGTCGCTAGTATCATAAAGACCAAAATCGCAAATACACAACAACGAAATGATTTCGGCATCAAGTGCTGACAATATTTAATAATAACAACCTCGTTTGCGTACAAAATTAGCTCTAACTTACCTCACGTAACCGTACTCCACAGATTCAAAACAGCATGACATGATGCTTATTAATAAATAACATTTCAAAAATTTCATTAACACTAACGAACTTTTGACGACGCGTTTGGCCTAGTTGGTAGTGATCCTGCCTATGAAGCTAGCGGTCCAGGGGTGTTATTCTCTCCAAAACAATGGACGGGCGGACGAACGAGCGAAATCGCAGCGACGAGCTTAAGTAGTCCCGTCAGAGCGAACAAAACTCATTTTAGCGCATGCAGTTTCAATTAAGCAGCCTTATACGTTCGATCCATCGGCAGAAACCATGCTGCTAAATTGAAAATGCAAGCGCTAAAATATGTTTCGTTCGCACTGACGGGACTAATTAAAATTGCCGCTTGGCCATTCACTCGTTCGTCCGTCCGACCGTCGTTGTTGATCATACCAGTTCTATGGTACCATGTTACTGTATTGTCATTGAAATTGCGTAAGTATGGCAAATTTCATGCCAATCTGACACTTAGAAGTAAGTTAAAACGGACTTCTAAGATTTGATTACATGGTGTATTAAGATAAAGTAGAGCAACAGTAGGGATGTTGACAAACCGGTCAAATCAGGTAGGTAATATTTAGAAAGCCTTAAAAACTAATCTTTTATGTAAAATATAAAGTACAGTCAGATACCCACCTTAGGTACAAAGCCAATCTAATATTCTACAACAATAAGGTTGAGTGTCCTAAAAGTTACAAATGACTTGACATTTCTAATGACATTGACAACAGCATATTTTTCTTGAAATGGGTCCAAAATTAACGCTCGAAACCGTACTGCCATGCCATAATACTCAGAAACTCCCTATTTGAATGATTAACAGGAGAATTTAAGTTGTCCCGTCGGAGCCTAAAAACTACATTCTATACCGGTCATTCTCAATTAGGTAGCTTAAACGTCTATTGAGCTAAGCTGGTGTCTTGTTTGGGATGTAACAAAGTCCCTATTGTCAAAATTACTCGTAAATGTTAAATGCAAATAAAAGTAAGAAAATCATGTTGTTACTTAAGTTAACTCTTTTAATTTGTTCTTAATACTACTAATATTTATATTTGTAACACCATATTGCTTTTGACATGTTATATTATAATGTTACATGTGATAATTTTAAATCTGTGTAGTTGACTGACTGTTCCAAATCTGACTACTGTAGTCAAGATCAGGTGCAAGGGCGTCGACCTCGTGACGTCACACTTCGGTACCGCTACGGGTAGGCTATATTAACGGGCTTGTGGGAAGCGTGACAAACATATTTATACCACAACAGCTTATAAATAAGGTTTATCTTGGGTTGAGCAATAACTGCGGTGATTTGATGAGTCGCGGATTTTTGTATGATCGTTTTTTGTCGTGAACTTGATGTTCATAGGTTTTAAACTTTAATTAGTAACAATAGAGATGTTTTTTGTGTGTACTTACTCACGATACTGTTACTCTAAATAGTTTTTTTATATCGAAAGGCTGCGAAGAAAAAACTTGAAATGCCTTTTAAATTTGGTCTATAAATCTGTTTTCTTTTGTCAAAAATATGCCTTCCTTCGGAAACTTTGAAATTTTCCAGGATAACATTTTGACTATGTTTTAATCCAGTGTATAAGCTATCTTCATTCAAAATTTTATCCAATTCCAGTGTGAAAGATCCATTTATCCTTACATACAAACTTGCGCGTTATAATATTAGGTCCTTACCTATGAAATAGGCGTTTTATATGGAGAATTTTATGAAAACGGTGGTTTCCATACATTTAATTTTGCGGATTATTTAGTAACGTCAAATGCAAAAAAAACAAAATTCTATCAGGAATATTGGACACTTCTAAGCTATATTATACATATCTTAATTACTTAAAAATAGTTAGCTTCACAAAACTCTGCGTAATTGAAACACTTGAACTCGCAGCACATGAAAAGAGTGGAGTTCACACTTTAATTTTAAACATTAAGTAAGTTTAACCATATTATTTGTATCTAAATCCTTTGTAACATAGTGTATTAATGAAATTTAAAAATAATTTAGGTTTAAAGAATTTATTTCTCATAAGAATATTTACAATTCACTTACATGAGAATTAAGAGTAAGTTTACAATACTTAGGTGAGCGTATTTAAGCGTGCGTATTTACATTCATACAAAATAATAATAGTTAGTACGAAACTTAAAACTAATTACATAATGTTAACATAAATATAAGATTTTTAATTTTAATTTACTATAAGGTAGACTTAAATTAGTGGGTAGACAAAGTTAAGCGTGAGCGCCCGCATAGTTGCAGCGATAACGGTGGACACAGATTAAGGTTGAATGGAGTGGCTTAGAGCGCGTTGCGGATATCAGAGCGCGCTTGGTCAGTTACATAGAATTTAAGTAATCGTTTGAAATTTAGCATGGTCTTAGCATCTTTTATGCTTACAGGAAGCTTATTATATAAGTTTGCACCTTTTGGATGTAAAAATTGAAATTTATAAATACCGTACGAAAAAAACGCCAATTTCATAGGTAAGGAACCAATATTATGATATAATAACATGATTATTCCTGTTATTTTTAATTCCCCGAACGTTCACTTGAACTTAATAAGTATCTTTATAAGATTTCTGAAATAAAAGCCCCTTAGCGAAAGAAGCCCTTTTTAATTTGGTTTGGATACGAAGAATATTTTATAGACCGTCTTAACTTTAATTTAAGCTTTAATATAATTAAATCAGAATTAATTAAGTGTTCAGATCTATTTATGGATAAGTATCGTTTTTAATTTATTAGAGAAACTAGTTTTTGCGCGTGGCTCCGTCAGTGTTTAAGTCTTTTAACGCTATTTCCTCGGAAATCGTCCAATTTTCCAAACTACATTGACACCCGTATTTATAGTCAAGAAAAGTAATTAGTTGAGTAAGGGCTGATTTTTCAATCTCCAGATAACACTATCTGTCATGTAAATTGTAGCTCTTTCCTTATCTTTCTTATGACAAAGAAAGGACGTAGCTACAATTTACCTGACAGATGGTGTTATCTGGAGATTGAAAAATCAGCCCTAAAAGTAATGACTTAAGCAACGATTTTTATATGACTTTTGACACTACTAATACCCAAGTAATTAGGTACTTTTCTTCACTATAAATACGGGTGTTAATCTCTCTCTGAATCTGATGAGCGGGCCTATGGCTGCCTCTTTATCGCGTGTCAAATGTGGATAAAGCATCCGTCACTTTTTGACACGTGTACTTATTTACGTGTCAGAAGGTAACAGAAGCCTTATCCAAAATTCGTCACGCGATAAACGCAGTCTTATTAGGCCTCCAGGCCCAGTATTCTAGGCGGTAAAAACCATAATATAGTCTTTGATCTGTTATCGTATTGTCAACGTATTGATATGTACAGTTTTTTTTTTTTTTTTATGGCGTAGAGAAGACAAACGAGCACACAGGCCACCTGATGGTAAGTAGAAACTGTGACCCATAGACATTCGCATTCACAAGACTGCAATGCAATCCTAAGACTGCAAATGCGTTGCCAACCCTGAGGACTAAGATGGAATGCCTCTATGCTAGTGATTTCACCGGCTGTTTTATCCCCAAACCGGAACACAACAGTGCAAACACTGCTGTTTGGCGGTAGGTTAATGGATAAGATGGTGGTAGCGATCCGGACGGACCCTGCACAAGGTCCTACCACCCGCAAATAGATGTAGTGAATAATCCTTTCCCATCGTTTTTGGTCGGATAACTTCGTATTTATCTTACTTTCTCAGTCGGCATATTGATGGGTACTGAAGCTAATTGAGAAAGCTAGATAAATACGAGCATATCCGACAAAAAACTATGGGAAAGGATTATTCACTACATATGTATGCTCTTACTTACTTGACAGTAATGGCGGCTCACGTCACAACAATACCATAACTACCCTTACCATGAGTTACCATTACCGTACTAGCTAGCGAGTCAAATGCTCTGTCCCTCGCAGACCTCGCAGTATTCTTATAGAGCGCGAGTGACAGAGCATTCGACTCGCTTACGAGTATGGTGTTTTTACCTCATGGTAAGGGTACAGGTACAAGGCGATATGGTTTTTTACCGCTGCGAATGGAGGTCCTGAGGGCCCAGACAAGATGCATTACGCTAACTATCGTTTCTATACGTTTAGTTTTTAAACCAATCGCGTCACTGGCACATCACGTGACTTTTCGTATCTCGTCATCTACCAGTGACGCGATTGGTTTAAAAACTAAACGAAGAGAAACGCTAGCTAGCGTAGTGCATCTTGTCTGGGCCCTCTGGTCGTGATCAGATCAGACAGTTTTTTTTTTAATGAAAATGTATTTTGTCATAGTTTTCAACCAGCTTAACATGCCTTAATTGTATGTTAAGTCCTTATCAGGAACACATTTTCAAATTTAGTGGCTATTAAAGAAACTCCATTAAAATCATAATAAAGATAAGCATATCCATAAACAGTAAGTAGGTTTGTTTATTCGCAAATCGAAAATTTAAATTATATTTCCTTTCAACAAACGAAGTAAGTCTGATTTTATCATCATGTAGGTATTTCATTTAGTAGTCCACTGCTGGGTTCCGTTCCTCGAAACTGACTACATTAACAATTAATATTAGTCCCTAAAGCCTATGTCGGACTAGTCTAGTATTTTAGTTTAGTAGCGAGTTATTTAGTCGCTAAACGTGTATGAACACTAACAATTTATAAATAAACTAGCGACCCGCCCTCGCTTCGCTTCGGCTTATGTGAGTTTTCTGTAACACCCGTACATGAAACAGATTTTTTACACATAAAAACCTTCCTCTTGAAACACTATCTATTAATAAAAACCGCATCAAAATCCGTTGCGTAGTTTTAAAGATCTAAGCATACATAGGGACAGACAGCGGAAAGCGACTTTGTTTTATACTATGTAGTGATGATAAATAAAAAAATAAATTTAGTCGAGTAGATTAGTAAGTTAGTCGTGTCGATCCATTTTATTCTATTTTTAACTAGCCAGAGCTACAGAATTACCAACAACTCTAAAAACTTGTTGACAATTCTGTAACCACATTTTGCATTTTGTGATGGTGTATTTGTGACAGGTTGCAAGCCCACCGCCTAACAGTACTACCAACCTTTATTCCCTTAGTCGGCTTTTACGACATCCACGGGAAGACCATGGAGTGGCACTATTTTAATCCGGCAACCACTCGGGGAATTTATTTAATTATTATGGTCGAATAAACATTATACTAGGTAACGATAAACTTACTTATATCGAGAAATGCATTCTACGGTGATATCAAAATGGTAATAAGTACAATTAATGATCACCTCTGTGTTCTACCCACGAATATGAACAACTTTCACTATGGGTAAAAGTCAGAAATCACGAAAAAAATAACAGCTGCTCCATACATTTTGGTCGAGTACTTATTCAATTTCAACTTTTCTATGAAACAGCTGGTTTTTTTATAGTGAAATTTGTTCATATTCGTGGGTAGAACACAGAGGTGATCATTTGTATTACCATTTCGATTTCACCCTTGTATACATAGAAAACAACAAAATACTCCCGCTCATCACACAGATAGCTGCCCTTACCGGGATTTGAACCCAGGACCACTAGCTTCGTAGGCAGGGTGACTACCAACATAAAAACAAATACACACAACTTATAAAACCCCTCTTATTTTTGTCGGGGGTTTATATTGTTCGAGAAATCAAAGTAAAAGTAGAAAACTCTGCAAAGCGCCAACAGTAGCGTGATGGACCATAGCCAATCTTTTATTCATGTATCATACCGAGTTTTTTTAAGAAACGGACAAAGACATTCTTAGTTCGTTTTTGCGGGGATGGTATGCATCTGCGTTTTTAGATAAGCAACATATTTTAGTTTTTTTTAGAATTCCTTTGAAATACCAGATAAGTACGTTAATTTTTTGCGCTTTATTTCAATGGAAGATAAAAAAACCGGCCAAGACCATACGTCCCTTTACTTTCTGAACGTCGTATCTAATCGAATAGTTAGATAAGAAAGTACTTAGTCTTTTTTCTTTAGGGAACATGAGTGCTTTTCCTATTTTCGATCAGATACGACGTTCAGAAAGTAAAGGGACGACATCGTCGGTGATACTGCAATACCGAGTAACCAAACGCGTATTATAGAGCAAAATAAACCTTAACTTTTTAGAAAAAAGGTGCATTTTGCCGCTCATTGTAAATGTTACTTACGCGGTTTTGCAGTTTCACCGACCATATCGAGTTCAATATTTCTTAAACGGTCCGCAAAATCTAAAAATTGATAACAACAAGTAAACAATGTTTTTTTAAGTGCCATCCAATGATACCTTACTCGATGTTATAATGAAAAAAAAAGGTTACATTTGCTAAACTTACATGCACGATGGTACCCGAAAAAAAAATTACAATTTGGTAGGTGTAATTTTAAATGTATTTGCCTATGGTAAATTATAGCTTTGTTTATCAAGATTCTCGGAGTTAGACCGCAGACAGACGGACAGACGGAAGACGGACAGATGAACAGACGGACAGGTGGACGGTCGGAGAGACGGACAGACGGACAGGTGGACGGACGGAGAGACAGACAGACGGACATACGGACAGATGAACATGGCGAAACTATTAGTTAGACTCCGGAACCCTAAAAATTTAAACATATCTTAGACGGTGACCATTCAATGACGCACAGAATTATTTCAGATAAGATGGAATGTATGATAAGATTGATAAGTATGATAACGATTATCTTTTGAACTTTAAGTGATATTCGCTACCACCATCTTGTCCATTAACCTACCGCCAAACAGCAGTGTTCGCATTGTTGTGATCCGGTTTGGGGATAAGACAGCCGGTGAAATGACTAGCATAGAGGCATTCCATCTTAGTCCTCAGGGTTGGCAACGCATTTGCAGTCTTAGGATTGCATCGCAGTCCTGTGAATGCGAATGTCTATGGGTCACAGTTTTAACTTACCATCATGTGGCCTGTGTGCTCGTTTGTCTTCTCTAAGACATAAAAAAAAAAAAAAAACAGTATTCTTTATTTAAAATAAGAACTAATTGTTATACACGAAGTATAATTTTGCAATGTATGGTACCGAATTCATACATAAAAGAAATGGTCCTAGCATAAAAAAAGAAATATTACGTATATTAGAATCACCAAATGTTTCAAAGGATGCCGCCGCCGCTTTCGCATAGCAAGGCAGCAATCATAGCTATTATCACTTTAAAAAGCTGCAATGCAACTATCGTAATGGTTCAATTGCCGTGCAATTGCTAACAAGTAATTAAGATAGAAAAAGGATTAAAGACAGCTTGACGCGGCTGGCCTACTCCGTTAATTAGTAATGGCTTTCTTTCGTCTTCTTTATTCATTTCACTACTTCTTTAAACATGGTTTTAAACAATTTTCAAATCCACAAATTCTGTATCACGCATACACTTGGATTCTCGGTAGGATAAATGATCAAGTCTAGTAAAAACCACCATTGTTTGAATATAAGTAACCAATCATCAAAATTATTCAGGGGTCTTATTCTCTCTAAAACAACGGACGGTCGGACGAAAGAGCGAAATCGCAGCGGCGAGTTTAAGTAGTCCCGTCAGAGCAAACAAAACACATTTTAGCGCATGCATTGTCAATTAAGCTACCTTATTCGATCCATCGGTAGAAACCATGCTGCTAAATTGAAAATGCACGCGTTAAAATATGTTTTGTTCGCCCTGACGGGACTACTTAAACTCGCCGCTTGGACATTCACTCGCTCGTCCGTCCAACCGTCGTTGTTGAGAGAATCACTCCCCTGCACACTTCGCGGCTGTGGAACTATTTAGACCAATATGTCTGAGTACACAAATTCCGAATTGATCTTCCGAATTTTCATAATTCCGAATGCACTATTTTGATACGAGTTGAAGACTATGCTTTTATATCGCTTAATAATCAAACTTAACCAACGTACAGCAATTTAATTCTACATTTCATCTAAAATAGCTCCAGTTGTAGCAACTTTCGGAAAATAAATGAATATTCGGAATTTTTAGGTGTTTTCCAACATGTACTATGTATGTCTCTTATACTACAAAACTTTTCAAAAATTGTATAAGTTTTCGTATTAAAAGTGGTCAAAAGTGACAAATTGTACAGTTGCAATGTTTTGTGAGATAAAAAGGTGGCGATAAAAATGTTTCACGGTTTAAGATAATGTTTAGGTCTTTAAATATAATAATTATTCACTTGACTTTATGTTGCGATAACCAAAGGGTTCCGTGGTTGCTTAACATTAATCAAGCAAATAATAGCAATTCTCAAATCTCTTTCAGGCAAAATGAAGCTCGCAATTCTACTCTGCGCTCTAGTCCTAACCACGCGGGCTGAAGATGAGAACCCATTCCTCGACCTGGCTTCATCCCTGCTCCAGAATATGGGGGAGGGTGGCAACAACAATGGGCTGGGAGCCATCGGGAACCTGGTGGGAAGCCTCATGCAGGGAGACAATGCGAAGAACCTGGGAGCCTTGTTTGGTCAGGAAGGAGAGAATGGCGCTGGTGATCTTTTGTCTGGTAAGTTTTTTAAAAAACGGTTTAAAGGTAGACCCACTCATTCCATTGAGCTGGCGAGTCACCGCCTGCCATTTCTAAGTTTCGGCCAGGCAGGCGTCGTAGCTTCATCATTAGCCTAGTTCACCAATCATCAGTTCATTCATAGAGCCTATTTTTAAAATCAAATCAAATCAAATCAAATCAAAACAATTTATTTGCTGAATACAGTTTCTTAAGTGATAGTAAACATTATTATTTAAACGTCCAGTGTATCCAGCCTGCATACAGGCGTGCAAATATTAATAAAATGTCAAGTTAAATTCAAAGATAAAAATATAAAATAAAATAAAATTCAATTATAATCGAATGTCAACAAAATTAAATTACAAATTACAAATTAACATTAATATTACGCTCGAGAAAATCTTTAACGCTGTAATAGCACTTATCAAAAAGCCAGTCTGTTAACTTATTCCTAAACATATTTCCCTGGAGCAACCGTATGTCCTCAGGTAAGGCATTATAGATGTTAATGCACATGTTAAATACATTTTTTGAGTAGATGGCTTTAAAGCAACGGGGTTTATACAACCGGTTCATAACGTCCACTCTCGTACGACGTTGCATGACTTCACCCCGAGTTCTAAAGAGCATCGGTTTGGACTTAACAAAGATACAAATTTCCCTTATATATAAGGACGGTAACGGCAGAATGTTAAGGTGTTTAAATAATGGGACACAGCTTTCGTCAAACCAAGCCCCGCAGATGACCCTCACACATTTCTTCTGAATTTTAAATACCCTGTCCACGTCCACAGAATTTCCCCACATTATAAGTCCATAACGAAGCACGGAAGACACATAGCCGTGATAGGCCGTTAGCGCGGCCTGAACTGAGACAGTGTCCCTTAATCTTTTCAACGCATAAACGAATCTATTAAGATTTTTGCAAATATGATCGATATGATCCTTCCAGTTAAGGTGTTTATCAAGCGTTATCCCAAGAAATTTAAATGTATTTACCTCTTCTACACTTTCATTTTTTAATTTTAGTAATAAAGGCATATCGTTACAATTGTACGAACTAAACTGGATAAACTTTGTCTTACTGGTATTAACATGTAAGTCATTTGCACCCAACCAGTCTGTAATTTCTAACAGTGCAGCGTTAATTTCTTGCTCAAAAATACCCCTGCTATCGCACTTTACAACAAGCGTCGTATCGTCGGCAAACATGATGGTCTTATGTGATGAAGCATTTGGTAGGTCATTTATATACAGAAGGAAAAGCAAGGGGCCCAGAATGCTGCCCTGTGGAACCCCAATATTAATTTTCTTAAATTCTGATGTTGACTTGTTTTTAAGAATTATCCTTCTTGTTTCTGTAATTTTACTAATTTCAGTGCACTGCATTCTATCTTCTAGGTAACTTATAATCCAGTCAAGCGCCTTCCCTCTAACACCGTAAATTTCAAGCTTATGAATAAGTTTACGATGATTTACAAAATCAAACGCCTTTGTCATGTCAAGGAAAATTGACATGACTGGAGTTTTTTGGTTAATACATTCAGTGACATACTTAATTAGATCAAAACACGCAAGACCCGTTGATCTACCCTTACGAAAGCCAAATTGTTGTGGGCATATTATTTCATATTTATTTAGAAAATCGCTTAACCTCGTATGCATCGCCTTCTCGAGTACTTTGGACAATATCGGGACTAAGGTTATAGGCCTATAGTTTTCTGGACTGAGCCTATCGCCCTTCTTAAACAATGGCTTAAGGTTCCCATCATTCTTAAATAGTCTTACGCTAAACGGTTGATGTCCGTAGGAGCATACTTCTATAGTTTGAATTTAAGGACTCGTTCCATCACTTTACTAAATTAAAATTGTCTAAGACTGGCTTTAGTGTCACGCGGACCGTCAGTACGGATCGCTCCGTACAGTGTAGACCAACCTAATACAGATAATGACGGTCGTCCGCGCGGACCATCGGCATCACTCTAAAACGCTCCCTAAGCTTAATACAGATCGATCGATCCGTACTGACGGTCCACGTGACACTAAAACCAGCCTAAAGGGTATATGTACGCCTTACTAAGGCCCGGGACTCCCATAGTCCCGTGATTTGTACCTAAAGATAAACATAACCATTACTTACATAATTTAAGTCAAGCATAAGTCAGCCGGCTCAACAGTTTCATCCTATTCTAATATCCTCCAAACCCAAGGTCCCCTTTGTCCACAATTGCTGTACTATCCTGAATGCGCAAGCCTTTCCCGAATGGAAACTTTTATTTACTTAGGCCTGATACGTGGGAACATTAAATTTGTTCTAAAACCCGTAACTTTGGACTAAATCATCATTCCTGTCTTATCTTTGAACGCTGCTGTATTTATTTTAGAAACTTGGATAGGATTGATTTGCCAAGTTAAATTGCAGATTTACAGAGATAATTGGTTTTGCAAGAATTCAATTTGATTTTTAAAGCTTGTTAACGGCAGAAAATTTATGTTCAATTAAATGTGTTTTGAAATAATTGATTTATTTGGTACACAACGAACGACCACTAACACTAACAAATAAATATCACAGTACAGTCAGCTGCAGCAGAAGTAGCTACACAACCGAAGAGGTCCAAATGATCTGCACTCGACTCTATTGTTATGAGAATACGTCGTGTCTAGATCATTTTGAGTGTGTTATTCTGCTTAGCTATTTTTGATGCTGACTGTACAACCTCACACTTTACCTAGTCTCAAACTAAGCTGTAGGCTTTTACAGTCGACTACAAAAAGATGTATCCAATTTGGACCTTATTAGTCTTATTTATTACAATGAAATCAGGTGAAGAAGTGGATACATCGCTCATTGAATGCGAAACGGACACATTCCAAAATATTATATATATTTGCATTAAAAATCTTATACGAATAGATTCTAATTTTTAAATGCAACACCGACTCATTTTGGAATGTGTCCGTTTTGTATTCAATGAACGACATCTCTTTGTAGTCGTCTGTATTATTGGGTATGACAACACTTTTACTCGATTTTAATGTTTTAAATCCAATACTTAATAACCCGAATAATCCGGACGTATGGCATTCTTATACTGCCCTCATAAGATTCAATCCTCTACTTTTAGCAGTAATGTTGCACTTGCAACAAGACTTTTACCTGAAATACCGACCAATGTCTTAGAAGGGCAGAATAGCTATGTCACAAACTTGTTCGCAAACACCGAGACCTTGTAAAAATATACAATAGTAAGAGTAGTAGTATTTCTAAACTTTAAGAAAACAAAAGACTCTTAAGTTTAACTACTTACTCTGACGGGATTAAAACCAAGTTTTACGCTCTTATGCTCAAACGACCCTCTTTGATAACTGTTAGTATTTTTTCACCCGCGTGAATTCAAGTGAAACAAATTGAATAAAAAAAATCGCATTTTATTAGCCGAAACTTCACGCGTGCACACGGTATACTTATTACAACAGGAAAGTACACACTACTAAATATAATAATATTATGTACGTAGTTCGGTCTTTTTAAGGGGCCTTTTATAGAACTCCAGGTGTCGTAATAGTTTCCATAGTCCCGGAAGAATAACCCTGTGAAACATGATCACGTTTTAAGAAACGATAAATCATAAAGACTATTTATTTTACTTTGCAGGTCTCGGAAGCTTAATAGGAGGACAAGACGGAAAGGTAGACCCAGCTATGATTGGTTCAATGATATCAATGTTCGCCCAAATGAATGAACCAAAGAAGGGAGAGAGGCAAAAGCGCCAGTCGAACAACAACGACTTGAACTTAGAAGGCATCCTCGGCATGGCGTCAGGCCTGCTGGGCAACAAAAATGTCGCCTCCATGCTTCCAGCGATCATGAACTCTATAAACTCCCTGACAAACCCTGATACCAAGGGTATAGTTGCAGGACATAAGGACCACGCCAACTTCTTACCACCATTCCTAGAGAAAATCCATCTCTACTGGGACCTGTTCGTCAATTCTGAGATAGGAAAGACCATCTGGGAGAAGTCGGGAATGAAGAGGGCGCTGAAAGCGTTCACAGGTCCTGATGGTAGCCTGAGCTTTGAGCTGATGATGAAGAACTTTGAGAACCACTCGTTCAGGAGGCACTGGATAAAGGCAGCAGCGAAGTACCTGACTGACATGGTGATGCATATGGCCAAACCTGAGGTCTACACGAGGTATGTGTACAAATTTTTAATTTGAACTAATGTTTGCTTGAATTTGACTAAGAAATCACATAATGGTATGATAAAGTTGGTAATTTTCCGTGATCTGGATATCTATAACCATAACGCCTTTGTGTCTCTTCTTAGGATATGTACTTCTTGGACACTATTAAAAGTTAAAACACGATTAAAATCAAACTAAGTAGGTATCTCCATACAGTCCTTTACTTTCCCAACCTCGTATCTGATCGAATAATTAGATAGGAAGCGCACTCATGCTCCGTAAAGAATAAAGACTACATTCGTATCGAATTATTCGATCACAAAACAGGTTGAGAAAGTAAAGGAAAGATTATGACGTGCTTCGCGCGGAAGCACATAAAGCCATCCTTTTTTGTCTTATGTGGGCGTGGAGCCATATGTGACCTCTTAATACATATTGTGCCAGCAACCCCATTAAATAGTCGGGTCTAATGTTCGTAGCAGATATTCACTACATTCCAAAACAGTACAGTTTGATGCAAGTGCGGAAAGTAAATATGTCATTTTACACGAGTCGTGTCTTGGTCCGAAAATCAGGCGAAAAGTTCAACTTTCCGCTCCATAACATAAAGCTATAAAAAGCAAAACTTTTTGAGCAAGTGTTTAAAAAAAAATATTTGGCAGCATTTTTCTACAAGACAGAACTCGTAGTATTACAACTCGTAGTGCCAACAAAACTGAATGTCACTCAACTTGAGAAGGTCAATGTCTTGTTATGGACTTGTTTTGACATGAAGATGATATAGAACATCTTCCACTACTCAAGGATATTATCAGTTATTACATATCTTTCTTTTCTACAGTCAACAATGATAATATTTTAGCCAACATTGCTACCTAGTACCTCAATAAAGTTTCAGGAAATCCACATGAAAGTTTTGATAACAACACTCTAAATTGTATTTTAAAATAAGTTTGGCCGTTATACGGTTCTCAAATAGAGAAGTTGGGAATTTATCTGGTGCTTACACAAATTTTACGGGAAAAGTAGAAGTTTGTTGAAGTAGCAAGTTTCAGCAGTTCTGGTCGCTTGATTCATAACTATATTTTATACAAGGACGGGTTAATTAGTTTCTGGTACGCTTTTAGGGCAACCTACTGTGGGTATTTCTAAATTGATAATTTAATTTAGGAGTTGTTCCTAGTCTTTACTTAAGTAATTTGATCTTTATTACAATCGATATTTTCCTTTAAATAGATGACAAGTAATGGAAAATTAAGTTAGATAAACATATGAAAGTATAAGTATTAATAATTATTACCAAATTAAGACTGCACCGAGCAAATGTCGAGCGTCCAGTGGCACCCTCATTACTATTATTGTGTTTTCTAATTAACTAAAGAATTTCCTTGCAATCAGACGATACGTTTTTGTAGACACAATTTATGGGATATGCAACAAACTTTAATAACAATTACCCTTTGAGTAGTCAGCTTAACGGGAAAAGGTGGCCACGTTTTTTCCGTTAAGTTGATAACTCGAAGGTGAATTGTTATTAAACTATGTGATATACCCTATAAGTTGTGTTTTTATTTGTAGTACAAAAACCTACCGACCAATTTCAAGAAAATACTTTAGTTTATTAGAAAACACAATAATAGTAAGGAGGGCGCCACTGTACATCCGGCGTACGCTCGGCGCAGTCTTAAGATATGGGGGTCGTAAAAAACAATACTAGGCTGGCATAAATGCCTTCTAAACTCTGCCGTCCTAAGCCAATACGCAGTAACTAAGATAACCATCCTGTAGTAAAATCAATCTTATTACTAATTAATAGAATTGAATCTGCTTTGGTGATTGAGCTTAAAATATGTTTATTTGCTTAGGAGAGAAGAACTACGCACGTATTTTTTTGCGCTCATTCCCGAAATACCAGTATTTTAAAATACCTGATTCTCAATATATCGGAATCCCAAAACTAAACAAACAAATCAGGGTATTATTTATTATCTTTACCCAACATTTCGAATCTGGTTTTTTGAGAACCTGGTAAAAAGAGTAGTTTGGTATTTTGAAAGACTGGTATTTTGGGAATGAGCGTTTTTTTGCCATGTAATAATATACTCTTATCAGATCTGGCAGATAATGTAACGTTATTTTATGTTAATTTTTGTGATCTTATAACATTCCAGATACATATCCTCAGCCGAGTACATCATTAACGGTTTCCTGGACGCCCAGGGTCTGCCCAAGAGCACTCATTTCAACACGAAGAGGCCGGAGGAGTCCATTACAGTTCTAGTCAACTTCGCGCTCAAGAGGTACCTCGATATGGACACAGATGTCGCTGGTTATGTGAAGCCAGCTATTGATTACTTGAAGGTATGATACATTTTATCATTGTTGGTAATTAATCATAGTTACATTTAAATTACCAGTGAGTCATTAAACGAATACATTGGACACAGCTACAGCGACATAATATTAAGGTATGGTAACGTTTCACGAAGAGATTTTTTTTTATCTTTGTACCAAGTACATGAAAACAATACAAATGCATACATAAACGTCATAGTTTTTTTTCTGTACCACATTGATGTGTGTATTAGCCATTGAGATATTATTCATATTATTATTTTATCTCTATTAAAACAGATGATACTATAATTTGCTATGCCATTGCATAATTTCAAGACAATCCAACGATCAAGGAGCTTCCTAATTTTTTTCATATACATAGACAATGTAGTTGTTTACGAGTACAAGTGAAACTTTGGCAAAATACATATAACATATAACAATTAAAAATAGTCATCCAATTCGTAGATTAGTAGAAAAATATAGATAGAGATATACGTAAGATATACCCAACACACTAGTTTTGCTGCTCTAAACAGAGTACAGTGTAGCCTTGTATTCTCTAAGGAAACTAACTTGACCCTCAGTATGTATAAATTTTTGAATTTGGTTTCTTTTTTATTTTTTTCTTCACTACTTCACGTATTATCATCGTATTATTTTAACTCGACGCGTTTACTTTTAAGTAAATAAGAGTTATCATGACGTTGACAATACGATATAATCAATTGTAATACGCTTTAGCTCGAGTAGAGTGAGTTCTTGCGTGCTTATTCGTGACTCAACATTGATTGTATTTTGACAGCCCCGCCAAGGTCATAGGCCCATAATGCCAGATAGGTTTTTATTTTTATTAATGGCTTTCACTCCTGTTAAGGTGTATTTCGCCAATGTCAAGTTATTTATAGACACTCCCATGGACTTATTAGAGCAATAAGTCCATGGATATCACACGCGAAGACAATTGTTCGGTAAAAGAGAATTTTCTCCAATGGACTAAACAGAAGCACATGGGGTTAGGCTTACTTCGGATTAAAATTTGACACACTTTGTATGGGCAAATGTCAGGTTTGAATATCGGAACCCAACATTAGAATGTCGTCAATTTATGATTGTCATGCGGCATTATAAGGGAAATGATCAAAAAGTTTTCTAAGAAGATAAGACAGCCACTCACAAAAACTAATTCGCAGCCCGATAAGTGCGTGGAAAAGAGATATTTCGCCGAGTAGGATTTCGCCTGACGCGAAGACAAAAAGTTAATTAAGTACATGTTGAATAGCGAAGCGTATCTTCTGTCGGATTATTGACCCCAAGGGACGGGGACGGAGTATGTGTCATTTTGGCCGTGTTTACGATGCGTACCTTATAAAAGGTCAGTAGAAGGGCAATGGCTGTGTTCGGTTTCTTTTTGAGATTCATGTTACCGAAAAATTGCAGACTCAAATAATTGGGATTGTTCATATTTTTATAATTACTCCAATTCGAAAACCGTTTCGAGGAATAGGGTTTTAAAGCTGTACTGCGTTATTAAGTTTTTGAAATATTTATCTATTTTGGATATTTTGACAAAAGTATATTTAACCTATATTTGACTTTTGTTTTCGGCTTAAATAGTATGTTTTAATACCTACACTATTACAATCACTTTTTTCATTGGATATCATTTAATTGTTGTAATTTATTAGAAAATGCTATCCCAAATTATAAATAATCATGTTATCCATAAAATGTCTGCTAAATAAATAAAGATATTGAAACAAAACTATTGGGTCAAATACAAAATTAATTAAATTGGTGTCTTAAAATTTCGTATTCTTTCGAATGAGAAAGTAAAAACCGTGAGTTATTTTTTGGTCAATCCCAATTGCTAGAGTTAAGGTTACTGGCATTGGCAAGTAAGTGCTAGAGTTAAGGTTACTGGCAATGGCAAATAAATGCTAGAGTTAATGTCACGGTGACTGAGGCTACGGTCTTAAATTATGTTTAAAAAAAATGCTACAGAATATTCCCTTCATCAGTCCCTAAGTCCAGCGGTTTAGACTGTCAGTCAGTGAGTATATATCTTAATCGTCATGCAAGTCATTAAGCTGAACGTACCCTAATAAAGATAAACCTTGTTACTCGGAAGTGTGGCTTAGTTTCCGTTGGTTAGCCTCGGTTTCCGACACACGATGACGTGTCTCGTTAGCGGGGACAAGACCGCCATCTTGGAATTTTAAGGTTCCGTACCAAACAATTAAGGGATCACTTTGTTTTCCGTACTGTCAAGTCTACCGAAATAGAAGAAACGCCTAACTAAATATATACCGGTTAACTGGGGTTACTTTGATATACGGGGTAACATGGCTCACCCTTAAAACGATAACAATTTTAGTGGTAATCTTCTGAAATTATTTAAATAATTGTATAACTGTTTAGGTAGCTTGCTCCTGATGAAACATTAAGGCCCACTTGCGTGGACCAGAGTTAGCGTCTTAACCCGAGGTTAGGCGGCAAACCATGTACAAAAGTAGACGCTTAACTCTGGGTTAAGGGCTAACTCTGGTCCACGCAAGTCCGCCTTAATAGAATAATTGAATATTAAAACTAGTTTTTGGGGTGGGCAATGTTACCCCGTAAATCAAAGTAACCCCAGTTGACGGTAGTGCTGGATAAATTATAGCCTCGTAAGGCCCCTAAAAACTTGTACATACATAATAATGTCCATTGGAATAAAGATCCATTGCAAAGGTGATAAAATGGATTTTCCTTTGTTTCACAATAGGTTCATATTCCATTAGCAAATTCCATTGTACAGTCGGCCTTAGTAGAATAAATGCAGTCATCCTTATAAGCTGCCCACTTTGTCAATGTAACGTCATTTTTGAACTGCTGCACTAATCTGTCAAACGCGTTAAAGCGACAAGGTACAACATTGTATAGCTGCTTATATGGTCGACTCAGTCAAAGCCATTAAAATAATATACGTTATGGTAGCATAGGGGCGTTCTATATTGTTTTGACGTCCTGGAACCCTGTACGGTCGGCCAAGAAAGTGGTCTACCAGTTTGGACAAAAGTTTCTGTCAGCTCTAATTATCGTTGAGGTTAACACTACGGCTCCTGGTCGTGTCCGTGTTTCGTGTACCCGTAGCCGAATCTCCGTTACCGAGTAACACGGCAACGGAGATCCGGCCCGTTCGACACGTGAAATTCGGCTACGTGTAATTAAGATACGTAGCTCCGTGTTACACGGAGATACGTTTCTTATTTACACGTAGATCCGATCCGCCCGTGACCGTGACGTTTAATGAAGATTTTATGTGTGTCTTTAAGACCTCCGAATGTAATGCGATAGTCGTGTTTTTGATTTCAGTTTCTTTGCTTTTGCATTTAAAATTGGTTTAATGAGTCATTATACAAAATATAAATATAAAATAAACTAGAACACATATCACATATCTAATAAGGCTCCGTTCGACAAGCTTTCATTCAATAACCGTGCGGAGCGGAGCCGGAGCCGAGATCCGCAGATACGTAGCCGAACGCAGACACGGATACGTATCTTGGCGTGACCGTGTAGTTCGGGAACTTAGCACCGCCGGTGCTAAGATCACGGAGCTACGGTTCCGCGTGTAACACGGATATCAGGACCACTAGTTAACACTAGTCACTGTCATAATATTATTGCAAGGAAAAATAGAACTTGTTGTGGTAGACCACATTTTTGGCCGACTGTACATAAAAATACTATGTCCACTTTCTATATTTAAGTAATAAGTAAGGGTGTATTTTTTGTTTGTAAGGACCTTATATATTTCTAAGAATAATAGGTCTTTGTAAATGTTCAGCGTTACCCAAAGGTCAACTGATAAAGGCTTTGGTAAAGTTCCCCTTTTGTGTAAAAAATAAGATTCAATAAAGAAATGAAAATTCAGAAACCAGTCTAACAAAAAACAGGCATTGAATTCCCAGCTGGCTTTGTTAAATAAGGATATTGACTCCTGCTTCGTCAAGAATGAGGAGTCATAAAATCTCATTTAAAAATTCTTTATTTAATTTAAAAAACGGTTTAACCTACAAGATGTCACTAAAACAGCTATTAATTTTGCAGTGTTTTGGTTTCATACGAATATATTTTAAAGGTTGAAAGTTTTTATAAGCCCTAATGAACATTATTTGATATCTTTTGAAAAATGAATTTTTTTCATGCAAATTAATTTGGCACGCAATGTATCGGTAACACAATATGTCGATTTTCACTAACAACTTAACACGATTTGAATGTTAACAGATGTCACAATGTATTTACTAACAATTGATTAACATAGATTAACATTTTGTACCAATTTCACCAAACGATGTTACATTTAATCAATGTTAATCGACTGTTAAGTTCATAAATTTTGACAGCTATTAACGCTGTAATCGTTTGTTAAGTGGTTAACATCGTTTGGTGAAATTGGTACTTAGTTTCCTTCTCAGACGTTACATATAAAACTTAACATTACAGGGATGTTCGAAATAACTTTTCAAATTAGTTACGCTTTATTATCAAGGGAAAGGGTAAAGTTAAATCTATCGTTACTTAAAATGTAGGTATGTTCGCATGGAAGGCACGATGTATACAAGAATATAGATATCTCCATACACTACACCCGAAAAATATTACCACTAGCATTTTTTGTTATAAATGGGGAGTTAGAATAAAATAATACACCTGTACCTTTTTTCAGATTTCGGAAAAAAAATGGCCCGTTGGTTGGGATTATCATTCTGAACAAGAAAACATAGTACTCTCGATATGTCCCCAAAAATATGTATGGAACTGTCCGATTTGTTACCAAGAAAACAAAACAATTCTATAGATATTTTTGGGGACATGTCGGGAGTACTATTTTTTCTTGTTCAGAATGATGATCCCAACCAACGTGCAAAATGTTTCCCAAATCCTGCGAAAAAGTCGAAGGTGTGCTATTTTTTTTAATGTCCCTTTAATATGGCTGTGTTTATCACGTGACAAATTGTGGATAAAATCATCCGTAATTTTTTGACACGTACATAAGTACAAGAGTGACGGATGCTTTAAGCGTTTCACAGACAAACGCGGCCTGCGCTGCGGTGGCGGCGGCCGCTGTGGTGGCCAGTGGTTTTCGCTTACAGTGCTACCTAACCTATAGATGGACCTAATATACAGATGATTTTTCTGTACGGTCACGAGCGTTAGTTTCAAGAAAATTATGCTTGAAGTCGTGAATGTGATTAGAGATGTCAAGTCGGGTCTCTATTGACTGCCATAGTTATTTTTAGTCATAATCTGTTTCAAGTCATAATTTTCGCAAGTCATAATGCATTTTTCTCAGGACACGGTTATTTTTTCAGGATTTTTATAAAACTAACCTAACCTAACCTAACTAATCTACACGATAAACGTTTATTAAAAACTGTAACTTCACCCTGAAATAAGTTATGACAAAAAAATGTACCTATGACTAACAATACATTATGACCAACGATATGTATGGCAGTCAAAGGGATCCGTGTCAAGTCATTTGTAACTTTTAGGAAACACAACCTTTTTGTTGTAGAATGTCAGATTGACTTTGGACCTAAGGTGGGTACCAAATTAAATCTGTGACTGTACAGTGCTAATGCTAGGTTTAGTGGCAATAAAGTCAACGGTGGAGTTCGCTAGTTCAATAGAACTCAGTTCATCAATCTTCTTACAGTGTTATGAACCGGAACGTTCCATTTTCATTTCCGAAATCGGACACTTGACGTGGACGTGACGTTGACCGGTCGTCGGGGGTCGTAGGTCGAGGGACCGGTAATATGGGTCTTATGACAATGACCTCTTTCTATCGTTCCTTTAAGGATGAGTTCCGTCATTCTCTTTGACAATGGCTTGTCCGTTTGACCTATATGTATAGTGTTTTATATTGAAGCCCGACCACTTACTTATAGGTAAATTAAATTAAAACCTCAAAATATTTTCAGAGCTGGATGACTCCTAAGCGGAGGTTATTTGTGGTGTTAATTAATTTCGATCTTTTTTCAACACATCCAAAGACGACGATGCTTTGGCAGTGAAAAAATCATTACATCTATCTAAAACTACTCCATAAGTAGTTAAAATAGCGTTCATTATTGGCTGAACTGTTTACTTATTTACTTTCAATTTTAATGTATATAACATTAAAGTACAAATTATAACTGCAACATAGCGTACACCACTAGCCTATAATGGGTTAGATTTGCGTCCGAGTCGGTCCATCTCTTTGGGAGCTTCGAAGCCACCAACAGAAATACATATCGTCCTTTTACTTTCTCAACCTCTTATATGATCGAATAGTTAGATAGAAAAAACAGTCATCAAGACTACTTTCCTATCAAATTATTCGATTAGATAAGACATTGAGAAAGTATAGGGACTAAATCTGTGTATAACCCGTTAAACTTTAAACACGGTTTTTTTTTGCATCGGGGTGTGAACTTATTTTAATTGAATGAAATAATGATTACATTATCATTATGCAATATTTGGATACTATTCACGCTAAGTTCTGGGACACCCTGTTTATATCTTAGTTAAGTATCTATATCCATAGCTCAAGTCAAGAGACACATTACATTAGGTTATTTGTTTAATATTTATTTATTTATAATAAGTAACAACATGTCTTTTTGCTACTTTTGGTGCAAACTTGTATTTGTTCATTTAGGGTTAGCTGGAAGAGATTCCATTTAGGGATAAGTTCGCATTTGTAGGTACATGGCTTTAATAACAATGTTGTATTTTTTTTTGTGTAGTTGGTAAAGAGTGCTAGTAAATTGGTTTCTGAGTCTTGAACGTTTTCTATGTATTCAAGTATGTATTTCTATATATAAGCATGTTCATTGTTGTCTAGTAGGTTAGTTTTTGCCTACTCACAGTACAAGCCTTGAGCCTAGTTTGGGATAAGGCCATGTCAAACCTACGCAAAATAGATAAATAGGTAAGTAGGCAAAGTTCCGAGATAAAAATAATACAATACCCCCTATATAAAGCTTCATTGTTACCATTGGAAGTTCCGACGAACCTTTGTAATCGGATACTTATCGTGACGTCGCTGGATCGTCGACCTGTCACAGGTCGCTGTATTGATATGAAGAATATTAGATCTTTATAGGGTGAATAACGAGTTACCCGCTAACCCCTTATTCTAACCCCATAGAGGATGATTGTCCAATAATCCTTTCTTAGTACTCCCCTAGGATATCCAAGGAATATTCCCTCCAAATTTCATGTCCACCGGTGTCGGTTGTGCCTTGATCGATCAGCCAGTCAGTTTCTTCTTTCATACAGTGTGTTACCGGCATGCGGGCATTTATTAAAACTGCCGATAATATGTTGCTTTGTTTGCTAGTATTATCAATTAAAAAATAATTAATTAAATTCACAATTAATTTTCTTAGTTACTGTCCATTTTTAATGTGGTGCATGTGCTGCGTGTTCATCGTTAATATCGTTATCAGTATCGCTGTTGCTTGGTACAAGGCATGTCGTGGTACGGGGGCAGATCTTAATAATCAAAAGTAGCCGTCGACTATCATTTACACTTGTCATATTACTGTGCATTACATTACTGGCAATTAACATTTTGTTAGAAAGTTAACAAAGCCTGAAAAGTTATTTATTAATTAAATTAATGTCATAGTTACGTTACAGATACACGTTATTTTAACCTAGGTACTTTAAAAAAAGCCAGGGTGCTGGTAACACACTGTACATTAGGTCCTTACATATGAAATTGGCGTTTTGATGAACTGGCCACTTAGGTTGAAAATATCTGTTGTTTGGCTAAGAATTCTAAATTCAAATTTGTTTCAAATTTTAGCTCACATAATTGTGCTTTAAATTTAGAGATTCATTTGTTATGGCGTCATTTTTTTTTTTCTTTGACATCATTCTCTTCATCATGGAGAACTTAAAATATCGCGCTATTTATGAATACGAGTTCCACCGTGGCACCGGTGCTGCAGAAACTGCTCGAAAGATTAATGAAGTGTATGAAGCAGCTACTGTAAAAGAAAACACGATACGTTTTTGGTTCCAATGTTTTCGTTTTGGAAATTTTGACCTTGAAAACAAGCCACGTGGACGGCCGGAGACCCAGGTTAAAAGTGATTGTGGAAGCGTGTAAGTGATACAGGCTTAATTCACCTGAAACAAATTGGAAAGTGAAAAAGCTCGCAAAATGGGTATAAGGTAACGGCACCAATTACCGTGGGTGTTAAGGTAGTTTTCAAATAAGAGCCAAAAATTAAGGGTATCAAGACACCCTAACGACCGTTTTTTTTATTTTTATAAAAGTGTGTTGATTGAACTTTGTAATTTGCACCTTTATGGCCTCATTTTTGGTGATTATTTGGGAGAAAATAAATATTAAACCCAAAAAGTCGGGTTCTCCTAATACCGTGGTATTAGACGAGCTTTGACCCTATTACCGCGCATGAGGCTCCTATTACCGAGGGTAGAGGATTAATATATTTTTGGTTCCGTACATACAATTTTTAATTTTTTTTTGTTTTTTAGTAAAACTTATTTAAGTAATAAAACATTTAAAAGTGGATAAAGATTTATTTTTTATTAAAACTGCTTATTAAATCAAAATTGTCTGGTGATAAACTAAAAAATATTAATAAAAAAATATATAAACACGGCAAAAATATAAAGACAAAGACCTTTATTAACATTCTAATAATTAAATAAATTGTCGAATCAAAATAAAATAAATCAGTTTTGTCTTAAAATTTTAGAACTTCTTCTCGTTTGTTGTTCTTTTTTTTTAATAATAAAGCCCTCCACCAAATAAGCTTTCCTATCAAAAAAATCGTTACATTTTATTAAGGAATCCGAACTACGGTACCCTAAAGTTGATATTTAATTTACTGTCACACGGTAATAGGAGATAGTATAGGATCCTAACTCCGACCCATAAAAAACCTAAATACCTCGGAACTAAGTTCCCATACATCCTATTACCGAGGGTTATCTTTTCTTACCCACGGTAATAGGATAAATTCACGGTACTACAAAACCTAATTACGACCCATAAAAAAAATAAAGTTATCGTGACGTTGGTTAAACAAATAAAACCTTAACATTTTAACCATCTAATAAAACCAAACTCATAAAACTAATAAGAACATTTTTAAATATATGTTTATATTAAAACGATTCAAAAATTTAAGGCTTTCTATGGAAACAAGTAATATAGTGCACTAGTTTTTAATAAAAAATAAGGCCTTTACTAGTATTTTTCATACCACGGAAATTGCTCTTTAACTGCTTAGATAGATAAAGTTTTTATTACCACTAAAAAAATTAATAACCAATAAAGCAATAAAGCAATAAAGGCCATTGAACCTAAAGTACCATTTCAGCTATTACCGTGGTATACCTCGGATTTAGGAGCCATAGCAAAAAACGAAACCGATTACCGCGGTATTTAATATTCTAATTTTAACGTATTTCCAGACAAAAATACACAAAAATAGTATTTGAAAGTCGCAAAGGAAACAATAATCAATAAATTAAAAATCTTAGCATTAGGTTAGTCATTATAACTATTACGCAAATCACTAAATAAAATGTGAGTTCCCTTACGTGTGGCGTCTCGCGTTTCTATGGCACAAACTGCTCCTGCGCCGGTGTCGCGGATACTGGCAGTTTGCGAGTTGTTTATTTGATGCATAAATACTAGCGCCCAAAAATCGGTACTCTACAAACTGCGGTTTGCTCATGTAAAATAAGTTTCTCAGTGAGTAAATCGACTTGTTCATAAAACGCATTTTTAAAAATACCGCGGTAATGGGTGCCGATTTTAGGGGGGGCGGTAATAGGTGCCCTTACCTTATTATGGGTTGCCATATAAAACGTCAATTTCATATGTAAGGACATAATATATAGATGATTTTTCTGTACGTTCACAAGCGTTAATTTTGGACCAATTTCAAGAAAAATAGGCTTGAAGTCTTCAATGTCATTAGAGAGGTCAAGTCATTTGTAACTTTTAGAAAACTCAACCTTATGGTTGTAGAATGTCAGATTGACTTTGGACCTAAGGTGGGTACCAAATTTGATCTCGTGACTGTACGTGTGTTTGTATCTAAACTCCGGCAAAACGGATGGTACGATTTAGATGTTTTTTCTGTGTGTTTGAGTGAGTCCCTTGATTGTTTTGACTTACAGTTTCACCCGGTAGGTGGCGCTGTGGGCAGGGCATCTGTTGGGTCCGCTTTCAGTAGTAGTTATATGTTTAATTTTCCGTTACTAGTAATTTAGAGGCTATATTTTATTCCCGTTGTGGTTCATATTAAAGAAATTCTCTCCTCGATGTTTTTAGATGTAAAATGTTTTCTGAGACATTATAATTATTTTTGTACTATCTTTTTTTTTTATGGTATAGAGAAGACAAACGAGCACACAGGCCACCTGATGGTAAGTGGAAACTGTGACCCATAAAGCATAGTTCACTTAGAACTGGCACGCGTTTATCATAAAATAAAAAATAAAAATGGTTCAAAAAATAAAAAACTGACAATCACAACTCAATGTCAATATGTTGAAGAGTCAATGCTAGAAATTCCGTTGATCTGACTTTTTGCGTTTATATATTATTGGTGATGGAAGTTGAACGGCGAAAATGTATTGTGAACAAATACGTGGAAAATCCCTCTTGGTCTGGGTCAATGATTGCTAAATCATTAAATTTCCCGAAAACTACTGTTTGTAGGGTCATAAAAAAATATAAGGACTCTCTGGCCTTCGATAGGAAGCCTCAAATCAACCGACGGTCTGGTACAACGGATAAAACTTTGGAGAAGAAAGTTTTAAGGTCAGTGGCACAGAATCCAGGGCTGTCGGATTATGATTTAGCTCGAAAATTAAAAAAAAACCGCAGCACTATAAGACGGATTCGCCTTCGAGCAGGGTATAAGAGCTATAGAGCCATTAAGCAGCCAAATCGAACCGTCAAACAAAACAAAACAGCTAAAACACGAGCTCGTCTGCTGTATGACCAAGTTCTGACTAAATTCAAAGGCTGCCTCTTGTTGGATGATGAGACATACGTAAAGCTCGACTTTAACCAACTACCAGGTTCAAAATTTTATAAGGCCGACGCTAGAGGGAATGTTGACGAAAAATACAAGTTTCACAAACTCGAGAAATTTGCAAAAAAACACATGATTTGGCAGGGTATATGTAGTTGCGGTCTTAAGACTAAAGTTTTCGTCACTACGGCAACAATGACATCAGATGTTTATACGAAAGAGTGTCTGCAGAAACGAATTTTGCCTTTCATTCGAAGCCACAATGGTCCTGTCAAATTTTGGCCCGATTTGGCTAGCTGCCATTATTCAAAAAAGGTTTTGGAGTGGTATGCTGCAAATCACATTGATTTCATACCAAAAGAGATGAACCCACCTAATTGTCCCCAGTTTCGGCCAATTGAAAACTACTGGGCAATAATGAAAGGAAAATTAAATAAAACTGGCAAAATAGTCCAAGACATCAACTCGTTGCGGTCCACATGGAATCAACAGGCAAAAAAGGTGGACGGAGGTCTTGTTCAGAGGATGATGAATACTATTTCCAGAAGAGTCCGTAATTTTGTGCATAACCGTAGTGAATGATTGAAATTTATGTGACACGCCATAAATAAAGAAGTAATCTTTTATATTGTTTAATTTAAAACATTGTTTTTCATTTCATTTAAAAATTATATGCCTTTCATCGCGTTCCAATTCTATATGAACTATGCTTTAGACATTCGCATTCACAAGACTGCAATGCAATCCTAAGACTGCAAACGCGTTGCCAACCCTGAGGACTAAGATGGAATGCCTCTATGCTAGTCATTTCACCGGCTGTCTTATCCCCAAACCGGAACACAACAATGCGAACACTGCTGTTTGGCGGTAGGTTAATGGATAAGATGGTGGTAGCGATCCGGACGGACCCTGCACAAGGTCCTACCACCCGCAAAACACCCAATTTAATTTAGAGCTCTATTTACATAAGTCTATTACCTACTTCAATCAATTTAAGGTCCTTCGTCAGTGAACTGAAGCTTTCTCGCTTTATTAAATTATTCTAAAGCCTACAATCACAATGTAATAAGCGTTTAAATTTCCCCACGTAATACATTTTGGATTTCAATCAGAATTTGTAATCAATGGGGATGATTAAAATTGTGGTCCCTTCGAACGGAATCCATCAGGCGAGAGTTAGGTAAGCTGCTAAAGCCCGTTTTAAAATCGCCTAATAGGTAAATATTGTCGGCCAGTTAATTTAAGCTTTTCTGTCTAATTTTGCAAAGTAGACATCTGTATTTAAAATATATATGCATATATATAATGTGTTAATTAGCAATTATCCTTAGATATTGTGGTGAACAGTGAAACTACAACCTAATTGAGTTGCTCTGAAAAGAGAGGAGTTTATTTATTTACAAAAACTTAAAGAACATTTCTTAAAATTAATTAATCACTAACTTACCTGAAAAGAGAAACAACATTTAAAGCTATTGTTTCACCAGTTCTTTTTATATTTAAATTACAATAAGTATTTTCATTGGTTTAACCTAACATTATCCTCCATATTTAGCATGCTGTCCCAATCAGTCAATATGATATGACAGACCGCTCCATAGATTCAACACAAGTCCACAGATAACTTCAAACTGTACAAACTAAATGAAGTGTTACGCACTTTGATTACATATATATAAATTTAAAAAAAAACCGACCCCCAAATTCTTAAATTGATAATGTACCGAGGACAGTGTACCTATCAAATAATGGCGTCGGGATTTTAAACCTGGATTTTTACGTCATTTATTTTATAAAATGGTGGCTGTTATCGTACTGAGATTTCTTCTCATCAAAACTATACAAAAAGTCGTCTCTTGTTAAAACCACCTCTAGGGATTCTTATTCATACATTATTACCGAACTCCTGAACAAATTGGTTTACTCTAAAACTTGTTATAGGTACAATTTCATTAACTTGATAGGTTGACTTTAAAAGTTCAGCGGTATTTTTCGAAACTAGGCACTTTGCCTACAAGAGAGGAGCAATTTTTCTAATTAAAGCAATATGGTTTTGCCAATAGTGTCGTCTTAAGACTGCACCGAGCAAACGTCGAGCGTCCAGTGGGGCGCCCTCATTACTATTACAGTGTTTTCTAATAAACTAAAGTATTTTCTTGAAATTGGTTGGTAATTTTTGTACTACAAATGAAAACACAACTTATAGGGTATATCACATAGTTTAATAACAATTCACCTTCGAGTTATCAACTTAACGGAAAAAAGTGGCCACCTTTTCCCGTTAAGCTGACTACTCTTAGGATAATTGATATTAAAGTTTGTTACGTATCCCATAAATTGTGTTTTTACTTGCGCTGCAAAAACGTATCGTCTGATTGCAAGGAAATTCTTAGTTAATTAGAAAAGACAATAAAAGTAATGAGGGCGCCACTGGACGCTCGACGTTTGCTCGATGCAGTCAAACCATATCGTATTAACGTCATGAATTATGATATTTCACATTATCAAGACAGCAATAGCGGTCGTATCGCAAACATAACATACATAGTGTTCAGAACAAAGTGAAATAGAGGTTAACCGCCTTACGTATAAACGTGGTGTAGCTAAACCATGCTTGGTCCTTATTTGTCAAATTCAATTGTCCATATGACAGATAAGGACAAAGCATGGTTTAGCTACCTTACGGTTATTCGAAGTTTATAAATAAAGCGGTAAGGCTCTTAATATTAATCTAGCTAGCTGAACAAACTACGAAGATAACGAAAACTCATATAACGTTCGGACAGACAAATGGACACCTTTAGTAGTGATTAGTACCAGGAGCCGTGACGTACAGAGGAGATAACAGAAGTGTTATTAACTACGAAGAAAAACCGAGTTCGCTCGATCGAACCAGCCAAAATGGACCCTTGCACACGCTAGAATCGCGTGTTAATTCGTTCCTATAACGTTGGTTTATGCAGGCACGGTGAAACTAAAGCCGCTTTTCGTATAAACGTATGAATAGCGGCATATTTAAGCCTTTGGTGTCCTATATACGCTATCAGCTATCTACAGCGTCACGCGGTACGCTGCGTCAGAATGGTTAACGTAAAATGTAATATGAACGACGCGTTGGCCTAGTTTGTAGTGACCCTGCCTACGAGGCTAGTGGTCCTGCCTTTGATTCCCGGAATTGGCATATATTTGTGTGACCAGCGCGAGTAGCTATTGGATATTTTGTAAGAACGTTTAACGTTGTCGTTAACGTTCGACGTTGTGTTGTTCAAACGTCTAATTAAGCAAGTAAGACCGAGTTAAGTTGACTTCACCCCACGAAGAATACTGCCCTCCTTCGAAATAAGGACGTATGTCTCATAGAACCGCGCATTTATTGCATGCATGACCTTATTTTTTAACATAGTGGGTTAAATTTGCTTTGACTATCAAATTACGCATGCGTCCTTTTTATTTAAGAGGGCAGAATAACCCCACCGTTTGGGCCTGTAGTGCCTCGAACAAACAGAGATTCAGGGAATGTAAGACTATAAAAGGGTCTAGATAACTTAGTCCTATAATAATAATTACGCACTTTCCTTAAGCATGTCCTAAGCACACTTTTGTGCTTGTCTTTAAAATTGGAACTGGCCGCTGGCGTTGTCTATATTTAAAAAATACGGTCACACACTTTCAAGGACTCCCCCACACTTATGGCTGGTTTACATTGACGTCTTGGTATTCACGTTTGAGGCGAGAGCTATTGTAACGACGCAATGTACTACTGGCGGCCCCTTCGAGTCACTTTAGCTCTGTATATCTCTTTCGTCATTCTTTCATCCTTCCTTTTCAAATGACCCATATCATACCAGTTTCTAATCAACCTTATTTCCACAGCAAACCCTTAAATTGGCCCAGGCCACATCGCTTGTGGCCTCCAGAGGCGACTACAACGCCATGGCCGACCGTCTGACGGACGCTCTGAACATGGAGATCATAGAACCGGTCCTGAGGGTCTACCGCGCCTACAAGCACTCAGTCAAGGCTCCCCATTGCCAGGAGCATCTGATGTGCCTCGTCAATCGACGACATGACAAAGACAGTAAAGGTATGACTGGTTACATATAGTTTAGGTATTGCATAAACAAAAAAAATGGAACAAGCCGGTAAAACAAACGCAAAAATATCTTGAAAACAACAAGTAGGTAGATATGAAGTCATTGTTTGTTATATAATTTTTATCCATAGTGAATATTAATTATCTGTGTTCTTAATCTCAAAACAAAGTTATGTAACTACATATAATTTCCCTGATCACGCATGTATTTGTTTTGGCAATTATGTATGTTTCGCACTCGTGGTTGCCGGGTTAGATAGAATACCTACTGCCACTCCATGTCTTCCCGTGGATGTCGTGATGTAAGAGGCAACTAAGGGAATAAAGGCTTGTAGTACTGTTAGGCGATGGGTTTGCAACCTGTCACTAACACACTGGTAAAGATCTTGGCCTAATTGTGCAAAATGTGGTTACAGAATTATCACTAAATTTTTAAGTAAGTAAGTAAGTAAGTAAGTAAGTAAGACCGCAACATTAAGACCGCAATACATGCATACATTGTATAAACCTATAATGAAATTAAAACTATCATCAAATAATTGTTACGGCATGTGTATTGCCATCTTAAATAATCTACCGGAGTCGTTTAAAAAAATTTACAATTTAAATAAATTTAATATTGCGCTTAAACAATGGCTCACGGAAAAATGTTTTTACAGTGTAACAGATTTCATGAACAAAATATATTAACATTAATTGAATTCTGACATGTGGGTACCTATACTAAAAACTAATTTATAAATAACAATTTTAAATTCAAATGATTGATATGTATAGTTTATTTTTTTCTTTGACTTAATAATTTAGCTAGCGTGTATTTTTATGTAAAATTGTGTACGTCTGAAAAGACAGGTTTTGGCGAATCTAGTTTTAAGCATTAACACTGTGCAACCCCACCCAATTCCACGCAATAAAGATATTACTAAATTTTTACAGTTATTGGTAATTCTGTAGCTCTGCCAACCCCACTCTGGGATTGAAGGCGTGAAGATATGTTAGTATGTTCATGTATTTTATATCTTTTTCCACACCAGGTCTGCCCGGTTTCAAGGCTGGTCTCACCAAGGTGAGCAGCTTAGCAGCTTCCGCGGCGCTTAGCTTCCAGAACGGGAAAGGGTTCTGGGATCTGTACAACGCTATCCAGAGCGACGCCAACTGTGATGTGAGTACATATACTTATACTACCACTACTATACTATAAGTGAGCACCGGTATGGCTGGTATTCTAACTACTCTTCTACTAGGACACTAAACCTAGTTAGATAAGACTACCATACATACATACATACATTAAATCGTTGTGTTTTTTGGTTTGAAAATCGAACTACATACTAAATGACAAGCAGGCTTTAAAAACCTGACGCAGTTACCATCGTTCACGAACGCTAGCGTTAAGCGATCACTTTGGTGATCACCTGTCACTTGGCGCTGTCAAAATTAAATAGGCTAAACAATCAGTTTTCAGCGTGTCAGTTGTAACGAGTGATATATCACGTGACTTACGTCATTCCCATACATTTTTCAATGACAACACATGTCGCCAGGGATCACCTAACGCTAGCGTTCGTTAACGATGGCAACTTGTCTAGCCCCACTGTTTAATAATTGACATTTTATCATTGTTGTTATTTCAATTGAACAGTGTAGGGTATCATATCGTCGGTGATACTGCGAAAACGCATAACGAACAAATTTATGATAGAGCAAAATAAACCTTACCTACTGTAATATTTAAAAGGTGCATTTTTCTCCTTATTAAAAATGTTACTTACGCGGTTTTGCAGTTTCACCGACGATATGTCACCCGGAATGGTGAATGGATTCTAACGATACCACACGCATCTAAATTGGCTCAGGCGTTTAGAAGTTATGGTGGAATAAAGAATCGTACGTACATAAACCCTGAAAACATTACCTACACTCATTAAAATTGAGAGCAGTCGTCGTGTAATAAAAGGACTGAGGCCCTAGTACTTTGAAGTTCGAAGTTACGTTAACTCCATTCCTTTCTCTCGATTTAGTCTCGAGTGACGAGTGACAGGGGCTCGTCACCCAAACTTTCGAATTTAGTCTCACACAAACGTAGTAGATAGTTTTGTTTGTTCCATTCCTTGGAGCTTTTGTGAAATGACGTATAACATGCATTGTGGAAAAAACAATAAAGAATGGAATATTGTGTTATCTAAGTGTAAAGGTAGGTACTCAATTTCTGCGAGAAACTACCAACTTAACCGTTTGAACACCTTACGGTGAATACAAAATGCGTCACTTACACGCAAAAACATGTTTGCTATGCTATGCAAATTACAACTTAATTTATACGGAACAAAGTCACTTTTAATCTTGAATTTTTGACGTCTGTAGGCTGTAGGCGTAGTAGCGTCAGTGGCACGACTTTCAATTGACGGCCAGAGCCTGTGGCGTTCAAAGATTAAGGCGTAACCGTTTTACCTGCCCCCGATTTCACCATCTTGGCATTGATAGATGACAAGTGACAATTCGGTGGTCAGTGTAAAAGTCAAGGTGCGACCCCACCGCTGCGTAAAATACAGTGTCGTTGCGTAAACAAAAGGCTGGGTCATAATAACAACATGGCGCCGTTTTTTACGCACCGTACCTAATATACACCGTTAAACAGCGATGCGGTCGCACCTTTAACAAGTACATATATTCATATATTTCATATTTTATCATATATTTTGACGACGCGCTGGCCTAGTGGGTAGTGACCCTGCCTACGAAGCTAGCGGTCCTGGGTTCTAATCCCGGTAAGGGCAGATATTAGTGTGATGAGCGCGCGAATATTTGTTCCTGTGTCAATTGTGTCATGGATGTTTTCTAATGTATTTAAGTATATATTTCTCTATATAAGTATTTATATCGTTGTCTAGTATCCATAGTACAAGCCTAGAGCTTAGTTTGGGACTAGGTCAATTGGTGTGAGATTGTCCCCTTATAATTATTTATTTATTTTTATTTATATCACTGGGACTAGCTACGCCAATAAGTACCTACGCCAAAATGTCACCAGCGGGCCTAATATGGCTGCGTCTATATCGCGTCAAATGTGGATAAAGCATCCGTCTCTCTCGTACTTATTTACGTGTCAGAACTCAGAAGGTGACGGATGCCTTATCCAAACTGTTTCAATTTTCGTCACAAAACTGACAAAGTTAAAGTTCCTTAATTTCAGTCCTTAATTGGGTACACTTTTTAGTGCAAATGCCCAAATGCAGCCATATTAGGGCCCCGTAATAGTTAAAATGGTGAAATAAGCCGTTTAAACGTACAGTTTAAAATTTGACAAAATTGAAAAAAAAATACAATTTTCCTTTGAGTTTTTTTTGCCTATGGCTAAATCTTACCCGTATTGTTTTTTTTTTCAGGCCAAATATCCAGCTGACTGCGCATCGTTCCACGAGCACGAGTTGAAAGTGACCACAGAGGTGTATCACAGCGAATTATAAATAAATATTATATACAGGCAACACCGATGCGTAGCTGTCATACGAATTTAAACCCTATTGTAATGAGATTGTTGCGTACGCGTACTTTAGTTCCTTTATAGCAATTCGAAAAATCAAAGTACCTACAGGGAAAAGCATAATAACTTATTTTTTATCATATTTTTTAAATATCTCATAATAAAACATGAACCAGTTTATTTTTATTTTTCTTTCGTTTATTTCAGATAGGTAGGTTTTATTAAAATTTGACTTAATTTAAAGCATTCACTGCTGGCAACGTTTTTAATGGCTGTAACCCAGTGCGTAGTGCCTGGAACGCTTATGTGCGTTCAGTATGCGTGCTTCGTATAAATTAAATATGCGACACCTGGGGGCCTAATTTATCGCGTGCCAAAATGAAGATAAAACATTCGTCACTTACTGACACGTGTCACACGTGTAAGTAAGAGAGTGACGGGTGCTATATCCATATTTTATCACGGGATCAACGCAACCATACTAGGCCCGGTGGGGAAAGACTCCGTATAAAATACGGCAGCAAATGCATTAAATCTTATTATATTACATATTTTAATTACTTATTAAGAAGTCGCTTGATAAAAGTTTCTCAATTTTCTTAACTCTAGGAAAATTTTCTGTGACTTTTTTAAATTAGTATGTTATTATTATTAGAATTAAGTTTAGACTTTACTTGCTGGATATTGGTGCTATATGCTAATATATTAGTATATTACATACCCACTATTTTTAAATCTTTTTACATTCGCTTTTTCCCATTCTTCTCTTTTCTCGATCTAAACTAATATTGTAATAAATGTGAGTATTTTTCCGGTTGTGAGTGTGTAAATATCTATAATATTTATCAGTGTAATCCGTCCTTACTAGTGAAAATGATTGTAAAATAAATAAAACAACTTTACTGAAAATTATTTTATTTTTAAACGGAATCGGAAGAAATTCTAACAGCTAAATTTCCTAATATTATAAGTAACACCTAGACATTGAAAAATTTTGTTTAGACAAACGATTCAAGGCCGTAGTTTATTTTGGTCATAGGTACACAGACAGAAAATAAAGTAAATACCTAATCTGTTTATCTCATCTGGCTTCTGCATCATAGTCATATTGATGACGTGATAGCTCTTATTCTCGAGTTACTTAAGAACTATTATAATGTCATCATGGTTCATGTTTTTGGATATATTACCTGGCATGGTACGTTAATGGTCGGTAGACGGATGCAATTTGGTGACGATGGCTTAGGGTGGATAAGACTTCGATTAAATTTCTATTACGATTTTGTTACTTGTGATAATTATATTGGTACTTTTTGCACTTATTGTAATATAAATGTCAAGCAAACCAATTATTTTATGATGTGAGATTGCGCATAGCGTTACAATCTTCAAATTCTATCTAAAACAGAATTCCAGACAATATTATTATAAAAAAGCTTGAGTGACACTGATAAGTTCCGAATAATAGTGAGCTACATGTGCTGTAGTCATTTTGATTGATAATCCATAGTGAATTCGGTTCTGAGAGGAAATAGGAACCCCGCAAAGCGGGGCATCGTCTGTTCTGCAACAAAAGTCACGTTCTTTCATTGTCGGGTAAATGTTACACATTAATACTACTCAACACATTTATTAAACGTTTTAAAAACTTGATGAAGCCTGAAAGATTCCGCTGAACATGCAAAGACAGCCGAATTAAGTTTAGATAGCGTTTGTGTCCGTAAGCATATTATTATCTGAATAACCCCATCTTCTAAAGGTACCAAAATACGCATATATTATGTAATTCAGATATATTATCATCATCGTTCTGTCCAATTAAGTCATATATCTCCATGATTATAGAAATTTGAGAATATCCAATATGATCAATACAAAACAAATAAACATTGATAGAAATACAATTACAATATTATTTCCATACAATAAAACTATTTTTAATAGTAAAAACTTATTACTAAACACTAGTATATTTAGAATTTAATACATATATCTATACTTATACAGGATATTTTGTACTTAAAAGATGTTTTCGGAAAGGTATTGGTGACCACAGTTTAATAATTTTTGAGTCATCATATATCTTTGGACGGATTGCATATATTATGACAAGACTCGTTTTAATGACTAGATAGCAACTAATTAAATAAATAATTATTCAAATCCGTTTTTTTTTCAAGTGTTAACTAAATACTAGGTACTAAACATTGATCAACAAAAGAGGTTATACGTTAGAGAGATGTCAGTATACCTTTATCTACACGTACCGTAAAACCCAGAGTATTATAGCACTCGGTTGTCTCTTTCTCTCTGGCATAACAAATATACTGACAGATGTCAAAAATAGTGTGACAACGATAGAGAGCTTCTTCGTACTATGTGTTTTTTATGAATTCTCTGGTTTTCCTCTAATTGTTGGTTAACATACCAAAACCTCTAGAAGTTGCCTCTCGAAGCATGAATAGTGGTCAAAAGTGACATGCAAAAATTGTGTACAATACAAAACAGTATTTAAATTATCAATAAACAATTATAAGCTCATTATTTCTTAACTGGAATATTCTTGCAAACCCAATCCATGCCTTCCTGCAAGAGAAACAAAAGCATTAAACATTAACTTTTTTTTTTAATTACACTCCTGTATTTCGCCAATGTCAAGTTATTTATAGACACTCCCATGGACTTATTAGAGCAATAAGTCCGTGGATATCACACGCGAAGACAATTGTTCGGTAAAAGAGAATTTTCTCCAATGGACTAAACAGAAGCACATGGGGTTAGCTCCACGCGCTTCTGTCAAGTACCAAAACATTAACTTGACATTTCTTTAATAGGTGCTTCCTACCTGTCATAACGTGGACACTAAAGATAGGGCCGGTCGATATATTTAAAGTCTCTCAGCGAGCTAGGTATTTTGGGAGGTTCTCTGAAGGATGAAAGAGGTAGATCGACAGAGGAGTAAAGTCATCGACGTAACTCATCGAATTAGCCAGATGAAGTGGCAGTCGGCCGCTGGCACATTTGCATAACAGCTCCTTGCACGTGCCATCTACTGGCAAGCAAGTAGATCGCAAGCAATTAGATTTACTGGCACGCAAATCGGGGCTGTCCGTATGCTTGATGAATGAAAAGGCCGGCTTTACGTCAAACTGAGCAAGTGAAAATGCAACTAAAGAGCTAGCTTATGGTGATTTTTTTTTGGTGATCAGGAATGGCGATCACGTTTAAGTCGCAGTTACATGAACAAAAATTATTTTTTTAAATAAAAAAAATATTATGAAACTAACTTTTAATTTAAATTAATTGTCACCCTACTAATTGTTTAGTGTATGAATTAACAACACTTAACTGATAAGTTCATTGTTGTAATATCTGTCAAATTTCCCGCCAAAGCGATGGCACTTGACGTATCTACTTCACTTCAATAATTAATGTAGGATGTCCATATATCCAGTGGTGATTGGTTTTAACAATATCATTAACTTAAATAAATTAAACAGTGAGTAAATTGTTTGAGACATCAACCATTAAATTCCATTTTTGTTGCTTATTAATAATTTTCAACTCCTGATCACCGATAAAAAATCACCGTGTATATTACCGACCTGTAAAAGAGCCCTCATGTGGCCTACTTACTGAATAAATATTTTGAATTTGAATTTGAATTTTGACTACTCTTTCATACCATAGGAAATACAAAAAAATAATGTTTGTCTGACAAACAAATCATTATGTCGGTACCTTACGCGCGCGTGAAAAGGCGCATAGCATGCAACGGATGGCAGTGGGGGAAGTAAAGATGGACTTAAACGACAAACAAGTCGCGTAGTCTGTAAGATGCTAAAGGGAGACCACTCACTTTGAGTCCAGTACCGTCAGTCGCGACACAACCCTGAATCTGCCATGTGCGGTCCCTTATGAGGTGCAAGCCAAGTTGCGTGGCAACCTCACTCGCTGGCAGAGCTGAAACAGTACAAGGGTTAACTGTTAGGATACAATTTATACAGCCAGTATTATTCATCTGCAATTTGATTAAAAGATCTGCCAATTGAATAAAAGCAAAAAAAGAATATGCATTCCAACTTAAGAGGACTGTGAAGAACACTTTCATTGCCACCGACTCGCTAGGCAGGTCCATTTTATATGAAAATCAGAGCCCTTGGCAATTAAAGCGTTAACAATTTTCATACAAAATGCGATAGCAATTCTCTCCCCACCTAATTCAAGTGTAACGATATTTGAATATGTTGTAGATATTATGAAAAACTATGTCTGTACGTTTTCCTTTCCCAGAAAATATTTCTTTAAATGAAACAAATAAAAAAAAACTGAATGATTCTCTGTCTTTTGGCAAAAATATGTCTAGTAAAATGTATCATTTCCCAACCGTTTTATTTGCCAACCCGCTTTTTTTTCTAACTGTAATTAGTTCAGTGTAGATTAATTTCAATTTTATGTACTAACCCGTTTCCAAGTCCTGTTTGTTAGCGTACACCAGCAGAGGAACATTCCGGAGTTTATCGTCCTGCAGAAGTTCAGTTAACTCTTGACTTGTCTCTTCTAGTCTATGGTGGTCCGAACAGTCAACTACATAGATCTGAAACGTGTAACCTATAATTAATTTAAAGGTGCGTAAGGACTAGAGGATGCCTCACCCTAAGCTGCCGCTAGTCTGTATGCACCTTACATATTTACTATCAGACAATTGGATCAAAATAAGCTTAGTATATTAAATGTTAATGAACGCATCAGGAATGGTAAACCACTAGTTCTGTAATACTCTTAGTAGTTATCAGCAACCCGTTAATTTTATGAAACACAACGACTAATATACAGTCAGTTAAAGAGCAAGTGGGACAGATAGCCAGCCAAACGCTATTAAGAACTTGGGAGTACTGTAACATTTAGTTTGTTTTATTTATCCTGTTACTTAGTTTTCCACTCAATAATTACAATAAAATTACACAAAATATATTTGTTTAGTCATTTAGGCAAACAAGTCAATGGACTGTACTACACATTATCCTGACGATCATGTATTGAAATTTTTGTAACTGAAGTGCTAACTACCAAAAAACTAACCAATATATCAGTATTCTCAAAATAATTCCTCCAATAAGGCCTAATCTTCCTCTGGCCTCCGATATCCCACACGTTCAGCTTGAACCCACTGGATAGCACTGACTTAATATTGAATCCAGCAGTAGGGGTGACTTGAGTGACGTCCTCAGAAGCAAGCTGCTTTAAAAGGGTCGTTTTACCCGCATTATCCAAACCCAGGAGCAATAATCTTAGTTCCTTTTCAGGAATAGATCGTAACTTCCTAAGTATACTCAGCAGACCCTGAAAAAATTAGTATAGGCTGCTAATTTGCGACTAGAATTCACGAATCTATTCGATTCTTTAAACTAGCTACAAGTTTTCTTTAACTTACCATCATGAGAAACTTATAGAATAACTGACTAGATAAGTTAAATTACAACAGTCTAGGAACTGTTGATAAAAATTAAATGCGTAAACTATGCAACGACAAATCGAATTACAGGATCATTTCATTCGCGTGTAGCAAATAATTGTTGACATATTGCAGTATCCATGGTAACGCTTTAATTGTCAAAATTAAAACGTTCCATTCTTCTTGTTTTGAGTAATTTTCAAGAATCGTAAAGCTGCACTTGCATGGTGTTTGCCACAAATACTGCAGCAGGACTAAGAATCGTTTTCGGAGGGGTTTTGTTACAAAAACACTGTGATACGAGAATTTTATACATTAGATTACTGTCATGGACGTATATTATTATTATTCCATCAAAATGAATCAAATAAATGGTGGAAATGCAGTGTAAAATGCTGAATAATATTAAGTTAATTTAATATTTATTCTCAACAAAGATAAATAAATTTATTCCGTCTATGGCTTTGACTGAGTTTTGTGACGTTTTTCCCTAACCTATGATTAAAGAAACTAAGCTTAGTTTGTATAGTCAAAGAACCTACCTTATAACCTTATCTGTGGTAACTGGCAAAGCATATACGAACTTTTCCGATAAAGTACCTACGAAGGAAAATCATTTTGCACTACATCTGTACCACGGGTGTGCCACATGTGAGGTCCGCCTCATTTACACTCTTGCTTTAATTTTGACTGCTTTGTAAAGTAACACGATGAGTATCCGCACAAAGTATTCCATTCAATTGAATGACAAGGCAAGTAGAAATTACTAACATAACACAAGTAACTTAGGTTGGGTATTATTTTAGTACCTTTAAATTTAAGGATTCATTTATAAAAATCATTTGAATTTATAAAGTCTTTAAAATCAAAGGTAATTGCATAAATTACATCCCAGCTTTATTCTGTTACTCAATTATTCATTTCACTTGGTTTTTTTGCCGTTAACAGTTATTTTTGTTTACAAATTGAATTTTTCATTACTACGAGTACTGTTATTAATATATTCCAAGTGCACCGCTAGTGAGAAAAACTAAAGCTATAAGAAATATAATTATGACATTGATAAAGCAAAGCCAGCAAAGCCTTTGCTGTCAAAATTTAAATTCCCCGGCATGTTTTACTTGTATTTTAAGACCCACCGTTTCCGTACTCGCATGCGTACTTGAACCACTACTAATGAACTGTCAGTTCTATTCTAAGAGACAGACAGACCTGCCCTTACAATCTGTGGTACGTACATACCCTTATTATAATCTGTGGGCAAAGCGCGTTGAGTGTTGACGATTCTCGCCGCACGTGTCGTGTTCCTATTTATAAACCTAAATAAACTAAACTTCTATTAAAATGGGCAAAGTGAAACAGGAACCGGCAGATCAGGGGGAGCTGGACACCAGTGTGAAAACGGAAGGCCAAAGTTACGACGAAAAAATTGACCACTGCAGCGTGATCGCTAAACCCATGGCACCGAAGAAACTAAGTAAAAAGATATACAAGCTCATCAAGAAATCCACTGGTCATAAGAATTACATTAGAAACGGGCTTAAAATCGTGCAGAAACAGCTTCGTTTGGGCGAGAAAGGGTACGTAGATACAGTTTGTTGTTGTAGTAGTTTTGAGGTTATGTTAACAAATATGGAACGAGCGTGATCTGAACTTTAGTGTAGTCAAATTAGAGGAATTTTCACTTAAGTCTGGAAATAACTCTTAAGTCCCAACTCATCATGTGCTGGCTGTGAAGCCAATGCTGGTCATTTGTTGACACCGCTCGGCTAAACTGTCACTGACAATATTCCTCTCAACACTTCCCTTATGCCTATAAATTAAGTCTGGTTGTCTATTGGCCTATTCTTAATCATGTTAATATGCTTCACGTCTTATAATTGATGCCATGAGTACATTTACTGATCACAAATATGAGGGAAAAAATCACTTAGAGGTCATTGACTGTGCTCTGACTTGGCAGTAAGCAATAATTAAAGTATGCAAGTGACTTAACCTCATTCATTGCCCGTGGTCCTACTGTGTAGTCCTACTGATCAATGATTTATATTTGAATATCAAATTAACAGGGTCGACGGAGCTCCGCTGGCGCGGAGCTCCTATTTCTGGGTGGTTTGGGCCTCCGGCCCTGCTGCAAATCTAACATAACCTAAACCTACCTCGTATTTATGAATTTTATGATATTAATTTTAGTCAGTAGGACTACGCAGTAAGACTACGGGCAAACGACTCTTAACCTTACTGTGTCACTCAAATGGCCAACAGGTTTTCTATGCTATGAAAATTTCAAACAAATTTTCTTCTCAAAGTAATCTTCAACTTATGTCAGGCTGTGGCCGATACTGCCCTCAGTGTCATACATGGCATGACTTTAGTTGTCAGCTAGAGCAGATAGTGGCATGTACAGAAGTTTTATTGTTGTGCATTGATTGGTTGATTAGTCTCTATCACCCTATACTAATTCCTGCAAGTATACTGCTAAGTCAATAAGCGACCTTATTCTAAGGAATTGGAAACTCCAAATACATTGTATTAATAACTAATCAGTTGGTCTCGTTCTTTCTAGGATGGTCTTCTTTGCCGGTGACATATCTCCAATTGAGATCATGTGTCACCTTCCTGCTGTCTGCGAAGAGAAAGATGTTCCATACTGCTACACTCCAAGCCGTAAGGACATCGGCGCTGCGATGGGCACCATGAGAGGCTGCATCATGGTTCTTGTGAAGGAACACGAGGAATATAAGGACTTGTTTGACGAAGTGAGGGGTGAAATCAAACTGTTGGGACATCCGTTATAGATCATAATTAGTTAAGGTTAGTGTAAGAAAATATATTTTTAAAAACATTTGGGTTTTTCATTGTTTATCCCTTAAATGATGAGTTCGATGTTTTATCTATTTGGGTGAAGACCAAAAAGTTGGACCACAGTAAAATTGTAAGGCTAATTTTCGTGTCACAACAGAAAAGTTTTATACAAAATTGAATTGGTTGAGTTAGCGTAGACAACTTTTTGGTCCTGGCCCATATCAAAATAAATTGCTCGAACCAATATCCTCAGAAGTCCAGACCACTTCTCTCTTGCCGTGGCTTGGCTCTTTTCAGCGTACTGTTCCTAGTAGCTTTGTCTATTTATTTGGGCTAAAAGAATAATCAACCACTTGAAATGACCATCTGAAATTGGATCTAAAGTGAGAATAGCTGAGGGTCTGTTGTTTTTGTGATTTGTAAGTTAACTCCGATTAGAATTTTATTCTGTTACAAACTTAAATAAGCTTAAAGTGAATGAAGTCTAATATGAATTAATGTATTCAGATTAAAATCCAAATGTATGTATGATTTGCCTTTTAACCCAAATAACTTGCTTGAGTTTCAGTCGATTATACTTACCTCAAGTAGAACCCAGCAGAGATACAAGGACATTGTAAATAATAAAAAAATTTTTTTTACATACATTTATTACACTTATTAAAATCTAAAGGTATGTAAAAAATGGCAGATTGTCATTTACTGACAGTGAAGATTGGCAAAATACAATTACATTAATTATGCGCTAGTCACTAGAATACCTAAACTAACTTCTAGAGCTTTGGCAAGACTTCAGTAAACCTTGGGAATAAAATGATTTTGGTTTAAAACTGTTAATTCTGGTAAGCATTCTCATTTTTAATTGGTTAATAATTTCTTTTGACAAACTTTCCGACCATCTATAAATAATAAAATAACAGACTGGAAGCTTGCTTAGCGCAATTTTTGTGCTTTCAGAATTAGTTGCGATATCTGACGCTAGGAGCGCTGTCGTAGATAGTCGTCTTTTACGAGACACAGATGTCGCTTGTGTTATTTTTAACTTATTTGTAATTTAGTGTTATGCTAATACTAAGGATTTACTGAAATCTACTAGCCAATAATACTCATACTAGTAATTGAAGCAATTATAACCCTGATTTCGAGTGAGTGCCATAATGAGATCATAGTAAAAAACACTGTCTTAGATAAGAATAGTCAGAAAATACACACTTTTCTTGATGATTTTAAATGTTTGATGTTATTTGAAATTTGAAGCTTTATCGTTGTATCTCGCCCGTCTGAAAGTTTTCATTATGAGTTGAGTAAAAGGAAAGATATGTTTTTGTTTGGGAGTCCGCGCGCGAATCGGGGATTGAGAAGGAGAAGGGTGTGCCCAGTCTCCCAGTACGAGTGTTGGCCTTCGCCTTATCAAACAACTGTACCTACCTGCCTTGACAGAAAACCACGCTATTATTAGGAGGTCGTAGACCTTAATGTAGGTATCATGTTTCAATAATTTTTCACTAATAGTGTGGCTTTTATCAATGTCAAAATAATTACTGACGTAATTAGAAATGAATGTCGACTTCTCATGAGCTTTAAAATTAATTAGGTAACCAGCAATTTATAATTAAAACCCAAAGAGGATAGTCTTAAAAGTCGAACATTCTCTGTAATGCAACGTGCATAGGTACAGTCAGCAGCAAAAATAGCTACGCAACCGAAGACGAAAAAAGGATATCTGCACTCGACTCTATTGTCAAGAGAATACGCAGTGTAAATCATTTTGAGCATGTTATTCTGCTTAGCTACTTTTGATGCTGACTGTACACGAAGCGAGATTAGATTACTAATTGACATTCATCAAATCAAATTGTTTTCATTTATGCACTAATTGACAACTTTATTTACGTAGGTTTGTATGAACTTTCAGACGGACTTAAACATTATTTACTTATTAAAATGGAATATGATAATGATTATTGTACTTCAAATTTCAGAGGTTTTTAATGACTTAGTTAGAACGGGGAAAATTTAAAACCGCGACCATACAGTTGATGTTCTCTCTTGCAAACATTGTTCAAATACACCATACATCATGTAGCTACTAATACACTACACTGCACCTATAGACCTGTATAGTTTCTATGTGAACGCATGTGTCTACTGTGTCTAGTGTAAATACCGTGCGAGCGCGTGCGCGTCGACACTATAGACACTAGGGAATGCAAACCGGTAAACCGGATCCAGAACCGGACCGGCGAACCGGAAAAAAAACCGCAAAACAACGCTGTACGTGCAGATTCTGTTGCAAATATCAGAATAAAATTCTAACTAACTATTTATACTTATACTGACTTATGAATTATTTATTAGTGTTATCGCTCGCGCTACCGACTTACCTGTTTGTACCTGCCTACCCAATAGTTAACTTAGGAAAAAATCGACAACCTTATGTTTGCATATTCTATAGGCTTCATACTTTTGATTGGTACGTACAAGTAGTTTTTGTGGTGTATAGAAGTAGAAGCGTTTATTTTATATTTTAAAGTTGATTGTTGACCAGAAAATTAAGTTAAAGTAGCCTTGACTACTAGGTAGGGAGTTATTTAAACAATTTCAAGAATAGAAGATTGATTGATATGTGAAAATGGGTTTTAAAAGTGCTTTTGGTACCAAAATATAAGATTCCGAGTATTTTCTTTTTAACAATTTGATTACCGGTAATTTACCGGTATTACCGGTAAAAATTTACAGAGACCGGTAATTTACCGGTTTTCAAATTTGGCCGGTAATTGCATTCCCTAATAGACACTTGCGGGCATGTACGGTTGCGTTTATCGCGTGAATGTGGATAAATCATCCATCAATCTCTTGCTTATTTACGTGTCAATATTAGGCCCCTTGGTATATAGTAGTGTATATGTATATACTGAGTTAACAGTGTAGTGTCGTAGTAGTAATACATTTTGATCTTAGGCCTCAATTATCAGCGGAGGCTCCTGTAGAGAAATATATATCATACAGTCGTGATTTAAAGGTAATATTTAAGTGTTTTAGATTTGCGGTAGCCCTGCTTAAAATATTTACGTTCGCGTCGTCTTATTCAAGTTTGAAATTGCACCGAAGCTATTTAAGTCAAGGCTTGTTTACGACCATTTCGCAATCCGTAGGATTTTAGATATTTTACAATTATTTTTAATTGTGCGCAATTTTGATGAGACTTGTTGGTAAACCAAGGCATTATTAGGTAGGTACTTCACAAGTGAGAAACTTTTGGAAAATAATCGGTAACCACGCCAGCGCAATCCGCAACTACCTAATCTTGAGGTATATTGCGCTTCAAATCATTGTACAACAAAGGTTATGGGCCCTATCCACCATAGTTTTTTTCACATTAATATGTACGAAACACAAAACTGTTTATCTGCTATATATTCTTGGCATGGCTATTTAATCAATTCACTTATTTTTGACCTTCGGAAAATATGCTGCTCGTAAAGAAAGAATTACAAATTTCTTGCAAATACCTGTTCTCCTTCGTTGATATTATTCTACGCATATTTCTCTCTAATATAGTGTCGTTGGCATGGCGTGATCACAGCGAAACTACAAAGGCTTGATCATTTAAAAAAACCTTTGAAAATGTGCTGCACTTACTTGCTACCGAACTTGCCTCCCTATACTTTACTCAACATCTACTGAACCTCAACAGCCACTATCTTAATTCTTAGGTCCTTTTAGAATAACGTTCCTAATACTCGAATTACGTTCCTAACTTTGTACGGTAGACATTATAATCAAATTGTAACGGCAGGGCCCGTTTTATGGTCGCTTTAATCGCGGTGGATAAAGCATCCGTCCCTCTCGCACTTACGAAATGGTCAGAAAGTGACAGATGTGTTATCCGCAACGATAAACACAGATACTCCTTTTTTTAGAGAGAAGTTACAAACCTAACGATGTGAAAAGCCCGTACTTACAAATCCCCGGGTCGAATTTAAAAGAGTTTGATTTTTTGATCGAATTCTAAGAACAATATCGACTGTACAAAGTTTACAGTTTATCGACAGGGATTTTACGCGTGGTTTGACCATACCGATCACAGTTTTCATTAAATTTAACCTATCACAGACTACAATAATACTTTTACTTGCTACAACTTTATAAATGCTTAAACAATAGACAAATTAATAATTATAAGACTGAAATGGGATAAATAAATGAAATGCGTAACTTAAAAATGGCAAAATTATTTACGACAAAATAAGCACTTAAATTACGAGCTATTAATTAAACCTTAACATTAAATTTATAAAAATATTTGAATGTGACATATGATTAAATAATTTTAATAGCGACTGACAAATCATTTCAATTATTCTATAAAATCGTACTAATTCCTCCTTATACTAACAGATGGCGCTCTCGATACTCATATTTTCTCCCTTGTCTATATGGTAAACCTTATTCTTTACTCTATGCCTACAATACAAGTGCATATAACTAGAAATGTAATAGTAATCAGTTATCATTTACTTACATTAAATATTCGTAATATAATTATAAAACATAGAAGGAGAGGTAGGGTCAGAATTTATAAAACTAGTTTTAAATATTTAGTTTAAAATATACCTGCATACCTGCTTGGCAAAAGATAAATGAAAAATAAAACAGTTTAGAGTGCAAAATATTGTTTTTAAGTGAGCTGAATGTGGTGATTGCTACTTTTAAAAAATGTAGCCCACCACACACCACGTCAAAATAGGTGTTTGACAAGATTTATAAACTTACCTACCTTATTTTTTATACTACGCAACTTGTCAGGCCCCAAACTACAATTTATCTGTGCAATTACTACACATTACACGCATAGTGAATAACGAGAATATCATAGCAAACTCTTCCGTTTCAGAATATTTTGCCTAAAACTGACTTTTCATGACGGGACCAACCTAGTCAAATTCAACATGATATAAATAAAGATGGCGGATTATTTCAAATGTAACTTTAAACATCTCCATTGGCTTGAGAATCCATTATCCAGTAGGTACTTTTTTCTTACCTTATCGGATATCAAGAAAGTAAGTATATAGGTACACCGAAATTGTAATTTGTTCTTCCACATCTTCCGCATGAATTTAAATAACAAAACTCCAACTGTATGAAAGTTGCGTGTAACAATGTTCACAAGAAACTTGATATTCTTAACATGATCACATTTTAAGCCATTTCATCAAACTCCAAATTTCTTAATATAAAAATACTATGAAAAAAGCACCAAGCAAAAACCTTACCTAACCATTCAGACCTTAAATTGTTAAAGTTTTATTTGAATTGTATCAATTTAGTTGCCAAAATGACGAATTTTACTGCTCATAGGCACACAAGAAAAATACATACTATGTATATAAAATAATATCTATAACATAGGCATTTCTCCCTTAAAGGGAGTGACTAGGTCATAGTCTTTACATAGGCCTAGGGCCTTGAAGTTTCATATAATACTTGTAACTTTAACAAAACTGAGCCACACCTCAAGAGTTATTATAAAGAACTCGACTCACACACACAGTAAACATCTTAGCCTGTTTGTGCAAAATGTGGTTATAGAATTAACGACTAGTTGTTAGAGTTGTTGGAAATTCAGTAGCTCTGCCTACCCCACTCTGGGATAAAGATGTATGCAGAGATGGGCAAAATTTATTCGAATGACGAATAACGATTGAGAATAAAAAAATCATTCGCGAATAACGAATAAATTTTCCGAATGATTATTCTTATTCGTACATATGGCGAATAAATTATTCGCGAATAAATCATTCGATGAATAAATTATTCGCGAATAAATTGTATCACGAATAAATCATTCCCGAATAAAATACTACGAATAAATTATCCTTGTTTAAAAGTCAATCGCTATAAGATCGACAGGGGTATTAAATTAAATAAAGAAATGAAAAATATATAGTGGTTTTGTGTGGTCTTGTGATACCACATCACGGTTTTCACTCAAATCCGTGGAGTTTAACGAGCTATCCTTGCTGGACTGGATATTATCGTCATCGTCATTAACCTTACTCATTTTTTTGTTAAAGTAATACACAGACTTCAGAGATGCGACTGGTTTAGACCAAAGTATGCGAATGACTAATTTTTGTGAAATAATAATGAACACGGGTAAACAAACCGATAAGAAAATTGAGTTACGTGGTTATCTCGTTCATTCATATATCCATCTCTTTCTGGTTGGCTACCTGCGAGACAATCCCTAGACCCTAAAATATGCTCCAGTTGCATTTTAATGGTAAATTTGAAAGTGTACTATAATATTATTCGTGGTATTTATTCGAATAAAATAAAGAATAATTCATTTATTATTCGAAGAAGTGGTAGAATAATTTATTCGCGAATAAATTATTCGCGAATAAATTTATCGCGAATGATTGTTTATTCGAATGATTATTCAAATAAAAATTTATTCGAATAATGCCCATCTCTGGATGTATGTACTCGTATGTATGTGTATGTAACTATGTAATTACGAATCTTTCGAGGCCACATATGATAAAGTCGGTGGTGTTCCTGGATCTCAAAAACCGTAGCGCCTATGTGTCTGTTCTTTGGATATATTAAAGTTGGTCACACTTCACGTTGGTTAAACGAGAAAACACGATTAGAAACAAAATCCTGGGTGCGCCAAAGTTGAACTAAATTTTTAATGTCGATTATCGGAAATCCGAAAATGTTGTTCCTAATAATTTACATCCTAATAATCACTACTCATAACTACTTTGTTCCTAACGCTCTGAATTCCTAATCATTCAACTTCATAATGTCCGTTGCAATAAACATCGATCATACTACTATTTGTTTTCCTATATTTTCTCAACATAACCATCTTTTACACTATTGTTCATTGTTATATTTGTTTTATGTAGAATGGTTTTTATTCCTAAAATTGCACATTATTATAACTACATTAAACTTATTTATAATTGTAAAAATGTTATTTTTTCTATTATTTTTATGCTAATACCGTAAAAAACGCTCTGAATTCGTTTTGAATTTGTAATTAGTTTTAGTAGAAAGACGAATTAGGGCAGAACCGGTTCGGTTAGGTTAGGTTAGGTTATTTTTTTTTCTGCCCAGAAAATATCAAACATAACAGTCGATTTAATAATAGGTAAACTATTAATAAAACAAAATATAATAATATTAATATATTAATATTGATTTCCTATTAATATTGATTGATATTGATTGATGAATTTACAACGGCATTTACCTATTAATAATATGAGTAATAATATTATTAAAAAAAATGTTAGGTTAGGTTAGGTTTGTTTTATGAAAACCCTGAAATAAAAACCGTTTCAGTAAAAAACACTTTAGGACTTGCGATGATTAGGGATAAAAATACATTCGGAGTAAAAATTTTTAGGTGAGCCAATATAGACCCAAAAAAAATATGATTAAGAAAGTTATTTAAAAAAAAAATAGGAGTTTACAAAAAGTTACATCAGTGACATTAGCACTTAAAATTTTAAGAGATATGAGTTTTATGAGCTACGTTAATAGTAAAATAAATTGTAGTAACGAAATTTTTAGGAAAACATTTTTTAGGAGCAGTGATCATTAGGAGTACAAATCGTTAGGAAAATCAATTTCGGGTGATAAACTTTAGCGAAGCCAATATGGACCCCAAAATCCTCGATAGTTTTAATTTTCAAACACCTTTTTCGCAGTTTTTTGGTTGAATCTTCGAAGCCGATCTTTAAGGATATTTTTTTATTTAATAGTTGAGTACTTAAAACTTATTATTATTAATCCTGGTAAACCACTTTTTTATAAATGTTATAGTTTTAAAGTTAACAGCAATTAGGTATTTGAATTTGATGCTGCTAAAAATACAACACTTTTTTGGAGTTGACGATTAAGAGGGCAGTTATGCTACCACAATTTTACACCTTCACGCACCCTGATCGAAATGACCAAAAGGGATGACTTTATGTACTTCCGTGAGCAATGCGCGAGATGGACATATTTCGTGCCTCTCGACTGAAGCCTCATAAGTGCCAAATCAATCAATAGCGGTTGACTATACTATAACCACAACACTGACTTAAAGAGAATGGTAGCCTGTTACGTTTCACCTATAAACTACGTCATTTTGACCACTTTAAAATGATAGGTTTTACTTATGATATGAAATTCCAATTTGGAAAGAATGCAAAAATATTGAATCTTTGGATATACCAGCTTTTAAAATTGAAGTACTTTCATCAATTTACAGATAAGACCACTTTCATACGAAGGCAGGCGACACTAGCCTAGAGATAATCACACAGAATTAATCACTTTTCGATTAAAGACAATCCTTAAGCTAGAGTGAATTTGGGTGGAAATTCTTAACGAGAGTTTTATTCGATAAAAAGTTAATGTAGAGAAAAATCAAAACCTTTCAAGTATATCTACCGAAGGAATTAGCTAAAATGCAATTATTTGTTGACATTTATAGCAATTTCAAATTAGCTCTGCGTAAAACTCGTTGCGTTTCGATTTATTGAATCTTGGTGGAAAAAAAGCCGAAGATTTCGGTGGCCCACTATTTTTTTTTATTGAAGACTAAAAGTTACTTATAATAATTATAAATTTTCACAAAAATGAAGAAATCTTGGTGTTTAAAATTCAAATTGATCTGAAGCATAATAAATGACCACCGAAAATTTGAATTTATGGATTGTCATCCCCTTAACTTGACTATATTTTTTATTGAATTAGAAAGATTTAAAATTATTCAAATAACTGAATTGTTCTGTAAAAAAGATATAGCTCGTTAGGTATGTGCGTCCACATTTTTATTTACGTGCAGATTAACCTATGGTAACATAGTTATAGCAGTCGGTGTCGCTATATAAAGTGAGTTATGTCTAAACAGTTATGTCTACCGTGTGTTGTTAGAAGGATATTGGGCATCGAAATGGTAAATTACGATTAGAGTCAGTAGCGTCAGCACGACACACATTGTCACTGGCAATACGACAGCATAGCGGAGAGATCTGCGAACAAAAAAAATATGAATTTATTTCTTCTATTATATATTTAGAAGTGCGAGAGCATCGGATGCTTTATTCAAAATAAGATAGGGGTACCTCCAGTAAGGCGTGGGTCAGAGAGGCGGGTGCAGGGGCGGGTGCACCTCGCTGCGGCACAATGCGCTTGACGCATCTGGGGTGGCCTCGTCGCTCTCACGGCGTACCTTGCCTGTCAAAACATACGGCTTTACACGCGTACTTAATGTTAATAGGCATGTTCTGCAAGGGTACCACAAGTTGTATTTTTTCGCTTGTCGCACAGGGCATATCTATCGTAACAGACTAAAAAGAAAGGGAAATCCGAGCGACAAACAAGTCGCGGACAACATGTGCAAGCCGTGCTGGACAAGCTCGCTTCATTGATGACAAAATCTTCGTATTCCATGGGCAAGAGTCAGTCAAGAGTAAACGAATCTAAATATATTTAAAAAAACACAATGAAACTTATCACCTCCTCCTTTTTTCAATTCGGTTACAATTTACCATGACTGACAGAAAACGCACAGCCTAAACCTAGGACCTAGCGACTTGAAATTTTGAGGACCCTTGGGGTACCCTTAGGGTGCACTAAGAAACGTTTTTCCAAAAATGTACCATTAACGAGAAGAAACAGAGCAAGTAGCGGGAAACCAAGTCGTTCCTCGCAATCCTCTAGCTATCAATAAAAAGAGTCTAAAATGAATTCGCGTGCCTCCGTAAAACCCGCCATATGCCTCCGTAAAACCCGCCATATTGACCGTTTGTAGCATAGTTGTTTTGTTTGTTTGGGTCTACCACGACAACAACGCTATGTTTTTCTGGTATTTTACAAGCATTAACTTGCAGTGCATGCAATTTTGAACCGGTTTCCGTTAATGGAACGGGCTGAAATTTGAACCACATAATGTAAACCCGATGAGAATGCAATGTTATGGTATCTCAGAGCTGATATGATGATGGTGTCGGAATATGGCGACAGGATCTCCGCTGTACTTAGCGTAGTTGCTGGGCGCGCCTTCGTGGATTCAAAACACACTTCTGACGTCATTGTATCTCGTATTCACGGGCCAGTAAAAGTTACTATAGCGTTAAAATTATAATAACGATATACTTAGAGGCAACATAGGCTAAAACAAAGTGGAATGAATCTTCTTTGCTTAGTTGAAACAAACCATCGATATTTTATTGCTAAAGAAAATACAATAGTACTCACTAGTAAAGCACAGGCAGCCAGTCTGCTGGCCGGCCTGTATCGATGTCGCCAGTCTGATATCCTTCAGCTCTTTGGACTGTTCCGTCACGCACTTCTGGTAGAAGTCGTGCTCTTTCACGTACCTAAAATAAATTATCAATGTCCCTAACGGATTCCAAATACGAGTATTCCAATACAAAACTGACTTTATATCGCACAGATTTTTTTGGGTGCGTCAGTTTTTTTCTAATCCTACTGACTGCCATACTAAATTAAACGTTAAAAAAATGCCCGACATTTAAAATGGACGGTGACTCCATTTTAAACGCCTTAAATTTTTATTAGGTGTGCTAAATCAATAACATTTGAACAGTCTCCAAAACATACCCCTCTTTAAACATAGCAGAAAAATCAAGTCTTACCACAATAAGCTTAAATGATTGTTTGTGGTGGATGGTTATTTTAATGATGCCATTTCGTAAATCGACTCTTATTTTCGAGATATTACCAGACAGGGGGCCAGCGGTTTTCGGACAGATAGTCCCTCGAGGCGATGCCGATGTGACGCAGAGCGCGTGCGCGGCACACGCGGTCGTATGCGCCGCACAGGCGCCACACACACCAATCCGCCAGGTTGTGTGCGTTGTGCAACTACACACAGAAGCTTTTAATGCGAGCAAATGAGCGAACAGGTAAATGACTGTAAATTTAAGTAGACACGCATTTTACAAAAAATGCATGTTCGTTAGCAGCTTATAAGGAATGGAGAAGAAAAAAAAACAGAGTGAGAGATGTAGGTATTTGAAATATTTACCAACATTGAAACTACTTTACGTCGATTTTCCAAAAATAATAGTAGGACCTCATTTAGGTTTGCGTATGTATACTGCAACCCGGAAATTACCGCAATCTAGTTCCACCGCAACAAAATCCTGGTCACGGCACCGGAAAAATCTACTCAGGTGGAATAAACAAATACAAACTTGATCAGAACTATTGTTTTGGGTGACGCCAAGTTATACCTACGTTTTAGTGGCCAATTATTAAGATCATGTAAACACCTTACAAATACCTTAAGCCTTCAGAAATCACAGTTTGGTTTCAGATTTTCATTATAATAAACAATGCAGAATTCATAACCTTGCTTTTATGCGAACTTTTAAGGGAAAAAGTCACAATACCTTAACAGGCTCCAACAGCGAAAGAACAATCTCAACGACTTGATCATCTTCTTCACACAGTCTGTAAACAGAAAAACGTTGAACATTTACAAAAACAAATTGTATGACAAGGAAGACATGCTTGTGGGCGGACCCGCTCGATGGCAGGGTTATCGGGTAAGATGATCAAACTAATGTCAACACCTCCCACTACTAAAAACTTTTTTTTGTTGGCAATGAGAAGGCATCGAGCACACAAGCCACCTGATGATACGCGGATTCTGAAGCCTATAGAAATTGCCAATCTCAACACTGTTCTATGATCCTATCCAGTTTGGTCACCTATATCCTGGTGCTGTAGCTAAACAATGACCCTGGCCACCACGAGGTTGACGAGGCTGTTCATGCACAGCCAGTTGGCCAGCTCCAGAAGCTCCAGGCAGCTCGCCGGCTCCACTACTGGTATCCTATTATATCCAGTCCTGTCACTCACCTATCCTGCTGCTGCAGCTGGTCAATGACCCTGGCCTCCACCAGATTGACGAGGCGGTTCATGCACAACCGGTTGGCCAGTTCCAAAAGCTCCAGGCAGCGCGTCGGCTCCACTACTGGTATCTTGTCGCAGTAGATGTAGCATAGAAGGATGTGGAACGCGTAGATTTTCACACCGGGAAATGATATCTGAGAAGGATTTCACGTAAAATTATGAGTACAATAAACAATTTACACATACAAATACGTACCAAAAAATTATCTAGAAGTCAAGTTTAAGGTCTTTTGGATCTTTTTGTTCTAACTGCAAAGGTTGATATGAAAAGCCTATTTCTCTGGTTTGAAAATTGACATATATTTTTATCAACAGGTGTATCCCAATTCGCAATTCTTTTCAGGTTTCCACCGGGTTTATTTTGTTATTTTGGCATAAACTGAACTAATATTCCACAGGAGCAGGACATTTATGTCTACTACTTACTGACTGCCTACAATAATTTCAATACTCTTACCACTCTGGAGGTACTCTCCCTGAAATGCCCCTGAAACATGGCCTTCATAGGGTCGCAGCGAGCCATGAGGATTGCTCTATGTGACAAGTATATGCCGTCGTCCAGGTCAAACGTGATGTCAGCGAAGAGATTCTGGCCAACGTACATCTCGCGAAGTCGCTGCGGCAGTGGCTGCATAAATAAATATATTATAAACATCTAAAATATCAGGGGACTATGTTAAACATTAATTTAGTCCCACACGTAGCTCTAAACAGCAACAAACATCCAAAATAAAACATCGAAGACTCAGAAAAAAATATCGACCTGGTCACATAAATATTTGTATCAATAACTTTGTTAAAATCGAATGTAATTAAGCAGATTATATCCCTCTGATGTACGGTCACCAGCTTTAATTTGGGACCCATTTCAAGAAAAATATGCTTGAAGTCGTCAATGTCATTAGAGATGTCAAGTCATTTGTAACTTTTAGGATACTCAACCTTATTGTTGTTAAATGTCAGATTGACTTTCCCAAATTAAATTTCCTGACTGTACCTACTCGTAATTACATTTTCGAAGCCACACACACTCAGACAGACTGACTAACCTAGGCATGAAACTGTCTTGTATTCCTTTTTTTGTCGGGAGTAAATTCATCCTCTGCTTATTCCAAAGATACATAAAGACTTACCTCATGAATCTTGTGCATGAAGACCTTGTCAAATAGCAGATGCTGGTCGAGGATGAACTGTATAAGTTTGGTCAGCTCGATGAACCCAAGCAGTTCTGCGGCCTGGCGGATCTCCTAAACACCACAGTAAACAACAATGTAAAAGCTACGATTTTAATAATATGCTTAGAGTGAGAGAATACTTTTTAACTGGACTATTCCTAGACTACTTATTTACTTTCAAAGTCATCTTTTGAATGGCACAGTCGGCAAATCACGTAAAAAGATTTTATTCCGTATGTTAGTTTTAGTCAGTATGTTATTTCGCTAACATAATGCGTAAACATAATTATGTCGTCTGAAGCACGAACAAATTGAAGTCGAACGTAGCCTCGTGCCAATTACTGCCAAGTGTCATTCGAAAAAAAAACGCTTCCTAAATCCTGTCACATTGTACAACTATGAATTCTGTTTCTGAATAGGTATAATAATATGGAGCAGTTGGATTGAAAACCATTTTCGCCAACTATTTATACTATTTCCTGGCTACATTATTCTTGTAGTAAATTGAAGTCGAACGTAGCCTCGTGCCAATTACTGCCAAGTGTCATTCGAAAAAAAAACGCTTCCTAAATCCTGACACATTGTACAACTATGAATTCTGTTTCTGAATATAATAATATGGAGCAGTTGGATTGAAAACCATTTTCGCCAACTATTTATACTATTTCCTGGCTACATTATTCTTGTAGTAATCTGTCCTTTGTTATGTAATGTCACTATTAAATGTTTTTCTTTCTTTCTTTTCTTTCACAATAAGTAACGTTAAGGCTCAAGACATTTAAATCAACATATTGTCACTGACTTCCTGCAAACAGGTTCCATGATAACTTAACTATTTGGGAGGTTAATTAAACGATGTAAGTTCACATGATATATCATATCTAAATAGACTGTGCCACTTATTAAATAAAAGACACACTGTGCTTCTGTTATCTTAGAAATCTCATTGCCCACTTGCTCTCTTTAGATACCTACTCGTACATAATACCCACGGCACGGCGAACTACATCTCTTTCCCCTTTTTAATATCGAATGGCGAGTGAAAAGGATGAGAATTAGACAATAGTGAGCGATGAGATGTTCTAAACCGCGGGTTCCGATATTCAATCGCTCTTGTTCTAAGGTACGATTACTGAAGATATGATGTACTTGTCTATCTTAAATTTTTCAACACGACAAGGCTGGCTCGAAAATCGGAATCCGCCGTAAGAGAATATCCACACTGGGTAGCCATTTGATGGATGAAGAGCATGTAAAATTTGAAGGAAAAAGTTGATGAACAGCTAAACGGCTTTGTGGAATACAGACCAGTTTATTAAACTGCCTGACCACACAAGCAAATAGCAATTTGAAAAGCCATTTACTCCTGGCTACATTGAAGTAGGTTCCTACAGTTTTATCTCACGAAAGCGGGTGGGCCATAGTGCCCATACTTGTGTAGATTCACGTGCACGTTGTCTATACGCTTGACAATGACAAGTATGACCATGCCGCTTTCGTGACATAAAACAACTGTAGCATAGATGAATCGAAAACCAATAGCTGGTCAATAATTCCACCGCGGCGCGCACTACGCACTAGAGTACGACAGCGAGTGGCGAAAGAAAAAGGGCGGCAAATTAAAAATATGACTAGCTGGTAACACGCATAGCAACTGGGTACTCATGATGTGATTGTTTCATAGGAAAAATTGTTGCCATCGTCGTTATCGAAAATGTATAGGATTGACGTAAACTGCCAGAAGGTCGCGTCAAATGCTTATGTCAATTCCATACAGTTTGACAATTTTCGAAAATTGTTTACGATAGCGTTATGCATCTTGTCTAGGGTCTCAGGATAGAATTCCTCTAAGTATGCTACATAAGTATGTTATATACTTACATAAGCTTGCTCTTCTACTCTATAGAAACTAGATGAATATGGCAGGGTAATAGAAAACAAAATCTTGTAAGTGACCTGAGTAATGAAAATACTGTCTGTTGTTTTTGTACATATGAAAAAAAAGCAAATCGTTGCGAAAAGACAAAAAAACAGTGCAATAATGTCATAAATGTAATAAAAAATTAATCACTACAAAATGTTACTGTAAATGTTTTCGAAAATAAATGTATCTTTATGATTTATGCGTTATTTAATATAATAAAATTTACCAGTAATAATCCAATTGCAGCGGACTGCAGAACACAGTGTTAATAATAACATTATTGTGATAATTAATAATTATAATTTATCTTTTTAATTATAATAGAGATAGGAAGGGCTTAAGCAAATCGTGTTGCGGAGCTGAAAGTCATAATATAATAAAAGTTTACTTTATTTTGAAATATATAAAAAATTAAGCTCAAGCATTAGTATTTTTTTAATTTTACCTTCTGTTTGAAGGCTGCGCTGTCCAAAGAGCCTGTGTAGACGAAGTTAATGATTTCCTGCATCACGGTGTGAGAAATGAGCTTGCTCATGGTCACTATCGTTTGTGTTTGAGATGTGGCATGCTGAATTTTGTCACACTGTAAAAAAATAGAATAACATAAATTACAGTAGATTTTGTGTCCACCTGCCAACTCCTTCATCAGATTAACTAAAAATTTCCACTAAGTTATTTTAAATTGTGATTGATTCCATGAGCTAACTCTACACCTAGAGCCCAGCCAGTGGCATCACATGTCAACAATTATCAGGAAATCTGGGTACCTTAAAGACTGAATCAGTGATTATGGATTTTACGAAGTCAAAAAGAAATACCTAAGGTTAAATGATTACTTTTAGTTTCTGCTTCATAAATCTACTAATATTACCGAGGAAATGTGAGTTTCTGTCTGTCAATTTGTTAAGCCTTTACGACAACCAGTGAACCAAAATTGATTATATACTTTTACACGGAAAATTTGGTGGTTCTCAAGGGAATACGATAAAAAGATTGAGTGGTAAGGTGGTATGTTATCCAATTAAACTGTCCTTAACTTGGCAGTGTTTTATTCGAGATACAATTCGTAACCTGACTGAGGTTTACCTTGACAACCCTTATAGAGTTGATAGCGGGATGATTGACTTCTCTGTAAAGATCTGGCGGCTTCTTGCAGCTGTCACTCAGCGTCAGAATCTGGCAAGACGATCGCCGCTTTATTTGATCCCATACTCTGAAAGAAACAAGACAAATGATGGGTCACAATGATGGTATTGACGGTAAACGATCACCGTTGCCATCTGAGGTATAACATGTTCCTAACCCTGCAATGAAGGAGTTGAAGAATGGAAAAGGATGGAGAATTTAACTAATCAACAATTGGGGTCAGTTGACCTAAGAGTATTGAACAAGAAAGGAGGAGGAAATATTGTAAAGAAGAAGAAGAAGAAAGAAGATTATAGTGTTTTACAAATAATATTCTTCCCTAGTAGCACACACACACAGCAGCAGTGCCATTTGCAATATTTTGCATAAAACATTAAATTTGCTATACTTTACATTGTTTTCCACGAAAAACAATGAGAAAGAAATTACTGAAACCCCGTAGATCGATACAATTAGCCCACAATTGCATTACCTAGTTCATAAAGTTTTTCTTTGAAATGTTTAGCTACAGTTACTAATTCAAGATTCCTTGGAGGAAGGTTTACCTATAAAAAAGGCCAGATAACTTTAACAGCTGACATTATACATGCTACAATTAATTTAGCATTAACAGACGTTTTTACAAATTATATAACAAGTACTCTTATCTTTAGCATATTTTACCTCATTTGCTTCGCTTGGTCCTGTCTTATCAAATACTCTGTATCTTCGTTGAATTCACCCGTAGTCGCCTCACCCATGCTGCTCACCTACACAATCCAAGTAGGTTAACTTTATAAAACTTACCTTGAGGTGACATGAAAGTTAAGTCAAAAAAACATTTCGCTTCTTACTCATACACTATGTAATTTGAGTGAGACGTAACCTCAACTCTCGTGTTTTACATATGACACGTATAAGGTTGACTGAGTGGAATGAGCAATTAGTCTTTTCACACCACCTGCTCGACAATGCCAAATTACATATCATGCAAACCTTACGCAAACCAAATCATTAAAGCCCTTGGCTTTAGCCGGGGTGTAATGTTGTACTGAATCTCATTATAACCCGCTGGGTTGTAATATTTTCACTTTTCATAGTTCTTATTACAATGGCCTTAAAGTCTAATTTCGTAATAAAAGATCAACAAATACTCGAAGGCCGGGCGCGGCGCCGCCGCCACCGCCGCGTCCAACCTAATTTGAAAATCGAACATTTTCTAAAATCGAGCTGGCCACGGCGGCAAGCTGAATGGAACACATTTGAAATTAAACAAAAGCCGCGAGTATTGTAAGACGCTGCAATAAAATACATTGGTGATAACTGCAAAGTTTTAAATAAATATATCAAAATTGAAGAAAACATCAAATATCAATTTTCACTTTTAATTTTAATTTACTATAATAAAACGCTGTTTTTAGTAGACTCGCTTTTTTATTGTCTCGCAAAAGGTGAGAAAAGTAGAGCACACTCCTCGGGGATAAAGCTGTTTTCGTCTTGGGCTTGCGCTTGAACCCCTCACTGCGCTCAGGACTCTTCTTAATTCACTCGCTTCGCTCGGGAATTAACTCTTAACACCCTCGCTGCGCTCGGGAGTTAAATCTGGAGTCCTTCGTTACGTTCAGGATTCAATATCGCGCCCGTGACATAAAACTGTGCTTTATCCCCTCGGTGTATAATCTACTATTATACAGGTCTGATGGACTGTCAGAAGCTGCCAAGTGCCGAGTAATGCAACTTTTGCGGGTGGTAGGACCTTGTGCAGGGTCCGTCCGGATCGCTACCACCATCTTATCCATTAACCTACCGCCAAACAGCAGTGTTCGCATTGTTGTGTTCCGGTTTGGGGATAAGACAGCCGGTGAAATGACTAGCATAGAGGCATTCCATCTTAGTCCTCAGGGTTGGCAACGCATTTGTAGTCTTAGGATTGCATTGCAGTCTTGTGAATGCGAATGTCTATGGGTCACAGTTTCCGCTTACCATCGGGTGGCCTGTGTGCTCATTTGACTTCTCTATGCCATAAAAAAATATATGCAAAAGACACTTATTGGCAGGTTTTCTCTGTTTGGAACTTGTGGTTTATAAGACGAGTCCGTAAAGTTACGTCATGCCTACCATGCTGCTTTCGCTGGAACTGCGAGCTAGCTCAGCGGCGCGGGCGCAGTCAGTGGCCAGCAGGCGGTGGAACGCCTCGCACGCCGCCGCCATCATAAACCGATGCACAGGGAAACCTTTAGCGCCGCAGATAATCACCATGTCGGAGAAGTACTGGATAAAAACGGCATGTATTAATGACTCCCAACAGTTCTGCAGTTTATCAACTTCGTTCGCTATCGTCATGGGTTATTATTACATTGCATGCAGTTACGGACGCTTCCCTTCCCCGCCAATCAGTCCGCTCCCGCTGACGCCTGTAATAAATGCCTCGCTCCCGCCAGTCTGTTACCCCGTGAGATGGTCACGCACTAATTTGTTCGTCTGTAATAGTCTACTTTTAATGCGTAGCGTGGGTGGGGCAAGATGTACCGAGGAAAAGGTGAGGGTTTCACTGGATCTGGACGACATGACATGAGACTTATCATTGTTCTTTTCTTTGAGGAAGGCCCATGTCCAGCACTCCAGGTCTTTCGGTTTATATGATGATGTTACATTATGTATACGAGATAGTGCCTGATAAGTTTCTAGATTGCCACGTCATTTTTAGTCTGTTAAACTATCTTGGAGAAAACAGAAATACAAACTAGGTACCTATAGCTGAATTTGATATGATCTCAGCTCTAGAGTTTATTATGCCCACTTTCCACTGCAACTTCAGCTTACGACGGTGACTTTAAAGAGGTTAGCTCGCGTTTGAAACACTTGGGGGTCACCGTTGTAAGCCAAACGGAGTCCGTGCGGAGTCCGCTCCGCTCGTAGTGGAAAGCGGGCATTACTCTTCCACGGGGTTATCCAATATATCGCCAGAAAGATGAACTTACTTGTTGACGCAGCAGCGTCGTGGTGTTCTCCAAGAAGCTGCTGTTGACTGGAACTACGTCGGGCTCCAGAGGTCGCGGGGGTCTGAATGGTGCCTTAAACAATTCAAAAAGTAGATCAATAATAAATTCAATCTACCTATTCATCAAATTATGTAATTATTAAAGAAAAGTGACGTTTAATAAATACTAAGACATTGTGTTCTTTTAGCTATGTCCAAAGGAAGACCATGGAAACCGCAGGTAACTTTTACAACAAATCCGCATATTTGGGCGGAACCATCGGAAAGTCAGCATTAGGGATGTCCCATTTTGTCACCAAACCAGGTTCATCTAAAACCTGGTTTCTTATAGTGATTCTTGATGAATCTCGCTTTATATTACATTAAGCAGACCAATGGACCGGCTTTTAAGTAGTAAACTATTATCAATGAATTCATTCAGGTCCCTGAGAGCCCCAGTAGTTACCACCTTACCTGCAGCAAGGGTCTCTGCACTCTCTTCAAGTTGGTCATCCAGAACCGCTGCTGACGCCTCGCGATGAGCGCCGCACGAATGGCGTTCTCGAACACTTCGTTGATCCCATAGTAAGTGAACACGGAGGTCTCGTAGTAGTAGATACCGTACTCCGCAGCTAAGGCACGTCCTTGGTCTGGCATTACAAGGTCACTTTTCCTAGGTGTTCTGTTGAAAATGAAAATTGTGCATTTGAACAGAGCTATCAAAAAATAGATCGCCATTAAGTATATCAGTTCAATTTGATTAGAAAGGAAGAAAGAAGATGGAAAAACATTTAATTGTGACGAAAACAACAAAGAACAGAGAAATACGGAGAATGTAGTCAAGTAATAGTCCCAACTCAGCGTAATGCAGGCATTTAACTCAGCGCTAGTCTTCTGTTGGAATTGTTGGAACCATCAGGTGAATAATTGAATACCTTTACTAAGTTTACCTTATAAACGGACTCCGGTCCTTGCAATAGTTCAAATATGTCTCGTCTCTGTACATGTAGCGCAGATCGTTTTTACAGCCCACCAGCAGGATCGGCGTGTTCGGGCAGAACCGTCTGGAAATTAAAGATTTTTGTTAAAAAAATTAAGGACTCTTCAGAAAAGACGTTACTAAGGATTAAGGATCGCAATAGTTTTTTTTTAAACGCTACCATGATATTTGTCTGTCGGTCGAGGCGCTTTTTTATTGATTTATAAAGTTGATGATTATTATATTTAGGTAATTAACGTGAAACTCGAAGAAGATTACCCTAGTTTTTGAAAACTTACCGAATTTCTGGGTACCACATAGCTCCGCAGTTTCTCAAAGATATAGGATTAGTAACTGAAAAACATAACAGTACTACGTCAGACCTGGAAAAGAAAAAGAGTTCCATTACATCTGCTTCTGTGCCTAACTTTTTGATGTCTGCTTTCCAAGTCAACTATATTTTCCTTGTCTGAATCCTTATTACTTAGTAGGAATTTATATTTATAAGGGCACATTTTTTACCTTCCATAAGCAAATCTCCTATCTTTTTCGTGGTCTCCAAAAGTGTCCCATAATCTTAAAGACACGTTGACGCCGTCAACAACTTCCCATGATCTCTCCAGTACCTAAAGTAAAGAAATTAAACGATAAAAATATAATATATTATTTTAACAACGTTGGGCCCAAATGTAACCCTCGGGGGATTCTGTCAGAAGGTTGTCCCTAGAGATTAAAGTAACACTCACATCCTTATAGATCCGGTACTGGTCGATGGCCCACACTGTGGGCACATGCGTGGTCATCAGCTGCGCGAGTGACACGTGCTTGTTGCACGCGCGTGCGCAGATCAGCCGCGTCTTACCCACCGCCGTGTCGCCCACCACCACGCATTTCACCAGCTCCTGATGGGGCTGTTCATTGTCCATGCTCTGCAGATGTGGTCAATGAAAAGTTAGAGGAAAGTGTCTGCCGAAGTTTGGAATAGAGGGCGCTGTATGGAGTGACATTGCCAACATGATACAATTTTTGGCCAAAAACTGCAGGTGGTCTACTCGATAAAACCTTATCGCTGACGGCATGTCATCGTATTGTTTCAAAGTCAGCTCCCATTATTGCCAAGTACATTAGAGATATCATAACGTTGACGTTATACCTACCTTATAAGTATTTCAAAAGCAATAAGGATTTTAAAAGTAGAATAGATCTCCAGGGCGTCTGAACAAGCAATATTGTTTTGGGCCATTTGAGTATCTAAGAGCCGTATTAATAAACTGAATCTCGTCTGTAACGCTCGTCTCAAGATGCGTCAAAAATGACAGTTTTCAATGGCTTGATGTTGACATGTCTTGAGACGGCATCTCAGCCATGATGAGTTTATTAATACGGCCCTTAGACATTTTTTGCTCTATGGAACTAAGTGCTGGCCAACCAAAGACACTAGATTAATCTCCTATGATGTTAACAAAAATAACTACTTGTTTCAATAATGTCGTCAATATAAGTCACCATTGTATAATTTATTTTAAAATTCCTCACACTCGGGACACTAAACAAAATCTAGGCTGGCTCATAAATATTGGGCCATCCAATCACCGTATATACATCCTTTATCGAACTGACTGCCTTCATTCTCCTAAAGAAAAACTACAGTCTGCCAATTTGTCCGAAATCAAAACAGCCTGTTTTCTCAGGCAAAGGACCTCTGCACACAAAAACAGGTTGGTCTCATCGAACTCTGCTAGACTAAAAATGAACAGTAGAGGTCCACATGCGATAAAAAATTATAATAGCCTGCCTAAAGACCTAAAAGAAGAAAAAACATATACCACTTTCATCTATAAACTAAAAATATTTTTAATCAAGAATTGTTACTACACTTTGTCAGAATACCTAGAAAATTAATGAATTAAGTAGATGTGTAGGAAAGTATTCAACTTGTAATTTTTTTTCTGTGTCAATGTAAATATTTAAAAATTTTAGATATATAATAAAAAGAGAGCTTGATTTTATATTGTAAACTTTTTAGTGTAATATTTGTAAATTTTTGTTATTATATTTAGGTTGTTTAATTTAGTTTTTAAGATTGCTATACCCTAAAAGGGTCCATGTATAGAACTTATAAGAAGACATGTAAGACCTCTGTAAACACCATGGACGCAATAAATTGAATATGAATATGAATAATAGCCAAATAAATCCGTAAGCATTATACAAAACTTTAACTTCTGCGTAGAATTCAGTTGAATAACTCTCGTCAATGTAAATGGAGTCCATTACCAACCCCCGCGACCTCATTTTGATACATTAATAACCTGGATCGAGCAGAGTTCTGATTCGGTAATCTAGGTCAGACGAGGCCGGCTACAGATGTTATTCTCTGGATTAACGCAGAGTTAAGACCCAGTTTCATTGGTTGTAGAAATTCATTGAAGGGTGGTTTTAACATTATACGCTGGAAGATATTGCAATGGTGCAATGTATGACAAAGCATGCCAATGACGGCAATGACCAATGATACTTAGCCTTCAGCTCGCTGGCCATTTAATATTTTGTTCAGAACTTCATAACGTTATGAAAAATATCGTTGTTATAACGTTATATTTCATTAGTGTTAAAAAATTTAGTTCATCGATATTTTTAGGGTTCCGTACCCAAAGGGTAAAAATGGGTACCGTATTACTAAGACTCCACTGTCCATCTGTCTGTCACCAGGCTGTATCTCATGAACCGTGATAGCTAGACAGTTGATTTTTTTACAGATTATGTATTTCTGTTGCCGCTAACACCAAATACTAAAAACGCGCGAGAATAATGATGTATTTACAACGTTATCGTAATAATAATAAATAAAAAATACTATTCGAAAATTATCAGAATACCTGAGGAGAGTAAATAATTAATGTTTTTGGGTTTTGTATGAACAGATGTACTTACTTACGGAATAATCAATCCACATCGGTTGGATAAATTTGTATATTATCTTGCTGTCTCGGTCAGCTTCAGGACCAAGGTAAAGTCGGCATTAGTCGGAGATATGGATCTGAATAACCATGACGCCTATGTGTCTAATCTTTGGGTACATTAAACCTGATCATTTTATTTTAACTGTTAAACGTGAAATGAAATGAAAATTACACGAAATGACATTACAACGTGTAGTCACGTTCCGAAAACATCAACAAATTGCCTCTTTATTCAGCTTCTGACGAAAATAGAAGTAATGAGTCCTCCCTAATTGAGTTGTTATGAGCCTCACTTATTATTCAAGTGCGTCAGAAGATGCGGATCTTGTCCTTTATACTTGGTAAGTGTTTAGCGAGTGTCTAGTACTAGTGGATGTCTAGTTACTAGACTCTAGTACTACTGTCCGACCGAGACTAGTTTAGTAGTAGTCTTACTTTCAGCGAAAACCGTAACCGTACCTTCCATAGTTTATAAGGCGCTACGCTGGTACTGCTTTTGTAACAATTATGGGTAACTTCTGCCCGCTAGTAATTTCAGCGGTTGTCTTATCCCCATACCGAAACATAACAATGTCAAAACTGCTGCTTGGCGCTGGGTTAACGAAGGTCCCGCATTTTTTTTTAAATTTTATTAGTATATTTAAATTTAAATGTCATGATGATAGAGAAAGTGGAATGCGAGAAAAGCAGTGTTACGGAACTCAGTAAGGGGTTTTAAGGATGTCGCTTATGCACTACGTAAATTAACAATAACATTTACCTACACATAAAAAATATAGCATCACAATAATGAAAAAAAAAACAAATTCTTTTCTTGTAACTAGGCACCTATTTATGAAATAAATCGTATGATATAAATTATTATTTTTTTCACTTAAATGGTCACTTTACGGCATTGACACAAAAACACCGATGAATTCAGACAAAAAAAAATATGTTAGGTAGGTAGGTACATACGTAAGTTTGTACCTACGTGTTTTGATAAATAGAAAAATCGAAAATAGAAAACATCTTTATTTGTTTCTGCTTACATAATATCACATCCATCGCTGAAGTTTCCTTTTAAGTAAAAAAAAACCTGTGCCAGGAGACCCCGCTCTTCTATAGCATATAACTTACATATAACTTAGGTACTGTTCCTAAGTTACATGTAACTTAGGAACAACTAGATAATAGAAAAAAAATATTAACAATATAATATTATTATTTTATTACAATATAATATTAACAATATAAAAAAAATATTAACAAAATAGGTACCTACCTATACAAAAATATTTGAAGAGCATTTAAAATATTGGAAATTAAAACGAAGTTATCAAAATCAACAGTATACAAAATACAAAATAAGCTAGCTAGCTTTAGCTATTTGGCGACAGATATGGCGCAAGCAGTACTCATTTCCGATATTGAATTAAAGTTTTAGGGGAACAAGTGCAGCTAGCGCCATCTACCATATGAATTAAAGTTCAACTTTATTCTGGCGCGATAGGTAGACATGTTTTTTTTCCCTTATGAAACAAAACAACATGACTGTTAACGAATGTCATTAAGCTCTTTGACAACAGATGGCGCAAGCAATAGTCGTTACTAAACACTCAAAATTGGAAAATAGCTGTGATGCAAACCATATTAAATACGGAATCCTCAGTACTCGTGTTCGACTCGAAATTAACCGGTTTTTTATCAATTTTCCAAAACATATTTATAGAGGTTGTAACTATTTAATATTTTAACAAAATCCTAGTTATTCGTTTGATCACAGTCTTTGAATAGAATTATTGAGGCTACGGACAGACGCACTAACCAACAGACAAACCGAGACGGTGGAATTATGAGAGTTACTTCATACTTAGAGTATGAAACCGTAAGAAAAATAACAAATCAAGTAAGTTGCTGCAGAACTGTTATACGGACATGCACCAAATGACCATTTTATCTTTATTATTTTCAGTAAAGAAATTGTGGTTAAAAGGCGTATTGGGTTCGTAAGATTGCATTATTATAATTACGTATTATTCTTTAAGTCGAAAAAACAAAATCAAAATGAACATACCTACGTGCAAATATAAATAATTAAGTTAATCAATTATTCATATTTTTCACACAAAAGCAAACACGCTTAAAATTTCTAATTTAGATACGTAGAAACAAACGAATATGCGCATCAGATTAAGGAATAGAGTTAGATATAGGTAAGCAAAACAAAGAACCAGGACCTAGGAGGTACTTTTCGTACGAGGACCAACCAATACAGTAAATCGCCTCCTAATAAAGAACATAAACATAACGATACGCTTTTACATATTCTGAAGCATCCTAGATTAAATCCAACGCAACGAATCATCCATGTATCCCACTATAAAATATAACCTAAAAATCGATACCCAAAATTATGTAATAAACTTACGATTCCTTTCACGTGACAAATCGTTGCACACGCCAAACTATAATGTTTCCAAAGATCACCTGCCCATGTTCACTTCACCACACCGTATTTAGGAGAACGTTTGCTTTTCAGAACCGCTTGGGATTATCTCAACAATTCCATGGCGGTACGGCGTGAAGTTGACTTTGCAGCAGTGCAGTCTGCGCATGTCTAAATAAGCGACGCAGTACACAAAGAGGGACTCCATTTAATTTGTTATTGACAATTTTTCATGTCACTGAACTTGAATCGCTGGTCAGAGATGACCATTATTTCATTAAAGCAAATTGCTTCCATGTGTTTTTATATTGTTGACGTTTTTGCATTGTTTAAGCGTTTACAGGTTTTTTGTTAGTTTACAAAACTTTATTGAAATTAAAAAAACATTTTAGGGATCTATCATATTAAATGTATCTAATATAGGAAAGTATAATTTTCTCCTCTTATCTTGGAAGTTCCACTATGCGCCTAAAAATTGCGAATAGCAACATGTTTCGTTTCCGCAATAAATTTTGATACAGTGGAAGTACACAGTTGGTCCACAAGTTGTTGGATTTGGCAGAGTTTCCGGCGCGGCTTGGGCACGTTTTGTCATTTAATTAGCAGATAGCAACGTTTAACTTTAGCCATAAACTACATTGAAAATTTAAATAATACTAGCGGTTCCCGAGCCCACTTCGTCGGGCAATAGTTCCCGTGGGAATTTCGGGAATTCCTTTCTTAGTGCACCTCTACGGTACCTAAGCTACGTCCCTTCCAAATTTCAAGTGCCTACGTTTAGCCGTTTAGGCTGTGCGTTGATATGTCAGTCAGTCAGTCAGTTTCTCCTTTTATATATTTAGATGTACATTTTTAGTCCCGTGTGGTTGCCGGGTTAGAGTGCCACTCCATATCTTCCCGTGGATGTCGTAAGAGGCGACTAAGGGAATAAAGGCTTGTAAGTAGTATTGTTAGGCGATGGCCTTGCAACCTGTCACTGGTAGATAAATATCTTAGCCTAATTGTGCAAAATGTGATTATCAACAAATTTTTAGAGTTGTTGGTAATCCTGTAGCTCTGCCTACCCCACTCTGGGAATAAAGGCGTGAGTGTATGTATGTATGTATGTATGTATTTTTACATACCTAGTTTCTTGTTACTCGCCGCCTGACGTTCTGAATGTACGCTATCTTTCAAACTACGCAATGGATTTTAATGCGGTTTTCACAAATAGATAGAGTGACTAAAGAAGGTTTTATGTAGGTATAATAAATTCTGATTAATGTTCGGGTGTATCAGAAAACTCACATTAACCAAAGTGAAACGAGGGCAGGTCGCTAATTGTGAATATAATGTTAAAAAACTAGAGAATCTAAAAATACTTATTTTTTAATTAGGTATGTCATCATTATTATGATGTAAAATTGATTAAAAAGTTAGCCATTTTCTTTTTAAGGAGTATTCTTGTTCCATCACATTGACTTCGAGTTTACGGCCGTATTTTAAAATATTTATTTGAAGATGCTATGTCAATTTGATGGGTCGACTCTGGGTCAACTATAGCTACATTTTCATTTCACAGGAAAGTGTCAAAATTGTAAGACTCGTTTTTAAACCTGAGGTAAATGCACCCATCATGGATAGTGGTCCAGTGATGAACTATAAAAATATTAACAGACAAAAACGCACTTTCAAAAGATTTATTTCTAATAGAGGTAGGCCCGAAGTATTATAATCTTATTTAATTGTAAGGCATTAGTGTTTTATAATATGTAATTACTTTTATTTGTTCATAACTAGAGCACTGTAGCACTGTTCATGATAGGTGCATTTACCTTTCTTTACTTTTCTAGGAATTACAGTTCACCAAATTATGATTGGAAGAAACAAACGTACTTTTGACATTATGGTGGTTAAATGAGGAATGACAATTAATCGCAACAAATTGCACCTGCCAAACAAAATTACCTTGGTAGTAATAAATAATAAAGTCTGCCTGACAAGCTTACGAAGTTGTCTATTGACTATATTAGTCCATTACATTATGTTTTGCTTGGTACTGACGTCAATAGCGACCTTTTGTTTTTCTCTCTGAATAGCTACTGAAGTAAATAAGCGTGGGTTTGTCAGGTAACTGACATACAAAACAATTTGCAGAATATTATGCGGTAAATTCCACGCTAATAATGTTGGGTAGAAATTATTCTCAGTCTAAGGAGGATGAGCAAATCAATAACTACAAATCAATATCACGGGATATATAGGTTATTTTAAGTTATAAAACTTTTACTATGGCGGGTTGTCTCGAATCTTTGTGTTAAATATTTTATCGCAACATAAAGACAGTGGGAGAGTTCAAACAAACTACGTGTTTAATTGTGACATTTTAGTTCGGCCGTTGAAATTTCTTACAGTGATTTGACTTTTGCCGCCTTATAATCTAATAAAGCCCGGATGACGGGAAAAATGCACTTTTCCTAGTGCTTAATTAAACATCGACTATTCAATCGACGTCCTTACGAACAATTTTTGAATCAGAAATTTATTGATCAAACTCATTATCTTAAATGTCAGATTGATATAGAATGATATCTGGAAAAGAAGTGGAACTGCGTGGTACTGAAGTAATTCATAACCACTATGAATTATTTAAATCTGCCCCGATTACTACAGTAGAAATAGAACGGTCCTTTAGTTGGCTGAAATAGATTTTATCACCAATCGAAAGGAGTTTAAAATCGGATAATTTAGAAAAAATGCTAATTTTATATTACGAAAATTATTTAAAATATTAGAAAAATACAAACACTTAATTTTAATTTTACAATTATAATATTTCTGACATCCTGTTTCCGTCCAGTACATCGTGCTTTTTAATCCGCTCATTCCCGAAATACCAGTATTTTAAAATACCTGAATCTCAATATATCGGAACCCCAATAGTAAACATACAAATTAGGGTATTACTTACTATCTTTACCCAAAATTTCGAATCTGGTTTTTTGAGAACCTGGTAAAAAGAGTAGTTTTGATTTTGAAATACTGGTATTTTGGGAATGATTATGAGCTTTTTTATCGACATCAACTTATAAAATGTGTGTTCTCGCATTATTGAGACGTCAAGACATATTTTCTCCCGTCATCCGGGCTTTGCTTTATAAAAGTTAAATATCTATCCGATAAGATATCGCTGAATGCTATTAGTTCTTAAGCACCCATACATTGTTGCCCGTTCTTCATTATATTGTTGTTTAAAGTTTCTACCCTACTGCTAAAGATTCTTATTACCTTCCTAAGTAAAGTTATTGACATTTAAAATTTAAGTAAATGACCTCTTGCAGGTAGTGGTGTACAAAACTAATATGGAATTTACGTCAAATTTCAAATATAGAATATCGAACGGTCTATACACATGTGTTACAACTACATGCAAGAGGTCATTTACAAATGTTTCACCTATATGTATGTCAAGGCAAACCAATGGATTTCTGAGCCAATATGGAACTATGTTAAACTTTTAAGGTTTGGATTTAGTGCGTCAGTTTAACTTAGTTCCATAAATTGATAAGCAGTTCGTGTTCGGCCGTTTAGAAGTTTTTTTTTTTATCATTTATTCTGTAAGTAGGCCCTGTAGGCACTTTTACAAGTCTGAGTCTACCAGCGCTTCCAAAGAGACCACTGTTGAGAAGAAGCGCCGCAAGAAACTCAACCCATTTTTTAAAAATAAAAATAAAAAAATTATTGCCGCTCAGGCTCGAAAACCGTATGAAAATCCGTTAAGTCGTTTTTGATCATCGCTACACACAGACAGACATACGCAGCGGGGCAATTGTTCTATAACTACTCTCTACTCTATCTATGACCTGATAATAAACTTACCTAGTACAAGTTAAGCGAACTCTTTGGTAATCTAATCAAAAAAGGCCGAAATCAAGCAGACGTCATAAGAACATAAAAAGTTATTGATGGACGTCACGCTCTAAGAAAAAATCTGACAAGGAAGTTCTTCCAAGAGCAAAATACAAATAAGATTTTCCACGATGCGGCGTCGAAAATTCCGCTCCTTATGAGAACGAACTTAAATGGCGTACTTCGCGCTTCTCTGGAAAGCGCGCACTATAGAGAAATACAGATCGAATTATGAAAACGAGAAAATAAATTCCATGCTAGCTGCCAACGCTGAATTACCCAGACGTAACATGTCTCAAAAATGGAAGCGATACCGCTATAACTGCCAGAAGAATATTGCTCGAACGCTCCGTAAATGGTGCCCTGAAGGATCGAGAGTGTCGAATTTCATCGTTTATCTCACTACAGATCAGACGTTTGCTAATTTTCTTGTGAAAAGTGTGATTGGGTTCGTCGGGGGTATCATTCTGACATATTTCTGGTTTATGTTCTTCGTGTTCCAGCTGTCGATTTCGCTGATCCACGCGACCATCATGAGCTCTTTTATTGGCGTGTTGCTCACTCTTGGACTCGCCTTTAGCTATAGAATCAGGTTTGTGAAGCTTATTTTATATAGTCTTTAAATCTTTCGGAAAACGTTATTTAAATTAACGTCTGGCGGAATAATTTCGACAGAAGGGGTAAATGCGTCATTTATATTTTTTTAACGGAATGCAACGCTTTAAAACGCCTTGTGCGCTTGTCTTTTATAGTAATTTAAATAGTTACCTATATTTCTATATAAGGAAGCAAAAATAGTTTCAGAATGAGGTATTTACTCCGACGCCCGACTGGTATAAGTCGCATATTATCTTGATCATCCATTGCATTGTTTAAAACAACTAAGAGCATAAACGTAATTCAAGCCCTTATCTTTGAAAGCGTAGGTTTTTTACCCGACTACGGCGAGGCAAAGGAAGGGTAATGATTTATGGCATGTGGTGGGCAAATGAGTTGATTACTGACCTGATGGAAAGTCGTGACCTACCTATACCTACATAATTGCATGTGTGCGTTTTTACAGTAAAAGCTTCGTATAAAAGCGTTCAAGGGGAGACGGGACGAGGCGAGAATTGAAATCTCGCCATTTCCACTGGAAATTGCCATTTGTATCTATCACGAGCTCGCGATTAATATCAATAGAAAAGATTTGTTAGCTCGCGCGACCCGTTACGACAATTGTTTCCTTTGCAGAATTAAAGTACGGAACCAGAAATGGAGATGGCACCATGGACATATTCTTATTTTACAGAAGATAAAGGTTATTCATTTGTTTTGCAACAATCAATTTCGGACCGTATAAAATTTGAATTTAGAATGAAGTGTGAATTACTGGTGCCAGTCAGCCAAAAGTGTCCATCATTGGTTCCATCACCCTAACTTACACTATTGTACAGATGTAGTGAATAATCCTTTCCCATCGTTTTTGGTCAGATAACTTTGTATTTATCTTGCTTTCTCAGTTGGCTTATTGATGGGTACTGAAGCTAATTGAGAAAGCTAGATAAATGCGAATTAATCCGACAAAAAACGATGGGAAATGATTATTCACTACATCTGTATATCAGTGATATGCTTTATTATAAAAGTACGATGTATATCCTAAGGTCATTACTCTATAGATGCTACACGAGCGTTCCGGTGCGTTGCGACGGCGCAACGCTGCGATTTCAACAAGTTTTTTTTTTTAAATTTATTTACTATAAACAGCTATTATAATTTCTTAGTAGAGCGACGCAAATGTCTCAACGCTTCGTGTGGCATGCCGTTCTAATTTATATGTAGCACAACGCAGCGGGGACGATGCAACGCTTAGGCAACGCTCGTGTGGCATCCCTCATACTTGCATATAAAACTCTTCAGGAATTAACCGCAAATCCTAGGAGAGGGAATATTCCTTGGATACCCTAGGGGTGGACAGAGTTTTCTGAAAATCTACCCACCAAGGGGAAGAAGAAGTAACGGGAAACTAATTCTATAAAGTCGCGGGCGTCTGCAAATACAGCTGACTACAAAGAGATGTACCTATCCAGTTGGACCTTATTACTATCGATTTGTTGATAACATCGATAAACCAGTTTTTTTCTTCCTACAAGTTGTCAAAGCCGCCCCCAAAATACAGTGCAGTCAGGTGAAAAAGGGGATGCATCTCTTTATGGTCGACTGTACCTACAAGAACAAAGAACTGTTTCGCTGCAGTACACGCGATGGAATCCACCGCATTTGATAACTTGCCAAAACCATTACGCGAATGTGAACTGTAGAGGAAAAAGGAATTCGTATCCAGGCGCCTATCAAGAATGAAACAAGGCTCTGTTATCTCTCGTTGTGTCTTTCTTACTAATATTGAAGAAAAGGCAGTGAGAGAGAAATCCTTGCTAGGTTCACATTACATGCAATTGACAACATTTCATTTTGGTGACACCTGCAAATTACTATACGAATCGAAAGGGTTTTGCCTCCTGAACACGGCAAAATATTTATTTAGATTTATTTTTCTTTATTTACAAAATTACAAGCAAGTAAATAAAAATATCGAGTTTTACCAATACTATGCCTGAATAGATATAATACCATTGCCTTTTTCACGAGAAAAAAAGCTGTCAAACTTCAAATTTGACATTGACACTATTGACAGATGGATAGATACTTAGAGAATTATCGGTTGACATGATACTTTTTTATATACAGATTGGACTAACGTAATATGTCCATTGTGTCGTAGAAATGAAGTTACGCCCTTTTAGAATAAGTACATCTTAATCACAGACCACTTACCCTATAGACTCCGCATACAAAGGCGCCCCCGTAAGCCATGCTTATGCTCACAGAACACTAATTGGTTGCCATGGTTCTATTGGCGCGCACCACGACGCGCACACTTGATTATTCGTTGACTTTGAACTAGCCAATCACGGTGCACTTTCCGCCCCCCGCGCCCCGCCATTTTGGCTTAATGAGATACTAGACAAACTGTTCCGAAGCGGAGTCTATAGGGTAAGTGGTCTGTGATCTTAATAAATTAATAATAAAATAATTATTCATTCTAGAGAAAATTTAAAACTCTTAGTGTCTTCCTCCTTCCAAACAGTATCTATAAAACGAATAAAATTAAAGTCTTGAAAATATGAAATCTAGTCAATTATAAAGCTGGTTTTCAATAATGACTTTAAGATTATACTTTTAGTTCAATTAGTACTTTTGATTTCTAAATATTGCCTAATGTTATTGAAAAGTTATACAATAGAATTATGTAGTAAAGTGACACTTAACTTTATTGGCTAATTGCAATATGGAAAGAAAAAACTAAAACCCGTCTGGCTAATATTTTGACTGATGATGCATCCTTGTATCTGTTAGGGTTCCGTACGCCAGGGGCTCCGAATGGAATCCTATTGCTAATGCAAAGCCTCAGTAGTTCGTCCGCACGTTCAACATATAAAGAGATGTATTTATTGAACGGTAAAATAAAAAGGTGGATATTAACGGCGCAAAGCATCACTGGTAGATCACGTGACTTTTCGTATCACGTCTCTACCAGTGACGCGATTGGTTTTAAAACGAAGCGAAGAGAACGAAACGCTAGTTAGCGTAATTTATCTTGGCAAGGGCCTCTGGAGGTTTAGAGGTTTAGAGTTCAGGGTGATTATGGTGATGATGATGAATCGTTGCAGATGCCTAGTGTTCCTGCTCATCCCTCAGTTCTTCTCGAGGGTGGGGAGGTACACCCTGACGTGCTACGCTCTGGTGCTCATTCTCACAGGCCCCGCAACTAACACCCTGAAGAATTCCGAGGTGCTTTCGGAGTCTTTGGCCTGTGGACAGGTAAGATGTATATGGTATGGGGAGGCCAAATGAGAATAGACCACCTGCCCCCTATTTCACCATCCTGACAATGACAGGTGACAGATGACATTTCAGTGTACATGGCGCAGCTGATATGAATTCCACTGATGTGAAAGCTTGTTAAATTTGCAATAAATAGCAAACTGTCACCTGTCACCTATCATTATCAAGATGGTGAAATAGGGGGCTGATGGTAATTTGGGCTCTGAGACTCATCGATATTTGCAATTTTAAGACTACAATCCCAACACTACTAAGTTTTATATACTATTATATTATGTGAGTACCTATATGACATGTTAGAAGACATATTTGAAAAAAGAACATTCGCCTTATTCATTTTTGGTTTTGGTTAAGTACTTTAGATAACACTATTTTTTGAGGTTTGCCAATTACAAGAATAAAATGATTGATGAAAAATGGTACGTCCTGGCGTTGGTTTTTGAAGGCAGTTTTTTTCCTAACAAACAAAAAAAATATTCAAAATCGTTCTACAGTTGACAGAGACATTGATACTAATATAGAACCTCCTCCATTTTCGAAATCGGTTGGTAGTTGGTCGGTCGGCAATCTTCACGTTGCAATTGTCCACAGGCTTCAGAACCATGAGTACCTACAGGTGGTATTTGTATTCATTTGCCCTCACTGATGCCTTAAAAAAAAAGACCGCAAGCGTTTGAAAAAAGCGATATAAAGGTATGCTGTCTGATGCAAACGAACTAAACGACGTGGCTTTGACACCCAATCATAACTGCAGTTTTGGTTGTATGTTTTCTCTCTTTGACGTAGTGTTCATCGTGTATTGGGCTGATGAAATAATCACGTACATTTGGTATAAATGCCTAAACAAATACAGTACGAGCATAAAAACAATAGTCCCGCAATTGCAAAAGGCCCGTTTTGACAGCTGTCAATTCAGTACGAAAAATATCTTCAAAAGAAGTTGAAAGCTGTCAAAACGGGCCTTGTCGAACGGCAGGACTATAATCGGACTGTGGGAGTGTGAATGTAGGATTTTCACTAAAATAAACGTAACGAATTGTTCTTTTTTCATTGATCGCCATGATAACTTTGTTAGAAAAAGGTAGAATAGGTAAAGAAATGACGACTTAACAAAGGCATTTTTTCAACTACCTACGTAAAAATAAAAAGTATTGACAAATATTTCTAAGCGCAGTGGAGGGATCCAGGGATAGAGCTAGTTTAACACGTTTCAGCGATTTGTACCATTTATCTCTTAAATTGACTAAATGCGATCATAAATATCATCTTAGACGCGTAAATATCCATCCAGTACCTACTTAATAAGTTAACGAACTCTGACAACGGTCGTAACTGAATCCAATAAAGAGAATACTACAAAGTGAAATTTACCAAACAAAATTATTTTGTACGTAGCCGAATTGAGGGGACGTTCTCATTCTGACCTGAGGTGAAAAGAGGTCATAGACTTGGAAGGTTTTAGTCTGCTATACGTATACGAACTCCCGATTCATTTAAAAACTATTTATCAACAAAATTTATTAAACTCCCCGATTTAATAATTACGACCACTTTTATAGCTGCGGGCCTAGTATGGCTGCGTCTATACATACATACATACATACATACATACATAAACTCACGCCTTTATTCCCAGAGTGGGGTAGGCAGAGCTAAAGAATTACCAAAAACTCTAAAAACTTTTTGTTAATTCTGTAACCACATTTTGCACACTTAGGCTAAGATCAGTGTACTAGTGACAGGTTGCAAGCCCATCGCCTAACAGTACCATACGCCTTTATTCCCTTAGCCGTCTCTTACGACATCCACGGGAAGACATGGAGGGGCACTATAATTGTAACCCGGCAACCACACGGGGAACTGCGTCTATATCGCGTGTCAACAATGGATAAAGCATCCGTCACTCTCGTACTTATTGACGTGTCGGAAGGTGACGGATGCCTTATCCAAACTTTGTCACCCGATAAACGCTGTTGTATTAGGGCCAAAAAGTGGCAGATGTTTTACCCACGATTATAATTATGCGTCGATAAAAACGTCCATAATAAGCGGCCAAACCGATTTTAATACAACTTAGCTAGAAACCACCGCGAGAACACAAAACGGTATCATAAGGGGGGTTTTTCTCTCAAAAACAACGTCAGTGCAAACAATTTTCAATTAAACAGCCTTATACTCGTACATTCGAGCCATCGGCAGAAACCATGCTACTAAATTGAAAATCTACGCGCTAAAATATGTTTTGTTCGCACTGACGGGACTACTTAAACTCGCCGCCTGGACATTCACTCGTCCGTCCGTCCGACCGTCGTTGTTGAGAGAATCACTACCCAGATACAAGATCTAATAATTGGATTCGATGTCAACATAAATCAATCCATTCCGGGCTTTAAGCTAGTGGCAACATTAACACGTTCACTGTGCCCATACCAAACTATCTGACAATGTCACAAGTCCATTATATGACCCCTGAAAAAACTGATTTTTTCGCACATTGGGTCCGCGCACCCGGACAGGGAACATGTTAAAACTCTTGATGACATTGGAATTTCACATTCAAACCAAACCAAGAACAACACAACTAAGTAAGTATACTTGTTAACTTAATATGATTTACTACGATCGTTTAACATAGGATGCCTCTAACCTTGAGGCTTTAAATGCAACGATCGATTCTATTTGCTAAACTGAACCACTTTTATTCTGCAACATTAAAAAATAACTTACTTAAGTTTAGATACCTAATTGATGTTTAAGTCTTATCTTATTGTAAAATCAGTGTATTCAATCATGGCCATATAATCACTATCTCATGGTACGGGGGCGACATTTCCTTGGTACGAGCCCTAAAGGTAAATGAGAATTGGATCGCGTACTATGAAAATTAAATTTAACTTGTATGGAATAAAAAAAAAAGTTTGGACGTATTTATAACAACTTACAGAACAAAAAAAGTTCAGTTCAGGAGTAGAAATGGCCCATGAATTTATAGCCCCAAGGTCAGAGGCACCTTGTATAAATCTAGCTCGACGATGTGTCACTTAGATTTCACCCTTTCCACGAATAGGTCTCCCTAACCACTTTAGAACAAGAATTTATCATAAAGAAAAACCTCCCTCTTGAATCACTCTATCTATTGATGAAAACCGCTTTAAAATCCGTGGTGTAGTTTAAAAGATGTAAGCGTAGATACATACAGATAGACAGACGGCGGGAAGTGACTGTTAACTGTGTAGAGATGACAATCCGCTAAATGGAAACGAAAGAATGATCTTAAATGTAAACTATTCACTGCACTATTAAAAAGCGACACGAAAACTTTGCGAATATTCATTGACAAATCAAATATTAGAGAATTGTATCATGTGCTCGCGACAAGCACCTTTTCCGTACTGCATTATCATTGTCATTTGAAATCGATATCCCGTCATAATTATGTTAAACGTGGGAAACGGCAACTTGCATGACCTTTTCATTGATTGATTTGTCATAATAAATGTGCCTTTACTTGGATGGAAAAGTAGTTTAAATATCATACTAAAAGGTCTAACAATGCTTGCTTGGTCCACGGTCTTTTCCCAAAAAAGTGTACTAAGTGAAGGACTAAAATTAAGAAATGCTAACTTTGGTCATGCGAGTAACAAAAAATTGCTATACTCGTACTGCTAGAAGACGAATGTGGTATGTTAGACAGAACTCCTGTACGAGTATCAAGTGCGACCATATTTCTGACGGGTAAGGATAGAATCTGCTTCGTTTATTGAATTTCTGTTACCGTAAGACGGCACTATACGAGTATTAATGTATGACTAATAATTGTTGTTACCTACTTACATGGCTAGAGTTACCTTTTCTTAATGTAATTTAACTTAAGGCAACGCCTGAAAGTGTTCTCCAAACTTTCATACAGTGTCTTGAATGCGTTTATGCGTTTTTACAGTACGCGAGGTTCGTAAAAAACAAGCGATGCGCACCTGTGCCCTTACCATGCGTTACAATTACCGTACTCGCTAGCGAGTCGAAAGCTCTGTCCCTCGCACTCTAAAAGAATACTGCAAGGTTTGCGAGGGACAGAGCATTCGACTCGCTAGCACGTACTCGCTAAGGTTAAATTGTTACTCATGCTCATTGACATTGCAGGTGACAATTCAGTATATCTACATTGCAAAGTCGACGAGTTTCCACATAATTAGGCTTCCTCTAAGCTACGCAGTGTACCTACTTCAAATTTTCACCCGACTGCTTTCACTGTAGCCTTTGAGAAATACAAAACAGGATAAAGAGACGGGAAGGGGGAACGAATGTTAATCAGTGGTTTACAGAAAATAATTACATTTCAGGAACAAGTGAGGCTGAACGTGAATAAAATATCGGAGGCAATAGACAAGCCGTTACAACTGCTGAAGGAGACGATCAATTCGACGATGAAGAGGATAAAGAGTCTAGCGGCCAAGGTGAAGGAGGTGATGGTGAACACGCATCGCCTGATCATGAGCATAGGTAAGGTTTTTTTTTATCAGAGAGGGAGACAAACGAGTATGCGGGTTACCTGGGGTGTTATGCTCTCAAAAACAACGGATGGTAGGAATGTGCTAGCCACATGTGCTAGCCGTGCAGAGCGAACAAAACACATTTTAGCGCGTGCATTTTCAATTTGGCAGCATGACTTTTGTCGATAAGATCGAACGTATAAGGCTGCCTAATTGTGAATGGACGCGGTAAAAATGTGTTTTGTTCACTCTGCACGGCTAGCACATGTGGTCCGCGACTTGTTTATCGCTCGGATCTCCCTTTCAATCTAGTCTGGAACGATAGAGTCGCACTGAGCGACAAGCGAGAAAATATAACTTGTGCTGCCCGTGGTGACGGAACTACTTAAACTCGCCGCTGCGATTTCGCTCGTTGACCATGTATTTATTTTCCCGTGGAATGAAAACAAAAAACGGTCTAATTTTTGGAACTCCACGGCTATGACCATTAATCCTGTTGCCAGCTCACGTCCTCCAATCGTCCCTGGCCTGGCTGACCTCCGTCGAAGCCATCTGTAACTCTGAGCTCGGCACTCCCTACGAGCACTGCGCCAGGGTCCTGAGCCAAGGGAACCAGGACAAGAAGCTTCCTCGCAAGAAGGGCAACGTTGATTATTTAATACAAGCTGTCTGCATCAACGTTAAGCCTGATTCTATGTGTATTGTGGGAGATTTTGCGAGGTCAAGCATTGTGGCTACGGTGAAGAAAAGTAAGCAATTTGAATCGTACGTTTTCTATTTTATATCCAGTTTGAGCTAAATTGGTGTCAAAGCACTTTTTGATAAGCTTGTATAGTAAAAAGAAAACCATGGGTATAATGTTTAAAACTCACTGAATTTAATTTGTTATAGTTTTTTATTATATATTTTCCTGTTCGATATTGTCAATCGATTCCTTTTAACGTTGAGTATCCATTTATATAAAGAGAATGACATTTCTACATCAACAAAGTGAGAGGTGCGTAATGGCAACGATATTTCATCGTTTAAGACATGTTAAAACCCCAATAATAAAACTGCATTTTTTTTTTCAAATATAAATTGTGCACGAAATTTAAATAGGGGGAGATTCAAAAAAATAGCACACTCTTGACTTTTTCTTCAGATTTGGGAAAAATTCTGCACGCTCGTTGTGATCATCATTCTGAGCAATAAAGATTAGTACTCCCGATATGTCCCCAAAAATATGTACTAAATTGTCCGTTTTGTTACCAAGAAACGTATTTGATTTTGATATCAAAACGGAACAATTCCATGCTATATGCTATATGAGCTATGGAGTCGTCATTTGCCATAAATCTAAACTCTTATTCATATTCATACTCATTTATTTATTTAATTATTTAGGTTTTTTTTATAATCAAGGACAACAACGTTGACGAGTTTAGAAACGATTATTTAATGTTATATTTGGAAAATCAATATTACAATAAAAAATTATTACAATTTTTATACTGATTTAATTACGAAAATTTATAAACAAACAAAAGATACATTAAAACACGGCAAAAGTGAATGTTTTAGTCCACACTAGTGGCGAATCACCTATTCGCAGGTGTATAGTTCAAGTTATGAATTTATAATCTAATAGATATTTTTTTTAACTTGACTAAGATAAATTTACACGACCGCCCGCTATAGAGGCATTTTAAGATTAATTAAATAAATGAGTATGAATATGAATAAGAGTTTAGATTTATGGCAAATGACGACTCTATAGCTTGCTATAGTCTTACCGTGCGACAAAAACTCCGATGCCTAATCATAATAATATCCATGTTATACTTTCATCAAAAAATTACTAACGATCGCCGATCATTACTGTGGGGTTATTATGACGTATCTGTGCAATTCATTTCACGCTGTGAGAAAAGGACAGAGTTATGTAACTGCTATAGCTCCGTCCCTTTCGCTCACCGTAAAATGAACTGCATATTCATGTCATAATAACCCCCCTGATCAATGAACATTTTCAGAATTGGACAACTATTCCGACCGGGTTAAGTCGTTGCTCTCACTAACGTTACACGCGAGAAGGACGCATGCCTGCTGCAGCAACGCCAGCCGCTCTGCCAGCCAGGCGGCCGCCGGCATCGTCACCGAGATCCGGCACCGCGCCGACCCGCTGCTTACGTGGCTGTCTTGGAGCTCGTACCTCACCAGCCTGTTTCTAGTGCTTATCATTTTCAGGTACAGTACCGTAAAACGGGGTGAGCAAGGATTAAGGGTTGAGTAGGGAGACAACCTGTAGTCTATACTTTTTGGTAATTAAAAAAATGTAAACAAAACAACCACGTGTTAGTTCGTCAGCCAATAGAAGCAGAACACTGATACGTCAAAGTTCGATAAAACAGTTTTGATTGGCTGTTTAACAATGTCACGTGGTTTGAATTGTTAAAAAAAAAAACCTAAAAGCATAGACTATAAAATAAGTCAGAACTTGTTACAAACAAGAACAAGTACTAAATGCACAATAACGTTACGTCTATTGGAAATAATTTCAGTCTTATAATTAGTAACATATTATGCTTCATTGTAGGTTGTGTCCCCACTCACCCCTTTTTTACGGTAAGTATACATGCATTTGTAAGTTTAGAGTTGTCCATGGTTGATTTGCTCTTTGCTTCGCTGCTGCTTAATCAACAACCTGATCCTCATAAAGACACCCGTGTTGCGATTTTAACTAGGGTAAATGCACCCATCATGGACTTTGCTCCAGTGATGATCCGTAACAATTTTAACGGACAAAAAGCCACTTTCAAAAGATTTAATTCTAATAGAGGTAGGCCCGGAATATTATAACCTTATCTAATAGTAAGGCATTCGCGTTCTATAATATGTTATAACTTTTATTGGGATTGTTCATGCCTGGAGCACTGTCCAGGATAGAAGCATTTACCTTACTTAACATTTTTACAGCAAGTCTTACGAGAATAGGACACACTGTAGTGAACTGTGTTCAAATACTTTCCTGCTGTATTCTAGCATCACGCTACAACGCAAAAAATATATTAAAAAGCCTTGAAACGTTGTTAGTTTTGTAGAGCGACACCGAACCAAACTTCATCTTGGGTTTTTTTTAACGGTTTCCCTTTATGTATCAGATTTCTTTAAATCTAATGATTTTTTTTTCCATTATCTAGCTGTGGGAAATTCCCATTGTTTTTAATATGGTGCTATAAATTTGATAAAACGCCGTATTTACAATTTCAAACACAAACAGTATTTTATCAGCCTAACTGCTGCATTCAATTTACTGCTGTTGTATTTTTAGATGCGTTTCAAACAAGCTGAATTCGCTCACTTTGTATTAAATTGGTCTTTTATTCCTTTAACAACGTTACGGTGACGATCTCCTCAAATTGACGCGATTCTCTGATAAGCGTATCAGAGAATCGCGTCAATTAAGGTACGTTTCCGTTGCTTGACCATTGAATAGTCAATTCTTGCTTTATTATTAGTAGTCTATCTTTATAAAAACAAATGAATCGCCCAAATTTATGTACGCATATAAGTTTCGAACGACTGTACCAAATTGTTTTTTTTTTGTTGAGTTCGCTATTGTCAGGACAAGGTTTGTATGAAAGAAAAGAATTGAAAAATCCATTGGAAAAATATAAATTTGCAGCGGGGGCAAAGCCGGTAATGGTATAATTACTCTTTTTTTTTGTGGAACGGGTTAGGCCGTTACCAATATCCATCAAACTGCGAGTTTTAATTACTTCCGATTAAAAATGACACTAGTTGTGTACAGAACTTGTAGAATTTACATCAAATACCATTCTGGTTTATTTAGTCTGTTTTATTGTAGTTTGGCTGTAGTCTAAGGACTAATCGTCATAACCTACTTTGAAAAAACCTCGTATCTCATATTTTCGTGACGTGGGACTTTAAACTTAAACGTGTTTTGTCAACTTTTAAATGCAAATTACGTACTTTACTGTTAAACAATCAGAAAAATCTAGAAGCTACATGAAAAAAAAAACTCGGTTCAATGGTGTTTTTTATCAAAGAGTTTCCAGCTGTTCCTACATGTTTTTTTAAATATCTTCCTGTTTTTTTTATCTAAGACTGTATATCTAATTCAATTGTATACTATCTGACCTACCTGCTAAACTTTATTAAATTAGACTGAGTGAGGAAAGGGGCAGACTGAAAACCAGCGCTACGCTGCTTAGACTCGAGCACTCGCCCGCGCTTGCAGCACATGCTGAGTCTGTGCTTTTGTCACACCTTTTTATGTTAAAAATTATGTTTGTACTTTACTGGTTAAGGGTGGCAATAAATACTTCTTATTCTTATTCTTTAAGTTAAAACTCCTACATCTCGAAATATCAGATACGAGTTTTTTCTAAAGTTGTAACGAAATAGGAGTCTGCTCATCATGTGCTGCAGCCGCAGCCACAACGCCGGATTTGCGGGTGGTAGGACCTTGTGCAGGGTCCGTCCGGATCGCTACCACCGTCTTATCCATTAACCTACCGCCAAACAGCAGTGTTCGCATTGTTGTGTTCCGGTTTGGGGATAAGACAGTCGGTGAAATGACTAGCATAGAGGCATTCCATCTTAGTCCTCAGGGTTGGCAACGCGTTTGCAGTCTTAGGATTGCTCTGCAGTCTTGTGAATGCGAATGTCTATGGGTCACAGTTTCCACTTACCATCAGGTGGCCTGTGTGCTCGTTTGTCTTCTCTATGCCATAAAAAAAAACTGATCCCTGCGTACTATTTCACCAATTTCTTCATGTCTCCATTCCGTTAAACTCATAGTTATTTGCATATTTTATTTCAGAGCAAAATACTATCAGCAAATGTTCGAGACACGGTCCCGTTTTGACAACCGCTATGTCACCAAGGAGTTCAGAGATTTGGACTTCCGCAGGCTGAGACAAGGGAGAGAGACAGTGTTACCACTGAACACTAGAGAGCGGGCCAAGTACGTCTCGGTAATGTCTCTGGTTCCTTCTCTATGAATAGGCATTCTTTTAACAAGCTTTTATTTAACTTGCAATGTATGTAAATCTTGCTAGTTAAATTTGACCCACTTCCCGGTTTCCGATGAAGCTGAAAATTTGTACACGCCTTTAGTTTTGATGACAATACAATAATATGGTACCATCGAGCTGATCTGATGATGGAGACTCAGGGTGGCCATTGGAACTCCTAAATTACCCATGATAAGAAGTTTCTCTCAAAAAATGTATTTTATAATAAGGACGAAATCGTTATAACATGATTTTGATGTTTGTCCGTCTGCCAACACCCTTTATTTTGGAACGGCTAAAGCTATCGGGCAGAAATGTTGAATATTTGCGGTATTTTGTATTCTCAACTAAGCCTCATCACCTTTAAACTTATCTCTCTGTCGGTACTTAATCTAGTCCATCGACGCAATATCGTCGACGGATCCAGGTTAAATACCTACAAAAATAGCTATTTGAACTTGCTATACTAACTTGGGTCACGATGTCCCATTTTGAATAATAATTACATCCTTTTCAGACTTCCTCGTTTCGTCTCCTAGCCTCCGAGAGGGTCCACCTGACCCGTTCCATCGTCTTCATGGTGATCACCACCTTCAAGCTGTCGATCCACATGGTGGCTGACTACAGCTTGTACTGGGTGCTGATGAACATGCGGTTCCACGGCAGGTTCCAGGCTCTGACGCAGCGTGAGTTTACCAACATGCATCGTCTCTCCAAATCATTGGTTCCCAAATGTTATTGGAAGACCGCCCACAAGGCAAAACAAAACAATAAAACATTTAGAAATCAAAAGGTAGGTACTTATAGGTGAAAAGTTTAAATAAATGACCGGTTGCATGTAGTTGTAACACATCTGTATAGACCGTCCAACATTGTATATTTGAAATTTGACGTAAATTAGTTTTGTACGTACAACTACAGAATAATGGTAGGTACCAAGGATTGGATATTAATATGATTTCAAATGAAGATCGCTAGCAGTGGTACAGTCAGCATCATAAATATGTATACATTAACAAGGTTTCAGAAATACAAATAAGTTTTTCTAACTAACCCCATGCTCTTACGGTGAAGGAACTGAGTGTTTAAAAGCGGGTTATTGCCGTGTGGTTGCCAGGCTAGAATAGTGCCACTCCATATCTTCCCGTAGATGTCGTAAGAGACGGCTAAGGGAATAAAGGCGTATAGTACTGTTAGGCGATGGGCTTGCAACCTGTCACTAATACACTGGTAAACATCTTAGCCTAAGTGTGCAAAATGTGGTTACAGAATTATCAACAAGTTTTTAGAGTTGTTGGTAATTCTGTAGCTCTGCCTACCCCACTCTGGGAATAAAGGCGTGAGTTTATGTATGTATGTATTAGATAAGATAAAATTACTGTTTCAACAGGAGACCCGACGGCAAGCATATTGGTATCCGGATCGGGCCCCTTAGCAGGAATATTGCGGGGCCTGATGGAGGCGCTGAGCATACCGCTTGCACTCCCCGCGCACTCCCCGATTACCTGCCTGCCGAACCCTCTCCCGCCTGATTTCCAACGATACGCACAGATTGGTTAGTTCTTGTTCGTGATAACTTACATGTGAGCTTACATACAAGTATAGTCAGTAGCAGATGTAGCTACGCAACCATACATACATACATTAAATCACGCCTGTTTCCCAGAGGGGTAGGCAGAGACCACTTCTTTCCACTTGCTACGATCTTGACAAATTTCTTTCGCTTCTTCCACATTCATACATCGAGTCATGCACGCACGTCGGTTTCGGGCACTTAAGATTCGGCCCTTTTCCAGTATTTCACCGATTTGACTCGAAAAAGTACGCCTAGGGCGGCCCCTTCCGACCCGTCCACTCACGCAACCAAAGAGGTAAAAATGATGTACACTCGTCTCAATTGTCAATTCAATTCAATTCAATCATTTATTGCGTATCACATTACAATTGAAGGTGGAACAAACAGGAATAGGTATACATGTGACACCCTGCAAGGGCGCAGCAACACGAGAGGGCTGCATTTATATAATAACTAATTTATGCCTACGTTACAAATACTTAAAACTTACTTGCGGGTGGTAGGACCTTGTGCAGGGTCCGTCCGGATCGCTACCACCATCTTATCCATTAACCTACCGCCAAACAGCAGTGTTCGCATTGTTGTGTTCCGGTTTGGGGATAAGACAGCCGGTGAAATGACTAGCATAGAGGCATTCCATGTTAGTCCTCAGGGTTGGCTACGCATTTGCAGTCTTAGGATTGCATTGCAGTCTTGTGAATGCGAATGTCTATGGGTCACAGTTTCCACTTACCATCAGGTGGCCTGTGCGTTTGTCTTCTCTATGCCATAAAAAAAAAAACTATTTTCTCTTTAAACTATAATTATTGCACTTCTTATAACGTAACTAAGTAGTTTTTAGAGCAGTAGAGTAGGATTTAGAAACTTTCATTAAAATAATCGTTTAATGTCAAGAGAATACGTCGTGTATAGATCATTTTGAGCATGTCATTCTGCTAAGCTACTTGCGATGCTGACTGGACCTGATAGATTTGATCTAAATAATAATTTCTTTGGACATTCTACTTTTGATATACCTATTTTGCAGGGCCTCCATTCAACACGGTAAACAAGAAAACCAAGAGATTAAGAGATTCTCACCGTCTAATTTATATTGGTTGTATCCATGCAGGTGTTCTGATCCTGCTGCTCTGGGTGTTCGCGCTGTTCGAGCCGTACGGGCTGCGCCTACGCCACGTGATCATGAGCCACTACCAGCCCGAGCGTGCGCGGGCGCGGGCCGAATGGCTATACAACCATATTATCAGGACAAGAGGTCTGTAACTACTTTCTAGAACTCATTAATTTTGATTGTAGCGCATCAGGGATATTTGCAGAAGCAAGAATATACTGCTTTTATGCGACTATGCAACAAGACCGGTTGGAAGACCCCAGATGCGTTGGAAGGACGATATCAGAAAGGTTGCGGGAAATAACTGGATGCAAACAGCCCAAAACAGAACAACATGGAGAAAGCTGAAGGAGGCCTACACCAAACTGGTTGAGAATGGCTTGAGATGATGATGATGATGCGACTATGCGTAAAAGAGCCGCATCCCTGGTGCGCCGGGTGCGTGGCAGTCCCAATAACATCCTGAGAATGATAGGGGACAGGTACGACTGCCCCTACATCCGTCATTGTTGCGGGCTACATACCCCAGTCAATTAATTACTAACACTTAGATCTAAGCCACTAACAACATTTAATTCAATTATTTTTTATGTTGTCTGAAATAAATGATTATTATTATTATTATTAAGATTCTCTTCTGTTCTATTCTTTAATAATATTGATTTAAATCCACCGTGCCTAAACTGGTAACGAGCTATTTCTACCGCAAAGAATCTCAATTGAAACCCTAGCCGAGTCATTGCCTTTTAAAAACCTTTTAGAGTACATTATTTAAGCCCGGTGATAATGCAGTATTATACAATACATTAAGGATGAAAATATAATCTCCGTTTTACTCAAGTCATTCCTAATTCGTTGGCAAAAAAAAGTTCATCTCAAACAAATAATATCTTTACTGCTTTTGCTGTTAATGTTCCATATCATAGCGGAAAATAATGTGCTCTATAAATGAGCTAAAATCGAGCTTTTAGTAGAGTAAAATCATCATTATCAAGTGTCCTGTTGGTACTGGCTGAAAATCAGCGCTGTAGGTGTCTGACACTCCCGCATTTTGCTGAGCCAGTGTCCGTTTCACCGCCGCGAGGACACACATTTGCGTGCTGTCCCAGTTTCCTTCACTGTTTTGTTGAATCATTTGTATATTTTGTGTGTCTTATGGTTGGTGAATAAATGTATTTCTTCTTCTTCTTCTTCCTGACTTCTGGCCGAAAGGTGTCGTGCTCTAGCGGTTTGTTGGCAAAACATGACCACGCTGTTCTGTCACCTCGGTGTTAGTTTTAAGTTATATTTTGTTACCTATGTTAGTATTTAAGGTAAGTATATATAATTATGGACCTCGCCGCTCGAAATAAAAAGAAGCGTATTCTTATTCTTAATATTGTTTTACCCATAGGTTGCTTCCTGAAATACGCACGAAGAAAACTGCACAGGGAGTACAAGTACTCTACAGAACAAAGGCATACCTTCAGAAATTGGATGAACGATGTTATACCGTTAGTATTCCTATCAATTCGTTCTATAGCCTATACTTTTAGGTATTTAAAAAAATGTAAACATTCCAAACCACGTGACATTGTTAAACAGCCAATCAAAACTGTTTTATCGAACTTTGACGTACGAAGACTTTGACGTCAGCCAATAGATTCAGAATACTGACTGCTTCTATTGGTTGACAAACTATATCACGTGGTCGTTTTGTTTACATTTTTTTAAATGCCTAAAAGTATAGACTATAGAGGCAGCGAGTTTTATTATATTTCATAACGAATTTCAACACTTATCTTTGTAAACTTAAAACTTAACATTCCGCCAGATTTTGATATCTGTAATCAAGAAACCATGCTTGTTATAAGCCACTTCTTCACGCAGAACTTTAGAAGATGACTGCATTTGGTTACGGCTATCAATATCTCCATTTATTCTTTTCAGATGCCAATGGCTTCGGTGTTTGCTAGGAGTGGGGCCAGAAGAGCCACGTTGCTTGCTGTGCAGCATAAGACACATTGACAACGATCCTGATACATATTTAAAAAGGTAACACTTTATTCAAGTGGGTAGGTTGCGGGTTGCGAGTAGAAATGGGCAAGGACATTTGGAAAAGCGGCAAAACATACGAGATCAGGTAAAGTCGGTTAAACTCGGATATTACTTAGCATAATGAGAGTGAAGGAGAGAGAGATTCTTACAAACCCGAAGCCTTTTTAAGACCTTACACTGTACAATATCGACAAGGGTGTTATCATAGTTGTGGAGAAATTAAGGGAAGCGGCCAGTCTGCCCATAGATGAGATCTACGGTAAGATTTGTTTAGTTATTAGAAAATATCTGAGCGCCGAGCGCTTTTCTTCAAGTCTTTGGCGAGAGAATAGTTTTCTACATTTTACTGTAGAATACAGAACAGAATGCACGTCAAAAGTGCCACTTGACTAGCCGTTTGTATGGATTTGGTCATTGTGACAGCTCTGAGCGTTTTTCTGTTCGTTTCGAAATAATAACGAAAAACGATAAGTATAATGTTGGCTAGGTACTTTACTATTCTCTTCGATAAACCACGTGATCAATTTGTGATCCCATACATTTCAAGACGATAGAACAGAAAAACTATAACGGCGTTTGCATTTTGTCTGGACCCCCAGGTGAGATTGAGGTTAAACGATAACCCATGAATAATAAAAAATATGTCTATGAGCCTCAGAGCCTGCTTACCATGGAGTGGCCTGAGTATTTGTATTCTCGTTGATTTATTAAATTTATTTTCCAGGTGCGAATCACCAGGCTGTCCAGGAGTCTACTGTACCCGTTGCTTTATGGACATAGGGCAGCTGTGCACCATTTGCTTATCACCAAAAGACTATGGAGACCTCAGTGACATGAGTTTGGAAAAGTACGTCTACAATACTTGAATTATGGTCATTGTGTCTATACAATATTAGTCGGGCGGTTGTAAAATGTTTGCCATTATTCTATTACTGTATTTTGTTTAAAGAAATAGAGTCGATAATCTATGTTAACGTTCGAAGGCGGTTATTATCTGCTTTAACTGCGAGCTCGTTGTCCTAATTTGTGGGTAATTACACAATGGCTTTGTATTCTTAAGTGGGTAAGCTCAGTTGAAAAAGTTTAAACTATACCTACAGCATCTCACTAGCTCCATGGCCACAAATTAAAATTTTGACCCAATTTTACACTCTTGTCGCAGAAATTCAATAGTTGTTTTAAGGTAGTAGACCAAAAGGTCTAGGGAATTGGTTCGGTTCTATCATGGCTCAGTTGTTTACTAATGTGGCGGTACGTTCACAGATTATTAAGGCTTTGTGGGATCCTTATGCAGAAAGCTGATGGTTACATTATTTATTTCTTTTACTTTTATGTTGCGCTATTATATGAGCAATAAAGTCCGTAGAGATACATCGATATTGGTGTTGTCGTTGGCATTGATTCATTATCTTCTTTTCTTTAGAAGTTCCTCAGAAGAAAGTGACGATGAAGATTTTGATAATAATCACACAGATCTCAATAAACCTCTTTTGAAACGAAGTTTTTCTGTAAGTAGCTATGAAGTAATTATTTGGTGTGTACTATTTGCATTTATTTTGATTAATCATTTATGTTAAATTATTGTCAGGATCTCGAAAGCGATGATGGTGCGAGCACTTCGCAAAAGAAATTTACAAAAAAAGGTTTTCAAGTATTTTCTAGAACGAAAAATAAAAACAACCAGGAATCAATGCCTCTTTTAAATAGCTATAACTTTAAACGTAAAAATGATTGTGTTTTAACCCAACCATTGAGAAGACATCCTGAAATTGAACAACAAGACGACGATGATCAGACTGGTAAAAATGATTGTGTTTTAACTCAACCATTGAAAAGACGTCCTGAAATTGAACAGCATGACAACTATGATAGGGCAACTTCTTATATTGTTCAAAGTAAAGAAATTTGTAATGAGCCAAACATCCCTGTAATTGTAAGAGATAACCAAAGACTGTTGAAGTTTGGAGAAGTGCCTAAAGAAAAACTAACAGCGATAAGAAATACTATGACGTTATTAACAACAAAGTTGGACGACGACAAGTTTAATAAAGAATGGAATACACATGACTCTAAAACTTTTGAATATTTAGTGATGGAGTTCTTTCAACCAGTGGATATATTTAAAAAAGCTTTATTCGTTAGACACACGAAATATGCTGACAGTCAGGTAAATAACGATGAGAAAATTGATAGTCTAAAAGACGTAATGGATTTTCTATGCTCATATCAAATGAATGATGTTTCATCAAACAATGATGCTAATGAAAAAACTACTCCAACTTTACATCCAAATACATTTGAGAACAATACAAATACACCTTCAAATAAGAATGATTATGGAAATGCAGAAAAGTTTACAAACAATGAAAGAATATCGGATCGTAATATGCAAAATATTCGCTTCTTTTTTCATTTAAAGCAAACTGTCCCTGGAGACTTGTTCATCAGGTTGAATCGACGAAAAGTTTGTTTCAATCCGAACAAGTATGTTACCAAAAAACTGAATCGCAATGCGTCAAATCGCATGTATGGTAACATTGCAGGGACATCCAAACGATTAGAATACAAACGTTCCAGACATAATCAAGGTCATTCCTTGCATGACCTATCCAAATGTAGGATATACAAAATAAATAAAGAAACATTTGCTAAAAATCTACGTATAAAGTTAAAGAAAATATCACTACAAAAAAAGAATGTTACCGGGAAAACAACTTGTCTTGCTCTAGAGAAAAAGCTCGGCGAGCAAATGCAAAAATGTCCAAGCCTCAACGGAGGCGCACCAATATATAGCAATAGCAACGTTCTCACCGAATGTTCCTCCGATATAAACCCGTCGGACCTTAAATATCTACCACCCAGTGTTGAAGAGACCCATGAAATCAAAACTAACGAGTCCTCGGATAAGAATATCCCAACAACTAATGACAACAATGTAATTAGTGACAGAAAATTATTAAAGATAGGTGGATATTGTTCTTGTATTTGGAAGCGAACGAAACTTACTTTGAAACCACGGAAATTAGAAAATGACTCGAGAATTAAAGAACCTTGTCCAAATATTAAAGCAAATCATAAACGGAGAAAGAAAATTAGAATTAGTGGCAAAGACACCAGGCATAAAGCTAAACTTAACGCTAAGAAAGTCAATGACGATGCAAGGAACTATAGAATGTCTCTTTTCCTGAAAGAACATGATTGGTTGAGATCTCAAATCGACGGAGACGTGTTGAATAAGAACAAAAATTTAGAGAAAGGTAAGGTCGAAATTAAAATGACGAAACTAGAATATCGTCGTAAACTCAAAGAAGAAAATGAATTGAAAAAAGTAAGTAGCGTCAAACACACTAATAATACATTTAAGGCAGCTCGTATGAAACTACATATTGTACTTACTATCCTTTTATAGGCAGCCAAGAAACAATTAACACGACAGCTTAAGATAAAATTAAAGGCTGAACAAAAATTTAAAAAGGAGTCCATGAAAAAGAAACATGACCATTCACGTAGCTTAAATACTGAGGGTTTAAGTTTTAAACAAAGTAAGTATTATACTCGGTGTCCTATCATTTCATCGCCAGTCATTTAGCAAATTGTCGTTACGCTACCAACGATTGACAAATACATCGATACAGCAAATATGTAATTCATGACATGTGTTTGATAAATTTTCATTTTGAAATATTTAATTTGTCAAATATATTTATTATTGATATCAAATAGTCAACTAACATACATTCTACAAACGTTTGGTATATAACTTTGTTTGACATAGGTTTCATTTTATAAAAGCTTTAGTACAAAATATTTTGTAAAGTTTGGATAGGCAAAGACACAAAAGGGGTGGCGGAGAGAAAGAAAAAAAACGGGGGGAAAAGCCTCTCAATTAAAAAGGTACGGCAATGTAAAGGTAGGTTAGGTTAGAATTTTGTGGCAAGGCGCGAAGCACCACACATAGGCGGAATAGGGGCTCCGCAAAACGGAACTACGTCGACTGTAAATGATGTAAACGTAGAAAATTAAAAAGAAACGATATTTTTAGACACGAAACGAACTGTTTTTACTAAGAATGTAGAGTAAATTTGTAAGTTATTTGTCCTAATATGGAAATACTCACTCACGCTTACTAGAAATGGTAGTGCAATAAAATCATAACACCGGCAATATGAGGGTAGATAACTAAAGTTATAACAATCATATTGTAACTTTTTTTTTAACGTACCTACCCAGCAATATTATAGTAAGTGATATTTTTTTTAATTTATGTCGTATTTAGTAATTCCGTGATTTTGCCTTACTAATCATTTTGTATAACTAATGAAAACGAATAATTTATAAACGTATCAAATATATTATTGTCAGTGATGTATATCAACAACATTTGTGAAATTAATACGAGTAGTATTATGAAACGTTGGTTCTAAAATGAACTTTTGTCAAACAAGTTTCGGTGAAACATTAGTGAACCATTCTGTCCTCATATGGAGAAAAAACACAAGTGCAATTAATTCATAGAAGCATATTAAACTCTCAAAGATAAGGAATAAGGTTGGAATGGCAATACAATTCAAATAGCAGATTTACCTTTTTTCATTTAGCATTATACTCGCAAGTAGCCATCCTATTCCAGAAGCGCTCGCTGCGCTCGTTGCTCCATTTTAACGACTTCAACTATTGTGTTACAGCACCAAAAGACAATACTAAAAGTAAGGGAAAATCCTCGATCGAGGCCTCTGCATGCTTTGCCAGAAAACTCATTAGAAATGTAACGAGAGATATTGCTTCGAGAAATAAATGTAAGAGATTACATATTTGTAAAAATCCATACAAAACCACTAATACTAGTTACAAGCTTGTACTTTATTTAATGGGCGGACGACGGATGCAATATGGTGACGAAAGCACAAGATGGATAAAACTTTTACTAACGTTCGAGTACTATTATGTGTGAAAATATATGCAGTTTTTGTTATATTTATAACAAGCAGTACATATTTTATATATTAAGAAATTACTGAAGTATCACTTTAGGAATACGCCCGTCTTATGTCTGTTGATGTGGAGAGGTCATTTGCCCTATATAAGTAGATAGTGAACTATAAAAGGAACGCACTGAAAATACCTAATAAAGAAAAAAATATGATTATTTATTCAACAATAAAATTCTATTTTTTACAGTGATGTTCTCTTTTTTAAATCCATTGTAGTCATATCCATATTACGGATATCGTTCGACATTATTTTGACGTAATTTGCATCCGTTGTCCTCCCATTATATGCAATTCGCCCTAATTTGGTAGTAGTAAAAAGTTGATAGTAGTAGTATAACCGGACAAGTGCGAGTCAAACCCACGCACTGAGGGTTTCTTACTGCCATACTCACACTCGGCCTTATTAATTTTAGTTTTTCTTTAGGGACTTTGCACTAGCGACAAGGTACATAAATATGTGTAAACTTTATTACCTTGGCTATTTAATGTCATGTTTAAACTGCCATATGTGAATTGTCTCAGCGATTAAAGTGACAAGGTAAAGTGTACACATATTTATGAACTCGATTTTACTAATGTGTGCATCCAAAAAAAACACATTTTTTATAATTTTGCAGTGAAAAAAGTGGCACCAAGGAGACATTTACCAAGTTATTTGAATTTTTATGGATTTACTTGTCCTGTACTTAATAATCGAGAGAGCAGGTAAGCCTCCATACATACTAACAAAAAAAAAAAAGTGTCGGTAGGACCTTGTGCAGGGTTTGTCCGGCTCTCTAGCATCATCTTTTCGCAGTGTTCGCGTTGTTCTGTTCCGTTGTGGGAATAAGACAACCAGGGAAATTACTAGCATAGAGGCATTCTTAGTCCTCAGAGTTGGCAACGCATTTGGAGTCTTAGGATTCCAGTCTTGAGATTTTGTTGTATCAGGAAGCCTGTGTGGCCTTCTCATAGACACAAAAAGAGAATTTTACCGGGTAGTTTCCGGTTTCAACGTCATAAATGTTGTTAACTAAGGGATGAAAGTGATCAATTGATAACAGGTTTTTTTTTACTCATTCCAATGACGCGAATTGTGCATAAACTTTTTTTTTTTTACATTTTTGTTCAGTGTCAAATCGTAAACTAACGAAATAAAAAATATCACAATAATTTAAATTGCTTACAGTAAGTAATAATGACTCGTCTAAAAATTAAAATATCAAAACATACTAGACGACTAACATACGTTCAACACAAAATCATCAAAATAAAAGTTTTCAAATAAATTTGAAAAATCAGTCTGCTTTAACGCCAATAAAGTGCTCACTGACGTAATTCCTAGACCGATCACAAAAAAAAACGGTTCGACCAAAGTGGCGTTTAAGCATTTTTACCTTTCTACTATCGAATAGTGATATTTTGACTTTCTGTGTTGCAGTTTAGACCTTGACGAAATATTTCAGCCGCCGTGGGACGCTGATTTTGGGGTATGAATTGTTTAATTACCTCTATAACCGTTACATTCTAAAGGCCGCGTTAGTAAAACTTTGTTAAGTAATAGATTGTGCAATATGTGGTTACTTGTTGGTAATTCTGTAGCTCTGCCTCTGGGAATGAAGGCGTAGAAGTATGTATGTATGTAATCGCTTAAGACTGCACCGAGCAAACGCCGAGCGTCCAGTGGCGACATCATTTCTATTGTCGTGTTTTCTACTTAACTAGAGAATTTCCTTGCAATCAGACGATACGTTTTTGTAGCGCAAGTAAAAACACAATTTATGGAATACGTAAAAAACTTTAATAACAATTACCCTTTGAGTAGTCAGCTTAACGGCAAAAGGTGGCCACTTTTCTCCGTTGATAACTCGAAGGTGAATTGTTGTTAAACTATGTGATATACCCTATAAGTTGCGTTTTCATTTGTAGTACAAAAACCTACCGACCAATTTCAAGAAAATGCTTTAGTTTATTAGAAAACATAGTAATAGTAATGAGGGCGCCACTGTACGGTCACGGTCAAAGTTGCATGGACACCTCTAAGGCGATAATCCTCTGAACACTTGCGCCCACGTTCTCAAACATTAAACTAGATGGCGGTGTTGACTAAACCAGTTCATTTGTCTTTATTACAACTTCCTAAGATAGTAGTATTATAATCGATTTTTCGTCGACCCGCTTAGACGAAGTAATGGCTTAGTGGGTTTACGTCTGACTAATAGGTACACGTTGGATCCACATAGACCGAAGTTCGAATCTCTTCGGGATGTCCTTTTTTCTTTTTGTATTTTTTCAGATCGATGTTTTTACGATAAATAATGTGGATTGCCCTATGAAATAAATAAATAAATAACATAGCAAAAAAAAGCAAACATGCTTTTAATGAAATAAAACTATTGTTTAATTTATTCAATTATTTATTCCTTAATTGAACTGAAATTAGATATACTCATTTGATAATAATATTACTCATACAAGTACCTAACAATAAAACAACTCCTATTTACCATTTTATCGAGGCCAAAAGCTTAAGTTTCGTTTCCAGATTCGGAAAGAATATTGAAGCTCCACCACAATAAAACACAAATACTAACTTCTAAAGACAGGGTTATTATAATTACAAAAGCGTGTCTCTAGCTTTGTAGTCGCCGGAGTAGGTAATTTATAAATAGTGCAAGTTTGATTACCTACTTTAAACAAATTACAGTGGGTATAATACAATTTGTGAGTAATCTTATGAAATAAAATTTAGTTTTTATTATTTCTAGTGAGCAAAACTGCTCACTAGAAATAAAACGGTTATATTTGTAACGTTATGCTTGCGTTCACTTTATAGTCACTTGTTAAACAGATTAACTAAATAACCCGGTCTCAACCAAATAATATTTTCCACCTACCTACTTAATAGGTATACCTTAATAGCTAGTGTAGCCCCCATTCTGTTCGATAACAGCCAGCATGCGAGAACGCATTGAATTAATAAGGTTGCTGCACAAGCTCGAGCCACGAATGCTTTCCCAAACTTGCAAACAATGAGCCTCTAATGCTTCTGGGGTTCGCTCGTTCTGGTTATCCCACCGTTGAACCATCACACCCCATAAATTTTCGATGGGATTTAAGTCTGGCGACCTAGCCGGCCAAGGAATTACCGCTATATCATTGTGATGACTGAACCACTCCCGCACATGACGCGAACGGTGTATAGGGCAGTTATCTTGCACGAATGATATAGCCGGTAATTCATCTTCCGGATAAACATTGCGAACAGTGGGTAGCATGGTGTCCTCCAACACGTCCACATAATTAACACCGGTCGCTCGGCTGGGCATTCGCACTAGTTCCCCCGGGTCGGCTGCACTCATCCAGCCCCACATATTCACACTTATCCGACCAGACTCCATGTTGGGCACAACGTGATTACTATCATAGCGGGTATTATTTCGCCGCCATAAACTAAGTCGTCCGTGTTGGCTGGATTTAAAAGTTTTTTCATCAGTAAAGACGACATTACTCCAGTCGAAATCCAAATGCTCCAAGGCGAACGCTAACCTGGCTGCTTTGTGAGCTTCAGTAAGCAAGGGTTTGACGGCATGCCGGCGGTGATGCAGGCCCTCACTGTGAAGAGCACGTCGCACAGTGCGCATGCTGGTGTCGAATAAGCTGGCGTAGTGACTAGTCGGGATAAGTCCATTTTCCTCATAATCCCTCACCATGATTTGACGCTGCTGTGTGGTTATGAGTGGAGCTCTGCCAGTTCTTTGCCGATGTAATAAAGAACCTTCCTCTTCAAATCGTCGGACCCATAAAACAACGGTTTTTCTCTATAACAAAACATAACATATTTAAACTATCTTTAAAATATGTATTTTTATATTAACCTTTTAAAAATAGTAATTTAAATTAAATTTGTATACAAAAACTACTTACGTTAACACCGGCTTCTCTAGCAATTTCAGATAAATTTTTGCCTTGATTATACAAAGCAATTATTTGTGATCTTTTCACCAAGTCGATATTGCAACGAGAACTCATCATTAAAAATTATCAACAGTAAGTATTAATCGAGAACAAAGGCAATCTAACAGGGAGCAACGAACGAGCGGGCGTATCTTTAGTAAAACCGATCAGGTGTTTAGACATTTTCTGCTTACCCTCACAATAACTAACCGTATTCGTTAAAGGATAATCTGGGTCAATTTTTGAAGAGTGTGTTTTTTCGACATTTGTGTGGCATTTTTTTTATTTTATTTAATTTGGTTCTTAGCGACGTCATCAGGTGGGGTTCTTAACAAGAAAAAATATGGTGTATGAGGCACCACTCTGCTTTTAATAGTTAGCTAGATATTGACGCAAAAAAAAATGGTGGCATACAAATGTCGATAACGCCATACAAATGTCGATATAGTGCCATAAAAATGTCGATACTGCCATACAAATGTCGAAAAGTCTTATTTACTTGCATTAATACCTTTTAAAACAAACTTACTGATTATTATATCGAATTTAGGAATAAATAAAAAAGAAAGATTATGTTAATATTTATTTAAAAAAAGTACAAATGTTAAAAAATAAAAAAATAAATGAAAAAAAACACATCTTATAAAACCCAAACATGTAGGGTCAATTTTCAAACAAGCGTTTTTTGCGGTCCCAGAGCTATAATACCAAGTATATTTAAAATTGAGTATAGTTAACATATATATTTGCATTTTGTGCATTTTAATTTACTTGAAAATATACATTACAGTTTACTAAATATTAATGGATTCCGAAAGAATCGAATTTGAAATCCTAAAAACAGCAAAATTTACCGCTTTTCGCGTGTCCCACTTCCAGTTTTGCTTAAATAAAAATTCGACAAACGTCAGTGTAACCTTCAAAACAAACTCCTCAGCCGCGTATGTCTGTCAGTCTGGGATAAACTCGAAAAGTACTTGACCGATTTTGATGCGGTTTCCATTAACCTTTAGCTTGATACTTGGGGGTGGATTAAGTATATCATTTATATGTATAGTCTCTCTCCGTGTGCCGTAATTCACGGGAAACACGGACTGGGTCACTAGTTACTTAATACTTAAATATGAAAACCTTCGCTTATAAGTACTTTATTTTTATACGATAGTTCACAAAAAAATTACAATTATGAAACTTAACAAAAAAGTTGATATTATTGGACATGGAATTGATATATTTCGATTTTATTTCGATTTTTATTTTAACTGACATTTGTATGCCACATTCGACATTTGTATGGACAAAATAACCGTACAAATGTCGCCATACAAATGTCGACAAAAATGTTTTTCACCGATCTTTCTTACACTACTTACTCGATTCACTTATTTACTAATACGAAATTCTTACTTACCCATATTGCTAACAATTGTTATGAAACACACATTTTTATTTCATTCGTACGTCAATAAATACACGCCCATACAAATGTCGTGATAACCGTACCAAAATACTTCTTTAAAAGACTTACCCTGTTTCCTCCGTCAAAAACACTGGCTCTGCGTCCACTCTCGTTGGCGGTCGAAGCCCAACTAACGTGCTTTGGTATCCTAACGTAAATATGAAGGTAGGCCATTAGACCAAACCAGATTCAGGGGGTTCCCTTGAGTCATTACAAAAACGGTCGCACGCGGGACATCCACGAAAAGACTTTCCAGGTTTTAACTATTAATGTTTTTTTTTTAATTATTTTATTATTTAATTTGCTAATAAAGGCTCTTTACAACGATATATGTTGTATATTAATAGGTTGTCTACGTCCAAAGTTATGAATTTTTATTTAAGCAAAACCGGAAGTGGGACACGCGAAAAGCGGTAAATTTTGCTGTTTTTAGGATTTCAAATTCGATTCTTTCGGAATCCATTAATATTTAGTAAACTGTAATGTATATTTTCAAGTAAATTAAAATGCACAAAATGCAAATATATATGTTAACTATACTCAATTTTAAATATACTTGGTATTATAGCTCTGGGACCGCAAAAAACGCTTGTTTGAAAATTGACCCATCTAAACGTAAAATAAACTGATACACAATTTCGCCCTACCGAAAAAATGTCATTATGGTCGAATGGCACGGAAGAGTGCACTTCATCCATCATGTTACGGGTTCGAATCCATGCAAAAGATTAGTGTTTTTGGAAGTTTCGATTTTAAATGTTTTGGGAGTTTAACAAGTTTATAACGTTAAGACAATAAATAAAGGAACATGGTGTTACGGCAGAAAAGTAAAGATGTAGAAAAAAGTATTTTTTCACGGTAGTTGGTGATACAGCGCCATCTAGCATGATCTCATTGAAATAAGCAGCCTCATAGGTAAGTAAAAACACAAAACGAGCACAAAAATGGCGTCGATTTCACATTATAGGATTTTGTTTGACAGCTATCCATGCAAATAAGGCCTCGACTGTACATCCGGCGTACGCTCGGCGCAGTCTTAACACAGGCTAAAAGAAAATTGCATAACCGACCTTTATTTTTCTAGTTGAAGAGCATACAAAACTAAAACTTAACAGCAACATATCATTCCATTTCTATACATGGTGGAACGGATTACTCGATTTTGAGCGAATTGTCGTTAGATTATTGCGTTACTTAATGTTTATGTTATGTTTACAGGAAACTAAAGTATACTACCAAGAGGAAAGTAATCGGCTATGTGAGGAGTTCTTTTGGCCTTATTGTAGGAAGGCAGACGGTATGTATCACTTAATTAACCTTATTCATAAAGGGACTACAAACCTATTTTAGTTAAAGTATCCTGTGTCACTTACTGTCATTTGCAAATGTCACAATGAGAATAAGGACAAAGTATGTCTTAGCATATTTTAGCTATTGTGGGTTTATAAATAAGAGGGATACAATTTACTCATACAAATTTATATTTTGGATGGTAGAACATTTAGTAAGTATTTTTCCCGTAGATTCCACGCAAACGTGTGTTGGGGGAAAAAATGGTGACAAAAAATGTAAAGAAAATACAACAATACCAGAATCTGAAGAGTGGGTTAAAGAAATATTGAACCCTAAAGCAATATCAATGAGGACGTGAGTTGAAAATACTTGTTATATACATACATATCGATACCTTAGTGCACAGTCGTACTAAATGGTATTTTTTGCCAGTAAAGTTACGAACTTATTATTTGTGCACAAAAATACTAATTACAATAACTTTTCAAATGTAATTAGTACAATTGTGAACTCAGGCTTCGATATATAGGTATACATACGTACATACCTTCAGGGGTAGGCAGAGACTATGGAATAGTGTTGTAAAGGACTCGAGTTCTGGGAGTCCTTTTTATTACGACTCGAAACTCGATTGTCGAGACTCGACTGTCAGTTGTCGAGACTCGACTCAGTACATAGGAATCCCTTTATTGCAGAACTTCCAATCAAGCAAGACTTGCGAACCAAGCGAGTCTCGCATAGGACTCGAGTCCTGTTTCTGCGTTCGAGTTCTTTGGTGTAACGAGTTGTACTCGAGCCGTATTATTATTTGAGACCACCTCACTTTCAACGATGATACTTACAGTAAAGTTCTTAGTACGATCAAAATCTAACTGTCATCTATTATAATAATAAGGAAATAGCGACTCCATGGATTCTAGAACCACGATATGCCACCAAAAGTCAACCCTATCGATGACAATGCAATATTGAAGTGTGAAAGTTACACTTATCGTTGGAATAACACAATTTTTTTTTCAGAGTTGCCTCGGACGTGCTTCTTGGTATAAAGAAATCGGTTGAGAAGATACGCAGTTTTCAAGCTCCGCAAAAATTCTTTGGTTAGTAGCAGATTATTTTCTAATACAAGTATTAGGTAAAATCATTGCCTAACTTTCCTTTTAGTATTCAGGAAAAGGATTGACCACACCGAAGTTTGATATGAACTGAAGTTGCGTCATAACATAATCAAGGTGATCAATCAAAGGCTCGTTTTTTTTTTTAGGTGTTTCCTCAATTTAATGATAGAAAATTTAAATTTGTAATTAGGTACCCTACGAAATTTACGGAAAAAGTTTTCTTTGATATGTTGGTGTTCGAGTACTCTAACCTTAGTTGGTCTCAAAGAGTATTTTAATCCTATAAAAAAACTCAAATCTGTCGATTTTCTCACTGACTGTACATTTCATCAAAAATCTGCAAATGTCGACTATCATCATTTAAAAAGTTAGTAAAGGTCTCCTAAGAGCATTTTCGCGTGGCAGCAAGGGATCTAGTAGCTGCCCTTACTGCCCAATGTTAACTGTCCACCATGGATAGTATAACCCCTTTCATGTCCTGGACACTCATTATCAAAGAGCGGAATTCTTCATAGCAAAAATCAAACTGTCAGAGGGATTGACCTAACTGTTTTATCGACTTATCGATAAATATTTGTCACTTAACGAAACAAAGTTAAAGTAATGAAATCAGGCTTTTGGATATACATACAAACAAATTAACGGTGTCCCTAATTAGCTGACCGCCACTGTATTTTAGTATAATAGTAAAGAATAAAACAGAAAATACTTTTTTTTAAATTTTCTATATAAAAGAAATCTTAATCTTTATTTTCTATATCCGTTTTTTTTATTGTTTTTCTTTTAGGATTAACCATTTTAGTAGCACGGCACGGAAATCACTCATGAAAACTCAAGTGACATAAATGACATATGTGACGCTGACATGATTTACTTTAAAATATGGAGATGCAAGTTGCTTATCAAAGAGGTCAAATGTTACAGAATAATCTTTTAAGTTGATTATGGATACCTAATGCGATATTATTCCGTAACATCGATAAGTCGATAAAACAGTTAGGTCAATCCCTCTGACAGTTTGATTTTTGCTATGAAGAATTCCGCTCTTTGCTCATTATACATTTTCCGCCGTCCTCGTCAACCCCTGGGGGTTGATAAAGACCTCTTTGGGAATCACTGCACTACACCGCAACCATCAAACTTCTAACCTGTTGTTACTATTTAATTACAGCCGAAAAAGAAGTCAGCGCCGCGCCTGTCATGAGGACTTGGTAAGTAGAAGAGATCAGAATAGCAGAGTTTATTTGCCTAAACTTGATGCATACATACATACATACATAAACTCACGCCTTTATTCCCAGAGTGGGGTAGGCAGAGCTACAGAATTTCCAACAAGTCTAAAAACTTTTTAATAATTCTGTAACCACATTTTGCATACTTAGGCGAAGATGTTTACCAGTGTATTAGTGACAGGTTGCAAGCCCATCGCCTAACAGTACTACACGCCTTTATTACCTTAGTCGGCTTTTACGACATCCACGGAAAGACACGGAACTACACGGAACCACACGGAATAATATTATAATGTATTCCCATCTCACTCACGCTGAATGAATATGCGTCAAATTTAGGCAAATAAACTCTGACTATTCCGATCTCTGGTAGTAATAGTATAGTCCTGGGGTGTGATTCTCTCAAAAACGCGGTCGGACGAACGAACAAGTGAATATCGCAGCGGCGAGTTTAAGTAGTCCCTTCAGAGCGAACTAAACACTTTTTAGCGCGTGCATTTTCAATTTGGCAGCATGGCATCTGTTTATAATATCGAACGAATAAGACTGCCTAATTGAGAATGCATAGTCATAGTCAAAAAATAGTCATCTAATATGCGCGACACCCACACAGACACAGACACACACAAACAGCAGTGTTCGCATTGTTGTGTTCCGGTTTGGGGATAAGACAGCCGGTGAAATGACTAGCATAGAGGCATTCCATCTTAGTCCTCAGGGTTGGCAACGCATTTGCAGTCTTAGGATTGCATCGCAGTCCTGTGAATGCGAATGTCTATGGGTCACAGTTTCCACTTACCATCAGGTGGCCTGTGTGCTCGTTTGTCTTCTCTATGACATAAAAAAAATAATTAAAAAAAAAAACACACACACACACACACTCACACACACACACACACACACTCACACACACACACACACTTTTTATTTAATTAGTGTGCGATGGTCCTTCTTTTCTCAGCTCATGCCAGAACGTTTCGATAAATAAGAAATCGAAGCAGTCGCAGGCGCAGGTGGTCCTCAAACACTGCGGCACACAGTACGAATACGAGCCCATGATGAACGTCTTATTCAGTAAGATATTTTTAACATGGACATTCTCCTTTTTGCGTGTATTTATTGAGCATTTGTATTAAAAAGTGAAATAATTTCTACAATTTGATCAAAACCATGTTCATTTGACTTGTCTAATATGGGAAATTACTTTTTAATCTCAAAATGAACCTTTTTTTTGGCTAATATAGCTTTAGCTAAATAAAGCAGTCACAGATAAAACACATGGGCCAAGTTGTGTCCTAAATGTTTACCAACTCAGTTTACCTTTATTTACGATAATCAGTGATCGTAATTTTTCCAGCATTTTTGGTGCAGTGCTAAGGTTGTCAATAGTGGCCAATATGAAATTGTTTGAACCAAGAATCAAATAAAAACAAAAATTAATAATAAAATAGTGTATTAAACAAATCGAAAATACAGAAAATATTCTCAGAACATGTAAAGCCTAACCCAATATGGATAATGAAACGAAGGGTTAATTTACTACGAGTACCTATATGAGAAAAGGTAACAAAGTTGCAATAAATCCTTATCTCAGGTTATAGTTCATATTTATTATTAGGAATTGATATACTAACTATAAATAAGCATAGACAGTATAATGCGTACGTAATGGCAGTGCAATATATAAGTCATTTTGTTTCTTCACTAACGTCCCAGTAATAAATGTTATACACAATTATAATCACTGATTAAGTAAAAAAAATAGTTTTTCATTTTCAATGATATCATAATATTACATAATTTTAAACGACAATCATACTATACGGGTGAGGACCAAAAAGTTGGACCACAGTTAAGCGCAGTTAACAAACGACGATGACGAAAAAAGTTCCGTTGTGCGACGAAAAGTATCCCTACAATTGTATGGCTAATTTTCGTGTCACAACGAAAGAGTTTCATAGACATTTTTATTGATTGAATTAGCTTGGACAACTTTTTGGTCCTTACACATACACGTCGACAACCCTAGGTCGCTGTCGTGTGTCATTTGACGTCATCGCACCAAGAATGCTGGAAAAAGTACGATCACTGACGATAATAGAGCCGTTTCAGCCGAAAACGGTTCATTTTGAGGTTAGAAAGTTGTTTACATATTAAACAACTAAGAAATAACAGGGCATAAGTAGTTTATATTCATAGGTTTTTCGATTATACGTTACACGAGATTCATTTTCATTTGAATCATAAAAATCCTGTAGAAGTCACGGTTTTACGCAAAAAAACATTTGATAATTATAACTTAAAACACCTGAGCAAAATCTTTATAGCAGACAATGTAGCATACGAGTAGACCTAGACTTGGTCAATTTGTAAAAAGCAATACGACTGCACCGAGCAAACGTCGAGCGTCCAGTGGCGCCCTCATTACTATTTTGTTTTCTAATTAACTAAAGAACTCCCTTGCAATCAGACGATACGTTTTTGTAGCGCAAGTAAAAACACAATTTATGGGATACGTAACAAACTTCAATAACAATTACCCTTTGAGTAGGTAGTCAGCTTAACGGGAATAGGTGGCCACTTTTTTGTGGTTGTGTAAGTTGTGTTTTCATTTGTAGTACAAAATCTACCAATCAATTTCAAGAAAATACTTAAGTTTATTAGAAAACACAATAATAGTAATGAGGGCGCCACTGTACATCTGGCGTACGCTCGGCTCAGTCTTAAGTATACCGCTTCTTTTCAGCAACAAACTTGAGCAAACCAATTGAAAAAGAGCAGACTTGCGCATTTTGCACATGCGCTGTGCAGAGTACGTTTCCCAAGAAAGAGGATGTTGTAAAAGTCGACGTTTGGACAATGCATTTTAATGCATTGAAAAGTAAGAAATTCGCTATTGTATTTAGCAATGCGCTTACAATCGAGGCAGAGTCGAGGTTAACATATGGAGGCACGTCACGACGCCATTTTGTAATTTCGTGTCTTTGGTTTTCGTTTAATGAACTGGAACAAAGCACAGCCAAACTTTCCCAAACACATTTTTTCTTACAAGCTCTTTCTTTCTTCTTTTCTTTTGTTTTTTTTCTTTTTTTACGGATTTTTCCCCGGCAGTTTAGTTTTACAGTCGTATTTTCCTCTTTCCATAAATCTAATTTGACAGTGTCGTCGATAGAAATCAACCGGGAAAAAAGTTGAACGCGAACAAAAGCGATATTACTAAAATCTAACGGGGTAAAGTGAAATTAGATAAAATTAAGTAAGGGACAAAATGCGGAAAGAAAATATCGATTTACGGAAATACTTATTTTGTCAAAATATCTAACAAGGCTGGTGTAGAACAGTAGGTACATAAGGTACTTTTCATCCCGGAAAATTCGACGACTTCTACGCGGATAGAATAGCGCGCTAAAGCTAGTATTCCATAATGATCAGAGTATGTTAATATTATTTGCGTGATACCTCTTACGGGCTCCAGATACTTACTTACTTATTTATTTGTACCTATGTAATATTATTTTAGGTACAGTCGCGGAACGAAAAGGTTGACCATTTTTCAAATAAATTAATTTACGCGTCGCAAGTACATGTTACCTTTTTAAACTGTGTAACAGACGAGAGAAATAATATTGAACCAATAGTGGCTGTTGTTTATACGTGACTATAGTAACCCTTTTGTAACGACCAATAAAGACTTGAGTTCAGTTTGAACCAATAGTGGCTGTTGTTTATACGTGACCATGGTAGCCATGTATCTGTGGACCATGTAGTGAAATGACATTCATTATGACGGAATGTGTCATACTCGGTCGATAAGCAGATACTGATAACTAATACTGAGCAAGCAAAAACAGATCTTAACGTGGTCAATCTTTTCATTCCGCGACTGTACATAAAAAGTCTTGCATGTTATGAATGAATGTGAAAGAGAAATCGATCGTATTTAAAATTGTCCGTGTAAATTCCTCGAATTATGAATTATGTCCGTCTCTTCACCAAGCGGTCCCAACGGAAGACCAGCGCTGGCTTTACGGCTACCGAATGCCGAGTTGGGACCGCTTCGTCAGATTTTCCCTCTATCTTGATCTTATTTGTACCTATGTAATGTTATTTTGTATTATTACTGAAACCGGCTATCAGTTTTTGATAGAACTTCGAACACTCCGTAAGTATGTACAGTCAGCATCAAAAGTAGCTAACCAGAATAACATGCTCAAAATGATCTAGAGTAGACACGACGTATTCTCTTAATAGAGTCGAGTGCAGATCATTTTGACCTCTTCGGTTGCGCAGCTACTTCTGCTGACTGTACTCGACTTTCTAATAATCATTTGTCGATTGGTTCATATTTTTACAGCAATGCAGCACGCTTCAGCACAATGGCAGCAGCAGGCTGCCTCTTTCAAAGGTGATTAATAGAGTTAGGAATTTTGGTTGGAAATCGTGGTTCTATAATCCATGGAGTCGCTATTTCCTAATTATTATAATACATGAGTACATGACACTTTGATTTTGACCTTCAGTATGGTCATACTTCAAAATGAACTAAAAATGTTTTTGTATATTTGCTTGTTTGTAACGCTTTAACAGCAGAGATTGTATCCTCCATACCAATATTAATTTATATTGGTTTAGCGGTTTAATGAATAAATGAATAATGAAATAATAAAATACAGAAGGTCAAAATCAAATCGGTATGTATTATAATAATTATAATAAATATGAAATAGCGACTCCATGGATTGTTGAACCACGATTTAGTGGCGACCCCATTGTAGGATTTTTTCAAAAACGTTCCGTTTGTTTGTGACATCTGCTTGTTTAGGTTTTTTATCAAGCAATAATTATGTTATACATTAAAATTAGCACAGCAAAACTGTTAACGCATTATTGTTGAATAATCTTTGTACGTAAAAGTAAACCACACAATTTTCTATTGTGATGCAAAGTGCTCCGACATGTGTTTTTAATAGTTTTCCAGTTATTCCGATAAAATAATACCAATTTTTCTTTCCATTCAGGCTTTGGCTTTATTGACGAAACCAATGGTACAGACACCACTTTATCCGGTAGAGAAAGCATATCCATAAGTGACGGCATCAAAACCGATACCACCGTATGCAGTTGGTTAAACTACGGCATTGCCTACGAACCCCCAAAAACACCGAAAGGTAAAGTCAAAGTGACCAAAAAGGCCAACCAATCGACGTCCACAGACAGGATTAAATGTACTGACGTTAGTACCACCATTGTTGACTGGTGGAGTCCCTTGGTGGAGAGGAAGAAGAAGAAGAAGTTGAAGGTCGGCAAGAGAGACGATGGCGATAAGCAATCTATAGGCGTCGAAACTGATGGGAAATATGTGTCGTTTCGGAGTTATGCCCAGATTATTCCTGAAGGTAAGATTTTTGGGCCAGCTTTTGTAGCTGATTGTACCTTTTTTGCTATGTTATTATAGACGAATAGGTTTGCAATTTATAGAGCAATGAAATTTCTCTAGTTAGTGTGCCATACTATCATTATTAATTAATCCGGGCGACTGGCAGCTGTTCAGCAGTGGGTGTGACAGTGGCTGGGCAACAAAGGGGTTGTAAAATCAATTGAAGGTGTGCAATTTATAGAGCTCTTTGTTTGGTGTAATATTATAGCTAATTATGTATTTAATTGGGGGGTGACCTACGCGAACCGGGAGACGATGTGTCGGCAGGCCTTCCACAAGGTGGCCCAACGATTTTATAAAGGTGCCCGGGAAACCGCTGGATGACAGCAGCAGAGAACCGATCGGTGTGGAAAACTTTGGGGAAGGCCTTTGTCCAGCAGTGGACGTCTTGTGGGTGATGATGATGATGATGATAATCGCTGGCTATTTAACAAGTGGCTTGAGGGCAAACATTTTTCCTGCTGTCATACCAAAGAGACTACTAATAACAATGTTGTAGCCAAAGCATCCTAGACTCTATTGGTAAGCATATTGCAGGGTCTAGCAAGCTAAGCTAACAAGAGTGGCCTCCGCAAGGGATTTGGTTATACTTTTAGGTAGAGTAGTAGCAGGACCCATGTATGCCGAATATTACCCTTCGATCTTCTTTTGTTTCAGATTTATTCACGAAAATGCTAAAAGATCCAGGTAATTTATAAACTGTAATACGTGTCTTGTTAGCTTAGACTGCTAGACCTTTTAAAATGCTAATACTATTTTAGTACTATTACTATGCAGTTAAGAGGCCACCTGTGATAAAGTCTGTGGTGTTCTGCAATCTGAATCTCAATAATCATAACGCCTTTGTATCTGTTCTTTGGATATTTTAAACTTGATCATATTTGCTTGAGACTGGCAAACGTAAAAACACGATTAAAAATAAAATACTCGGATAGTTTTATTTTTCAAATATGACACCTTTTTGCATGTTTTAGTTGAGTATATGTAACTTCTTAATCCTGGCAACCCACAAAAAGCAAGTAAGTAATTGAATTTGACACTGTCATCAAGGCGCGCGCAAACTATCTCTATCTCACATTCTTCGCGCGGAAGCTCATAAAGCCATCCCTTTAAATTCCTGTGGGGGCTGTTTGTATGACATTTTATAGTTGTATTTTATTCTGAAAATAATTATTTTTATTTCAGAACACGTGGACATTTTGTCACCGTCTCGATATTTGTTAGAGGTAAGACTATTCATTTCGAGGATCCCCTAAGTGATATGGAAGACCAAATCGTAGCGATAACATTGCTGATTTTACGTTTTTTATTACTGCTTATCGAGACTAATCTTACTATATATGCTATATTATTAATTCTTACAGAAAAAGTGATGATGTTTCTTGGATAGAAAACACTATGCTATTATATTTTTTTATTTTTTTTATTTTAGTCGCAGAAATACTACAATGAGCTGTTTCTCCCACATGGCAAGCAGAAAATCCGAGATCAGGTAATATACAACCAATATAACTTCGAAGAATAGATTTATCAAAACATTGGTATTTGTTAGTAAAATATATGCAAAAAAACATTACTTATCACTACATTTCATGTTCATAGGTCAATGGGAAGTTAAGAAATTCTTCGGAACAAAATTTTGTAAAAACGCTGAATTTTCTGGCTTCATATTTCTTTTGTATTCCAATATTTAAAAAAAAAACAGTATTTAACTAATCAAGGGGCTTCTTCCTCTCCACCTGAGTGTTACCATAATATCTATCTTTTCAGTGTTTTTTGGATGCAGAGAAACCAAATCCAGGCATTGGATTCAGTCGACCGAGTAAAGGTAAATTTATACAAGCTAACTACAACACCTTCTAACAATATAAACCGCCCGCCATACCGTGATGCCTTATTCATGATGAATAGGGCCAAGAATATGGGGGCGACTTTTGACAAGTTATAGGTAGAGAACACCGCTGTTGATCGATGTTATCGACGAATCGATAGTTTTTGTATTTACAAGTAAATGATAAAAGATAAGACATTTATTCAGTAAGTAGGCCGTACGGGTACTTTTACGCGTCAAGAATCTACCAGCGCTTCCCAAGAGGAGACACTGCTCAGAAGAAACGCCGCAAGAAACTCAGCAGTCAGTCATTTTTTAAACAGTAGCATTATATAAAGCAATAAATATTAAATTCAATATAATATCAAATAGCAGGAAAACATGCCAAAAATCTTACGTGAGAGATAAAGGAAGAAAAGGAGAAAAAAAAATTAACTAATTGTTAAAGTTTGAAAAAGGAATCGAGAATTTGAAAGAATCTCAAGGAAATGTGTCAAATTTTCAATTCTTTTTTCGAATTTTAACAATTAGTTTAACTACTGATCAAACAACAGTGCCTTAGTAGCTATTCTGGCTTGAAAAACTAGGCTCGTGTATCCCGGCCATAACTTTGTATCACCACCTTGCTCTTGTGTGTTTAGTTGGTAACTATGACTATGATGATGATGTCTTCCCGTTATCCCTCATCAGGGACATAGGGCTCGCAAAAGGATTTTCAAGTGGTCCCGATCTTGCGCAGCAATTTTAAGATCGTCCCATATACACATAAATGTTAACCCAATGTTTTACTTTGCAGCTAAACGACTGGAGGAGTCATATGTACCTCGGAAAAAGGTGAAAACAGCTTTATTCACTAAGTACTTCCCTCCATCCACTGGGCCCCATTGATAGAATCCATTAAAGGGGTCAAGTGGACTTTTGTACATTCAAAACCATTAATGGATGCTTTAATCTGTACTTCCAAAATTTAAATCCATTTAGAGTCGTTTACACTTTTTAATACGCTGGGTTCCCTCAATGGATTCTGTTGCCCTCTTAATTACACTTCAATCCATCAATGGAACTGAGCACACTATTATGTATATGAGTATCCAACAATGTATTTTATTAAACTTTTAATACACTTGCATCCATCAATTGACGGATACTCGTTTACATTGTAGTATATAAAATTCATTGATGGATCCCGTTATACTAGGTGACACTTAAGACGTAATACAAAATGTCATTTCCCGAATCTACTCATGATTACAATCAACTATTAATATGGGACCAACTTCGAAAACGTAAACACAAAATCGACGTCTCCATACAAATTGTGAAACCAGCTGATTGCTTTTAGTATGGGAGATAAAAAAAATTTCTACCGATTTCGATATTAGTCCCATAGTAAAAGTTGATCGTACTGATGAGTAGATCTAGAAAATAAAATGTTGTATTACGTCTTAGGTGTCACCCTGTATAAAAAGTTAAATAGAATCCATTCATGGATCTTTGTTGACTTCATAGTATATTTAAGTCCATTGATGGATCCTAACGACTCAAAATGGATTTAAGGATGTATTAAAGCCCACTCTACTCCATTAATGGATTTGAATGTGTTAACGATGGCGAGAAAAGTTCCGTTGTGCGACGCAAAGTATCCTTACAATTTGTATAGCTAATTTTCGTCGCACAACGGAAAAGTTTCATAGAAAATTGAATTGCGTGAGTTAGCATGCCCTACTTTTTGAACCCTTATCCTTTTATTACTCAAAAGACAATGTATGGAGATGTCCGTTTTGTTACTGAACTATTTATTGGTTTTTTATTAAAACTGGCATCCCCAAACATATTTTACACATGTTTTTTTTATTGTACAGTGTCATATCCCAATTGTAAAGAAAAAACCGGTGTCAGTTTTCTGAAACTCCCTGAAAATTAATTATTTTTGTATAATTGCTAACCACCTAGTTAAAACGGGTACACTACATAATTTCTAATTGATCAAAATATAGATTTTTCATAATTCCGAACTTTTTGATAGAAGACTTAACTTTTTGTTATCGCTTATAAATCAAACCTAACCTAACCTACGTATGAGAATTAAATTATGCATTTAATCTAAAATAGCTCCACCTTAACATGGTTTTCGGAAAAATGAATATTCGGACAAATGAATATTGGGAAAAAGTAATTCGGAATTTTACGGTGTACCCATTGTCAAAAACAAAACGGGTGATTTGTCAGACAAGGGGAACTATCGGCCAATCTCTCTTGCCACAACGGCCGCGAAGGTGCTCGACAGTATGCTAAATTTGATGCTTGATAGCTTCATAAATATACACGACGCGCAGTTCGGTTTCAGGACTGGGCTGTCAACAGAGAGTGCTATTCTGGGTCTGAAGCATACTGTCGGGTACTACACGGGCAGGAAAACACCGATTTATGCCTGCTTCCTGGATCTCTCCAAGGCGTTTGACAGAGTCAACTATAATATCCTGTGGAACAAGATGCAGGAAGCAGGTATTCCGGGTGAGTGTACGGGCTTGCTGAAGTACTGGTACCAACATCAAACAAACCAGGTGAGATGGGCAAAGGCATTATCTTCCGAATATAGGTTGGAATGTGGAGTACGGCAGGGGGGCCTTACGTCTCCCAAACTGGTCAACCTTTACATGAATGACCTGATAGGGGAGCTCAGCAGCATGCATGCCGGATGCTATATTGAAAACACGTGTGTTAATAATATAAGCTATGCAGACGATATGGTGCTGCTGAGCCCGTCTATCGGGGCCCTTAGGCAGTTAGTGGCCAAGTGTGAGGAGTATTCCGCAACGCATGGTCTCTTGTATAACGCCACCAAGAGTGAAGTTATGGTGTTTAAAGCGGGTAAAATCAGACCTTATTTTATCCCTCCAGTGTCTCTTGGTGGAGTTGTACTCAAAGTTGTGAGCCGCTTTAAGTACCTGGGCCACATTATAACGGATGACCTATCGGATGACAGTGATATTGAGAGGGAGCGTAGGGCGTTGTCGGTGAGGAGTAATATGCTGGCTCGTAGATTCGCTAGATGCTCTGCAGAAGTAAAGATAACGCTTTTCAAAGCATATTGCCAGTCTTTTTACTCTGGCGGGCTATGGGTTCGGTATACCAAACGAGCTTACAACGCCCTACGCATACAATACAACAACGCCTTTAGAATGCTGTTAAGACTTCCAAAGTGGTGCAGTGCATCGGAAATGTTTGCCGAGACGCACACGGACGGTTTCCACGCGGTAATGCGTAAAAAAATTACTTCTTTGATGAGTCGCGTCAGGGGTAGTCAGAATGGCATTCTGAAGGTGATTGCTGGTAGATTTAGCTGCCCGATTTTGTGGCATTGGATTGGACTGGTCAGGACTACTTTGACGTACGTCAAGTAATCATGTCATGGCAGTCAGTATACCTGTCTACCTGTGTATCTATGCCGAAACCAATTTTGTAATTAATTACTAACTTAGATTTTAAGTTTCTAGATGTTACTAACAATATATGGACCTGGTCTGAAATAAATCATTTGATTTGATTTGATACGCATAATACGCGAATCTTAGATCTTCTAAGTGAATCATAAAAGCTTCATTCAGTTATTTATTGACCCCCTTTGCCAGTTTTCTCACTTTGCTTTTGACGCTCTTCATTAGCCCTTGGACATCGACTGTTTTGAAAGTTTTTTGGGTACGGATCCAGTCTTTTTTGAATTGGTCGATGTTATCTGTTGGTTTAGCTTGTTTTCGTAGCCTTGCCTTCATCAGAGCCCAAAATTTCTCGATGGGCCTGATCTCAGGGCAATTCGGAGGATTTAATGATTTCGCGACAAATTCGACATTATTCTCTCGATGCCAGTTCAACACATGGCGAGCATAGTGACACGCAGCTAAATCGGGCCAGAATAATGTACGACCCCTGTGCTTTCGTATCATTGGTAGTACCCGCTTTTGAAGGCATTCCTTCTTGTACACATCCGAATTTAAGTTTCCCGTTACATAAAACGGAGATGTTTTCATGCCGCATTGACAAATAGCTTGCCAAACCATCACTTTTTTCCCAAATTTTTCGCAAAAAATGGATTTGTCCTCTTTAGAGACCTTCGTTCCTTTTATTACGGTGTAAAACTGCGGTCCGGGTAGGGTTTTATAGTCAAGTTTGACATAGGTTTCATCGTCCATTATAATACATTGTTCATTTTTAGTTAAGACTTGGTCGTACAACTTCCGAGCCCGAGTTTTGACAGAAGACTCCTGGGTTTTGCTGCGTTTAGGCTGTTTTTGCTTTTTGTACGTTACAAGCAAGTTACGCTCCTTGGCACGCTGAACCTTTGCAATAGAAGTACTTACGACATTTTTTCGCACAATCCCAAATCGATACCTCTTTTTTTTGGGAAAAATTTTCGCATATCTTTTTGTCTAAATTAGGACATGAAGGGCCTCGTTTTCTACCTCGACCAGGTAAATCTTTTAAAGTATTATTCATACCAAACCTTTTTATCGTATTGTAAACAGCTTTCAGGCTAACCCCTTCCTCTGAAGCAATCTTTCTCATAGTCATACCTGATTCTTTACAATATTTGGTCACAATTGAAAGTCGTTTTTTCTCTGAGAGACCCTTCATCTTGCAGTGTGTAGGAATTATACTATTTTTTATAATCAGTTTTAATATTTGACTATATGCTTAACAGATTGACATATGACAGACAAGATAAAATATTGTAACTTTTTTTTTAGAGCTATTCAAACTTGTTTCCATAATTAACGATACGGTCTTTATATAATATATAAATACGGGTGTTAATAAATGTATTGTATCCTCCTTAGATGCAGACGAGCTTTATGAACACGAACCCTTTGTCCTGGCAGCCGGCCAGGGAAGAAGTGCCCTCGCACAACGTAAAGCATCACCAACGCAGGTTAGGTCTTCAAAGATTAGGTTAGCTCTTCATAGTGGCTGAAACTACTTCCTGAACATCCTGTTTTTTTTTTCCGTAACAATAAACCGGTCAAGTTTGATTCGGACTCACGCACCGATACGCTTGGTAACCGCAAAAGAAAATATTCATTTTGTTATGAAGTTTATTCTATATGCAATAAGGTTTTTGACTAGCCTAAATTTGAAAATCGGTTTTCAAAGTTTAGTGGTTATTTCTCAAAAACTGTAAATCATCTCATTTAATTTTCCCTTTTAATAATTATCTATATACCAAGTTTTTTTTTTATTTATCGATTAATAAACTTTGAAGATAAGGAGGGGGGGAACGATAATTCTTTGTATATTTTTGGCTATAAATCAAAACGTACTTACAAAAATAAAAATTTATAATAGTTTTGAAATGTGCAAATTGAGCCCTTTCATAATATGACACCCCATTTGCTATAATCAAACCACTTCCATTTTTTAAACCCCCATTTCCATTCCCATTTTTCAATTTTCATTTTTCATTTTTCAATTGAATATAAAAAAAAAACACGTTGATAACATTTATAGTTGCTGAGAAAACCTGCTGTGAGATACATAGAGACGGACAGACAGACAGACAACGAAGTCTAACCATAAGGGTTTATTTTTACCATTTTACCACGGAACGTAACGTAACGAACGTAACGAACGTAATCTAATATTTTTCAGGAACGCTAAATTACAAGCTGGTCTGAAGGCGAAGAACAACCACGAAAAGATGAGCAAGGGAGTCGGCATAAATGTCAAAGTAAGACATAAAAAACAACAGACCTAATTACTTTTGACATGTTGTATTGTCAATATCACGATTACGGCCCGGAAAAGCCATAAATAAATAAATAAACTATAGATTGGTCGATGCTATCGATAAAGACCCGTGTTCTCTCCCTACAACTTGTCAAAAGCCGCCTAAAAAATTCCGAGCCGTAGTTATGATGGTTCTTACACTTCACAGTAGTTCACAGTAATAGCGGCCGAATTCAAGTCAATACGATCACATGTCAAAAGGAATATGGTTTTACCAAATAGAATACAGCCCCTGGTTCTAACCAGTGAAACAATACTGTTATTTTATTACCATTACGTCACACGCAACAAATAAGTTTAGCGCTGTTTTAATGCTGTCAACATTATCAATATTCAGAAAATTCATGGTTATGCAATGTGTCGAATTGACTTCTTATCTGCCCTGTACCATCTTGTACTATACTCTGTTCAATTTAGGATGATGCATGTGACAGCCGTATTTCGTAATTTCGATCACAAACTAGACACACAAGCGAGGTATTTAAAAATAGGTGATTATAGTAGTTTATGCAATAGTTGTATAAGAGAGGTCAAAAAATATGAGTGGCGTGTAACGTGTTACACGTATGTTACATCGTAAAGGTAAGCGCCACGAGTGTTTTTTGACTTAGTTATACACCGTTGCATACAATGCTTTTTCTACGACTAGGTTTCAAATGAAATGCAAAACTAAGCGAAAAAACTTACAAACGAACGAACGAAGTAAAGAACAACAAACGAGCGGGAAACAAAAAAATGACAAAATATGTGTCTATGGTTTACTTTGTTTTTAAATTGACGGAATGGAAAATAGAATTATTTACAATTCCAAAACATTTTAATTTGACCAATCAGAATACTTCACCAAATTAAATCCACCAATCACAATACACATCGACTGTCAAACGGAACGATAGGTTCTTTTAGGTACGTGTTTCTCTTTAACTAATTTAAATCTTTTAAAAAAACTTTGTATTTCGTATCAACCAACCAGAATACAGCTATTTTAAAATCGACCAATCAGGTAACTGAAATCATTTCTCAAAACATTAGGTGATTTATAGTCCCTATTTCACAATCGTTAAAATATGATTAAATCGATTGTGCAACGCTAAGCTTTGGCAGCTGGCCGTATCGTTTTATCTCAAAAACGCACATGTGCTGTTTTGGGGCATAGACAAGATAGACTTTTCTCTGGATTATTCTGCGGACATAATTATGTATGTTCTTATATTAGTGTTCGTGACTATATAAATGACAGATAAAAGTACAGGAGTAGGAAAATTATTTAAAATACCTGAACGGCCTCGCTTGTAATAATTTAGTATTTGTGAGCTGTCGCAGACATCCTCATATATTGAACAGAGTATAGTGCAATACCGATTCCTCATGATATAATACGTAAGAAATAGCGACTCCATGGATTCTAGAACCACAATTTGCCACCAAAAGTCCTAACTCTACTCATGACATAGTTATTTTGACATCAATAAAAACCAACTTTGTGAGGACCAAAAAGCTGGATGCAATCAGCTACTTATGTATCTGCTTTTAGCAGAAAGAGCGTAGGTATGTACCTAGTTAACCGCATGCAAACAAGGAAGTTGAAAGAGTTCCATTGTGCGACGAAAAGTTTCATCCGCCTGGCTATTTTTGGTTGCACAACGGAAAGTTTCATAGAAAATGTTCAATGGGTGAGCATGCCTAACTTTTTGTTCCTCACCCAACTTTTTTTATGACTCCTACCAGGTTTCGCTTAGACAAGACAAACCAACTTTTTCTAGTCTAACCCATAGTAGATATAGTGAATTTATTTTTCTAGAACTCGTTTTGCTTGATTTATTATCTTCGAGTCATAAACACTCGAAAAAACAAAAGCTGTCTTTCTTATGGTTAATAGTTAAAGTGCATATAAGTTATGTTCTTACTCGAATATAGATAAGGGTTCATCCAGAAAAATTGACCTTAAAAAGGTTAACTTAGATTAAGAATAAGGATAAGAATGGTTTATTTTAAACACACATTTACATGAAATTATATAATTATGGCAGTCATTTAAACTGTAAAAGGATTATAACAGTAGACTCAAAACTTAATTCTTTTAACGGTGTCCGAAATCATCTCTACTCAGCTTGGTGTCACAAGATTAGGTAATAATGTGACGCTGGTTTTCAGTGCGTGTGTGTATGTTGTGTGCCTGTGATTGCGCAAATGTATAACTGCGATGAAAGAGTGGTAGGTAGGGTTTGCAATATTCGTTCAATTTTAGTATTCGAATAATACGAATATTTAGATTTCCAACATTCGAATATTTCGAATAATTCGAATATTTTTGAAAATTAAACAAAATAATGATTCTAAGTTGTGTAATTGTAAAATATGTGATGTTAATTTAAAATGTAATGACCTTACAATTCAAAAAAACATTTATGGTATCTTCTCCAGATACCTAGCATGTAGCCGAACTTGCTAGCTCCCTAGCTCGCTACCCTTTTACCAATTACGGTACGTCATTTAGTTCTTTTTAGGGAGTTTGATTTTGGCAAGGATAAAGCAAAATAGGTAATTATTGTTTGTCTTACATTTGTAGTTATTTTTAATATTTAAATCTATTTCCACGAACTCGTTAATATGGAGGATAATTAATCCTGGCATTTTGTTAATGTTTTGCTAAGGTAAATAATTACAGACAAATTAGTGCACTATTCGAAATATTCGTTTTATTCGAATAATGAATATTGTCGAATTCGAATAACATTTATGGCGAATAATTCGAATAATCGAATATTCGAATATTCGAATTGCAAACCCTAGTGGTAGGTATATTACGCCAAATAGTTAAGTTGGGAAGAGCTAAAGGGAGGGCAAGGTAGACCAACGCACGAGTGCCTATGCCGATTATTTGTGAGCTATGAGAATTGTTTTTTTTTAATTTCAATTTGTAAATTTATCGGTGGTGGCAGGTCATTCCAACATTTCGTGGCAGCGAGAGGAAATGCAATCGTGCGGTGACGACACGTTCGCGCCGCTAACCTCGCGCCACGCTGTGGAAACTAAAGCTTTTCAAAGAGGTAGGAAGGTCTTTTGAATTTTATTACCAAAGAGCGGAATTCTTCATAGCAAAAATCAAACTGTCAGAGGGATTGACCTAACTGTTTTTTTTTTTTATGGCATCGAGTAGACAAACGAGCACACAGGCCACCTGATGGTAAGTGGAAACTGTGACCCATAGACATTCGCAATCACAAGACTGCAATGCAATCCTAAGACTGCAAATGCGTTGCCAACCCTGAGGCTAACATGGAATGCCTCTATGCTAGTCATTTCACCGGCTGTCTTATCCCCAAACCGGAACACAACAATGCGAACACTGCTGTTTGGCGGCGGTTTGGTAAGTTATCTGTTTTATCGACTTATCGATATTACGGAACAATATCGCATTAGGTATCCATAATCAACTTAAAAGGTTATTCTGTAACATTTGACCTCTTTGATAAGCAACTTGCATCTCCATATTAAAGTAAATCATGTCAGCGTCACATGTGTCATTTATGTCACTTGAGTTTTCATGAGTGATTTCCGTGCCGTGCTACTAAAATGGATAATCCTAAAAGAAAAACAATAAAAAAATGGATATAGAAAATAAAGATTAAGATTTCTTTTATATAGAAAATTAAAAAAAAGGATTTTTTGTTTTATTCTTTACTATTATACTAAAATACAGTGGCGGTCAGCTAATTAGGGACACCGTTAATTGGTTTGTATGTATATCCAAAAGCCTAATATTTACCAAAGACAAATATTTATCGATAAGTCGATAAAACAGTTAGGTCAATCCCTCTGACAATTCCGCTCTTTGTTTATTACGTCGAAAGTCAAAAAGCAAAGAAGCAAGTTTACGAGAGCAGCCATGTTTGTCAGGTCGTGTTGATTTAAAATAGGAGTACTAACGGCAGCGGAACACAAACGTGCACAAGTGTTTTGTATTCACTGTATTAGTTTCCGAGATCGCGCCAGAATAAGACAAGTACCGAACTCTATATCTGCCTAGTTCAGTTTGGAGAGAACGAGGGAATCATACTTCAGCGCATTTCAAAACTCAAACATTCTCGGATCCGGTACAAAAAAAAAGCAGTTTCGCATGGTCTCCAGTAGATGTCCTTCGACATGCAGCCATGTCCATGAAGACATCTAGGTTGCGAGCCTCTAACAGTTCTGACACTCGCTCAAGAGGTTCACCATTAACGCATACTTGAGGATCTTAAGCGATGGTCTTGCTTATTTGAACTTCAAATTCAAATTCAAATTCAAATATTTTATTTCAGATTATAAATCCATAATGGTTAGATACAATAACTTAAATCTAGTGTTAGTATACTTAAATGACTACTCTATTCTAATATGCACACAAACAAACAAAATTACGTTACATTTTTCGTGGCGGTGTCGCGACAGGTGCATGCAGCTGAACGCACCGTTCAAACAACGGCGAATCCCAGCGCTGGGCCAGCATGCTTAGTATTTATGCCGTTCGCGCTGCCGCGGCTGCGGTGGAAGAGTGAAGCTACGCGCTTCCTCATGATGGCGAAAAAGCAGTCCGTATGAGCCTCAGCAAACATTCCCGAGGCACTACAATACCGCGGCAACCTGAACAGCATCCTAAATGCGTTGTTGTACTGGATGCGCAGAGCGCTGTATGCCCGCTGCGTAAAGTTAGCCCACAGACCGCACGTGTAGAAAGTTTGACAGTACGCTTTAAATAGCGTGAGCTTTACTTCATTACTACCACGTGCAAATCTACGGGACAACATATTACAGCGAACACACAGCGCCCGTCGCTCCCGCTCGATGTCTTCGACGTCAGACATTGTATCTGTGACCCAGTGACCCAGGTACTTAAATTTTGACACTCTTTTTAAAGGAGTCCCACAAAGCGTGACCGGTTGCATGTGGTAGCTTTTATTTCCCGATTTAAACTGCATGAGTTCACTTTTGGTCGCATTGTACCTGAGTCCAATGGGCCTCAGCATACGCCTCACAGATTTCAATCAGTTTTACTAATCCCCCCGTTGAGGGGCTCAGCAGCACCATGTCATCAGCATAACTTAGATTATTGACACATATATCTTCAATATGGCATCCGACATAAGCGCTACTGAGCTCCTCAATGAGGCCATTCATATAAAGATTGAACAAAATAGGAGAGCTCAATCCCCCCTGTCTAACGCCGCACTGCATCACGTACTCGTCTGACAGAGCACCTGCCCACCGGACACAATTTTTTTGTTTACCATACCAATGTCGAAGCAGTGATATGACATCATGTGGGACCGTCGTGTCCTCTAACAATTTCCGCGTCAGTAGGTCGTACGACACCAAATCAAACGCTTTCGACAGATCCAAGAAACAGGCAAATACCGGTGTTTCACGAGACGTATAGTGATGGACGGTCTGCTTGAGACATAGGATTGCGCTTTCAGTCGATAAACCTGGTCTGAAACCAAATTGAGCATCATTTAATTTTATATTTTGTCCTAGAATGTCATCAAGTAAACCATCCAACACCTTCGCCACAACAGTAGCAAGCGATATCGGCCTGTAATTGGACAAGTCGGACACGTCCCCCGTTTTGTTTTTTATGACCGGTACCACAATCGTATTCATGAGTTCATCAGGTAGATAACTATGACTCATACATAGATTAAAAAACATCGACAATACTATTGGCAGGTGTATGCCAGCATGCTTGAGATGCTCAATGCCGAGGCCGTCATGTCCGGGAGATTTTCCCCTTTGCATCTTATTAATTTTATCAGCAATATCTTTAGCCGAAAACCTAACGGACAGCGTCCCAACCTTGACCTCGGCATTGAGCACAGTGGTGGTTATCAGTGGTGGCTCGACCTTAAAGTGGCGCTGGAAAGCATTAGCAATAGCGGGCGGCTCATAATTGTCTGCGACGCTCACCGGTAGACTAATCCTAGGGTTCAACTTACCGGTATTTTTCCAAAATTTGCCAAAGTTCTTTTTTGAGTGATTCTTGGCAATAATGTCTAACTTTATATCTTGCTCGTGGGTCTGACAATATTTCAGCTTACTCTTGAACACTTTTTTAGTTTCGAGCATCTTACTGTAAACATACCCACTAGTATGCTTACCACAAGATACCCACCAATTAAACCAAAACCGCGCCTCCCGGTGAGCCTCGCCGACATGCAGATTCCACCCCGCTATTTGTCTATTTTTTCCACGATTGTTGCTTCTATGTGATTCTTCCGCGGCTAATTTAAGTATAGATATGATGTTGTTGTACAAATCTCTCAACAACCGTTTATGATAATGGTCAGAGCACACCCCATCAGTGCAGGCAGAAAACTCAGCAGGAAAATTAATATATTTTAATCTACTAGTACACAAATTCATATATTGTTCTATTTGAATGGAATCCCGTTCTCCCCAATGCACCCTGTTACTGGAGCTTGTATATTTAGTCACAACTTTTGCATTTATTATGTTAAAATTACATTCCAATAACAAGGGATAGTGGTCAGACCAGTAAACGCCGTACAACACTGACGTACTAACAACCATGGGCCGCGCGGCGCTTGTCATCACGCAGTGATCCAGCCAGCGCCTAGATCCATGCGCATCACTGACAAAAGTGTACGTGTCACTCGGTAGCATTTCCATATCTACACAATACAGGGATTGTTCAGAATTAAAGCACAATAGTTCACGTGAGAACGACTCACCCGGGTGTGCGTTGAAGTCCCCAAGCACTATGACAGATTCCACATCGTTATTTTCCACAATCGACTGAATTTCACCCAAACATTCCGTAAATTCACTTAGATTATCTGAGGAGTCAGTCGGCATATATACTGACATAACGATCACTGATCGGTCATCAAGAACTATTTTGATAGACGCTAGCCGCACACTATCACACTGAATCACAGAAACACAAGGGAACAACGACTTCCTCCACAATAGTGCTACGCCTCCGTGTGGTCTCCCTCGAAGCACCTGTGCTGAGGAATCCACCGCAGATTTACCCGTAAAGGCGAATTCATCATTAATGGTGCCAAGGAACGGGATATCGTGTTCCATGAGCCAAGTTTCCTGTAACGCTATTATTCCAGCCGTGCGACAGTTACGCACACAATCTGCAGATCTAATCACGTTTTTGCAATTAAAACTTATTAATTTTATAGTATCATCCATAATTAATAGTATTATTTATAGCAACAAAAGTTAAATCTTAACTTTATTTTCATTATTCCATTTAAAATTAACAAAACGTCGAAACGCAATTCCGTCCGGCCAAAAGTCGACCTTCAAAAATAAATCTAATTTATGTTTAGGAACGAAAACTTTGTAGGCATCGTAACCTTTTCTAATTTTCATCGGCATTTTAACTATATGCACGCTAATACTAGTTTTGCTCCTTATATAGTCAATTATGTCCCCCGCCGTCGTCTCCTGTGCGACATTGTAAATATAAACAGGGACTTTTATAATTGCTGCCTTAAACTTATTATCTGAGGTCACTATCGCTTTTCCCTGCTGTCCAATGAATTGATTTTTAAGTTTTCGTCTTTGTACAAGTTTCCAGTCTTTGTCAGGGGCCTGTGATTTGAATACACCACCTTCAGCAACTTCAGAGTAAGACGCATTTTGTTGTAAGTTGCACGGATTATTATGTTCGAGCGGCGATAGCTCTGGTGACGATGTTATTCGGTCAGCTGACGGGTGAGTCACCGCGCCGGCGGCGAGCGCAGGGAGCGCCACCGGCCTAGTCGGTTTTTTGCCCGAGCAGCGCTCGCTTTCTGACGAAGTGGGTACCTTAATAACGGTCGGCGCGGCGCGCATTGGAGTACCCGCAATTGTCGCCGATTTATTAATTTGTGTATCATCCCTATTCCCGGTGGACACCTCGGGATCAAGGGGAACATGTTGAAGCCCCATTGGCCCGCTACAACACTCAAAACTGTCAGCTAAATAGGCCCCTCTTTTGAAGTTTATGTTTTCCTCGAAGTTATTCACTAACGAAGCCCTCTTGAGGTTTTCTAGCTCAGCCTTTACTGATTCCAACTCCTTTTTAGTCGCAGTTTCACTGATTATCATTTCAGTACAGCTCCGCAATTCAACAAGATCTTTCAGTATCTTTGTCGCGTCTAGATGACTGAATGTTACGGGTGGTAATTTGTGCAACTCCCTGGCGACAAATACTGGAATTTCTTCAGTACTACAGTTCTTCATTGTGACAATTATGTCGTCCAAATCACGATTTCCTTTTCCATTGCCTTTGCGTCTTGTCAATTCCTTTGATTTGGACAAGGATTCAAAAAGTAGCCGTTTTGCAGCCGCGATATCACTTTCCGAAAACGCTGTAGCACAGATACGTCTAAGGCTCGGCTCATCTAAAAGATGATGTTTATTGCTAATATAAGCTAATAACTCATTTATGACTACATTGCAAGATCCACATTTCACGAAATTCGACATTGTTATGGGTAACAACTCCACCGTTCGCGCTCTCAACCGTTCGCATGCGCGGGCGACGTGAGACTGCCGACTTCGAGGGGTTTAAGACCAGGTTATTTTAGTCGCACCAGTTAGCTACGCGGTTACGGTTCAGTTCTTTCACGAATAGATCAGTATTGTTAGGGTTATCAGAAATATGTATGTGGTATTTACAGTTTTAAATATTTATTTTTTTATGTCGGCACTGTACCAAATGAACAAAATCGGAACCAAGATAGAGCCTTGTGGGACTCCCTTGGTGACCGGCACCGTCTTGGAAACCATAACCTTGCCATTCTCGTAGCTAATTTTATAAAACTTTCCTCTTCCAGTTAAATAACTCTTAAACCATTTGTAGTACGAGAGGACCAAACCGTAGAAAGCAATTCGTCAATAATACTCGTAGTTTAGTATTAATAGTGTCAAACGCGCTTAAGATGTTAAGCTTCGCTGTATTTTATTTGGATCGCTCAGATGAGCAGGGATATAAGAGTCTTTTTTCTTGAATTCCGCAACGTTTTGTTAAACATTCTTCCATAGGGTATGTGGATTATTAATATGATTATTGTGTTCATTTATTGAAGATTTCTCATTATAGATTGCGGCGTTAGAAACTGAATGGTATACTTCTTATTAATCTACATTTGTGAGCTAACTAGCGTGCGCTTCATCGCGATGTTATATTTATAATTTCCTTAAGAGGATTGTGTACCGCCGCGCCGCTTAAATTTGCTTGGCTGTCAAAACAAACCCATATTTAGCTCCGGGCGACAACGTTTCTCACCCCCTAAATCAAGTCCAATTTCCAAGATTTTTGAATAAGTTGTAGTTATTATGAAAAACTATGTCTGTACATTTCCGTTGCTTATAAAATATTTTCTTGAAAAGGAAAATGTACAGACCTAGTTTTCCATAATATCTACAACATACAAAAAAACGGAAAAATCGGACCTCTATGCTCTTAAAAGTAAGGCAATCCATGGACATGATTGATTGGTATTTGATGTACAGTCACCACCCGCGAATGTAACGCCACTTGCCACTCTTCTTAATTTAACCGTGTAATGCATTTTGGGTTGACAGCCGACTTGACATATTACCCGAGTGTAGTACACGGCTAAATTAAGAAGAGTGGCAAGTGGCGTAACATTCGCGGGTGGTGACTGTACTTATGGATTATGAACGGACTGATTGGAGATGAGTATGAGTACGGAGCGAGTTTTTATTTCAATGTCTTGACTACGGACTTTGTGACTTTAGATCCGTTTGGGAACTTTTCACCCATTTTCTATGTCGGAAGGTTAAAAATTAATAGATATCATCATATGAAACATTACATCACATCGCACACATCACAAGAGCCCGGATTTTTCGCGGCAAAACAATCTAGTTAGTGTTAGATTTTTTTTTTTATAGTTGTGTAATACAAAATAAAAAAATATTAAACAAAACATTTTACGTGAGTTTTGTACAAAAATATGCAAAATCCTTCTTCGAAATCCGTCAGCACACACAACAGCACGAGTTTTTTTTTGGTTTGTAATAGTGATAGGAGTAGATAATAATTAATAATAATTATAATTATAATTATAATTCCTCAACATTCTCTGGCGTGTCTATTATTTTCCATGAGTAGTACCCGACGGGTTATTTTATTACTTGATCTGAAAAAGTAAGAGTTAAAATTTAGATGGAATAACACATATACAACAACTGTCGCGAATGATTGTAAAGTAATGTAAATATAATAATACTCGATATCGATAAAAAAACACTAGCTAGATTGCGACAGTCTTTTGTTTTGCCGCAAAAAATCCGGGCTCTGCTTATCACATAAGTAAATTTCTTCGTTCAACTTCGTCGTAACGACGGTGTTACAAGTTTGACCGATATACGTGTGTGGGTATCTACCTCTCTGTGTGTCTGTCTATGGCACCGTTGCTCCTAACGTGTCAACCGATTTGGATTCGGTTTTTTTTTATTTGGTAGCAGGATGTATAGCGGTGGTACATCGGGGGTTTATATCTATCTAGTAAGTAGATACATACAGACATACACTAAATCACGCTTGGTTCCCAGAGGGGTAGGCAGAGACCACTTCTTTTCACCTGCTACGATCCCGACAAATTTCTTTCGCTTCATCCACAATCATGAATCGTCAGTATCGAGTACTTAAGATTCGGCCTTTTTCCCGTATTTCTTCCGAGCCTTCGCACTTTCGCTCTGTGTATCGTCCCTTTCGTTTAATAGTTAGATTGGAAAGCACTCATGGTCCCTAAAGAATAAAAACTAATTTCCTATCGAACTATTCGATCAGATATGAGGTTAAGAAAGGAAAGGGACGATATCTCTTTCGTCAATCTAGTTTGATTGATTATATAATCGTTGTTTCAGAAGAACGATCGAGTGAAACCTTCGAAGAGCGTCATTATCAACGGCAGTAAGTATTGCATGCTCAGTTTATTTATTTGTATGTGTAAGTAATTAGTTTTTCCGTTATATCTCTGACCGAGGCTAGCTCATTTGCATCAAAAAAGGACCGAAAATGAGCATGATACATGAAATTTTGTAATTTTTCTTCGTCTTTTTTAAGTTACCCATCTCGTTACTACTTTAGAAAAAACTCGTATCTGATATTTTGAGATGTTCGAGTTTGAACTTAATTGCCTATTAAAGTAAAAGTTTAAAATCGTACGTCAAGAAATATGGGATACGAGGTTTTTTCAAAGTAATGACGATCTGTAATTGTCGTAAGTCGGCAATTTTTCAATTGTCCTGACCCTTATCCATCATGGATATGCCACTGTTTTTTTATACATTGCAGAAACAGATTATTTTACAGTTGAAGCTGCTTCAATACTTCAGCATATTAATGAACAAACAGTGTTTTCATGTTCATTAGGAAAGCAAGCTGGAAAATGTAATGTTTGTTAAGATAAAATTGTTTTGATAAGTTTTTCTAAAAAAACAACAAAATGAAATCACATCAGTAGGCACAATATAAATACTTACGTATTTTTGAATAGGCTCCTGTGATTTTGTGACGAGTGTACCTATAGGTAATGTAATTGTGTACGAAACGAACTAATATGGAATTCACGTCAAATTTCGAATATTGAATGTCAAACGGTTTACACAGATGTGTTACAACTACATGCAAAAGGTTCTTAAGTTTTTTACGTATACGAAGTTCATCTAATAAATAATTACAAACAAAGGAACCTTACCACTTTTACTGCTATGATAGTGTTACTGTGTGCCTAAAGGGAGCGTCCATAGAAACTTGGGATACGCGTCTTCGATACGATACGCATGATCGTGATCGCCCTACTACATTATAGATAAGGAACTTCTGGCGTATTTGACATATCTTTTCTTTTTTTCAGAAGGCAGTATAGCTGGCGAGTGTGAGTCAACTAGCAGCTATTGAGTTTTTTTATTTATTTTTTTGTGTGTTTTTATTAAAAGTAATGTCTGTGTTTTGGTTATAAATTGGTTTATTATTTATCTTTCTAAGCCTTTATTTTCCAAGCCTTTATATGTATACTCAACGCTCAACTCAAGTTATTTTTTAATGTTACAGAACAAAAGTAGTTCAGTTTAGCAAGTATAATCGATCATTGCATTTTAAGCCCCAAGGTCACAGACAGCCTACTAATATATTATATTAGTAAACCAATCGATAACGTATCATTAGTTACACGATATTTTAACAGATTTTTTTTTGGGGCGTTCTAGATTAAATTCGAGCGAGATATCGACCATTTAGGCGATTCTCTTAACCAACTAGCTTTACAGTTCGATGGACGAATTATTAACTGGAGAGTTTGCGTTGTCGCGTCAGAGCGTACGAAGCACATTTTAGGGCATGTGTTCCAAATTACGTACTGCTTTTAGAACAAATACTAGATGTAGACCAGGGTCGATAATTTTTAAAACCAAAAAAAATAATAGTAGGATGAAACACATTAGAAAAGGAGGGGAATATTATAAAAATAAAAGTAAAAATAATTTACGGGCGATCTGAGGTCGGGAAGGGGATGGGGGTGAGTTTTTAAGGGTAAAAAACGGTTTTTCTCGATTTCCGGCAAAACTAAAAGTCCTATCGAAAAAAGTCAAATGGCAAAGTTGTAGGTAATAAAAAGATCTAAAACTTTTGTATTTACACTTTTTTCACAAAACCTCGAAATTTATGTGAAAAATCCAAAAAACCAAGTTTTTGGTTTTTTATTTTTATCTTTTACAAAAATTATTTTTTTTTAACGAAATTTGGTGAAAACTTACCTTTGTATGTCCCAAATATGCTGTAATTTATTTGATTAAAAATATTTATTTTTTCACCTTATTTTGAATTATTATCGAAAAAACACCCTAATTTTCAATCGAAAATTCACCCGTCAAAATATCAGCTTTTTTCAAAAAGTTGGTATGGTTTCTGTTCGTTGAAATCTCTACTTTCCGATGGTGAAAAAAAAAAAATATGTTACTACAGTAAATCTTCTCAGAAAATGCAATCATCCATACTGATAATCTGAAAAGACAAAATCGAATTAATAATGCCTTCACTATTTTATAGTGAATAAACTCCCATGAAAAAAAAAAATTAAAGAAATAAATGTCAAAATGTATAAAAAATATATTATTATTATAAACCTATTAAAAATGTATAAAATATATATGGAAATCGGCCAAAAGTTTGTTATTAAAAATATATCGAATACTGGTTAGGCTAACGGTTGTAACAGCTGCTACGAAATATATAGTATATAATAGTAGGTATGTATGTAGTAAGACCCAGACCCGCCTAGCCCCTTCCCCACTTCTCCACATACCAACTTTTTGAAAAAAGCTGATATTTTGACGGGTGAATTTTCGATTGAAAATTAGGGTGTTTTTTCGATATTAATTCAAAATAAGGTGAAAAAATAAATATTTTTAATCAAATAAATTACAGCGTATTTGGGACATAAAAAGGTAAGTTTTCACCAAATTTCGTTAAAAAAAAATAATTTTTGTAAAAGATAAAAATAAAAAACCAAAAACTTGGTTTTTTGGATTTTTCACATAAATTTTGAGGTTATGTGAAAAAAGTGTAAATACAAAAGTTTTAGATCTTTTTATTACCTACAACTTTGCCATTTGATTTTTTTCGATAGGACTTTTAGTTTTGCCGGAAATCGAGAAAAACCGTTTTTTACCCTTAAAAACTCACCCCCATCCCCTTCCCGACCTCAGATCGCCCGTAAATTATTTTTCCTTTCATTTTTATAATATTTCCCTCCTTTTCCAATGGGTTTCATCCTACTATCATTTTTTTTCACTTTTTATTATTTTTAAAGGCTTCTACCCTGGTCTAATGAGCAGACACAGGCAAAATTTTGTAACAGGTAGAGAGTTCCTATATCGATATACTCAATTATCGATGCTTCTTCCGTATACCATTGAAGTAAGTATTGTTCTGAAGATGAGTATGAAGTACACACAGCATATTTAAAAAAAATGTAATGCCCCTATTACCCCGAACAACCGAGACCTGTTTTTAGCATTTTTTCCTTCTAGTAATTTAAATTCCTTAAAATGATTACCACATCACATTGTACGAATAAAAGGAACAAAAGCGAAGGGAAAGTCGCAATAGTTACCTTAAATTTTTCCAAGAGTCGTGTCGAGCGTGAGTCCAGCGAGTGGAGATTTCTCTAAAGCTTGAGTCTTCGAAACAATTTGAAAGGTTAGGTGGCCTCAAACAATAATTACGGCTCGGGTACGACTCGTTACTCCAAAGGACTCGAATACAGAAAAAGGACTCGATTCCTATGCTAGACTCGCTGAGTTCACTACACTTGATTGGTTGAAAGTTCTGCTATGTAGAGAGTCGAGAACTTCCAGAACTCGAGTCCTTTACAACGCTAACATAGGTACCTAAGCAATTTATTGCACAAGCAGAACTCCGTCAGCTCAGTGAAATAGATTGTTGACATGGGAAACATGCGACTTGGAAACAGCTACAATGTAATAAATGCGTGTGGTTAAAACGAATGGGGAAAATGCGAGGAAAAATATAGAAATTCATGTCCTGGGTAGTGATTCTCTCAACAACGATGGTTGGACGGACGAACGAGTGAATGTCCAAGCGGCGAGTTTAAGTAGTCCCGTCGGTGCGAACAAAACATATTTTAGCGCGTGCATTTTCAATATAGCAGCATGGTTTCTGCCAATGGATCGAACGTATAAGGCTGCCTAATTGAAAATGCACGCGCTAAAATGTGTTTTGTTCGCTCTGACGGGACTATTTAAACTCGCCGCTGCGATTTTGCTCGTTCGTCCGACCGTCCGTTGGTTTTGAGAGAATAATGGTGGGAGCGTCTTCATGGTCTTTGTTTTTTGTATTTAATAAATAAATTATTCGTTCTCATAACATTTGTCATTCACTGTGGCAGGTACAACCGTGAACGCATTGTGTAAATTTAAGCAACCCAGAGTGTTTGATCTCTTGAAGGCCAAAATTATTAGGGCCATTCTGAGAATACTCCATATCATTTTTCTGGTTTTATAAGTGGTTAGATTATAGGGCCGTAAGGTCCAGTCAATGTCACCAATGTACATAGAACTTAGTAGGTACTAACGCAATAAGGTCTGTGTACATATTTTTGCAACTTTGGTGATCTTGACTGTATCATCTCATCTTACATGCCACTATACAAGTACCTATGCATTTTCATCGTCGTACGTTGTTCCTTACTACTGTGTATTAAGTTATATCTAACTTTGATCACATTTGATTCATGTTCGTATGAGACAGGACAAAACTGCGTTTATGAATGTGTGATTCAAGGGCAGTGATCGGAATTAGGTAAGCCAAAAACACCCTTCGCAAGACTATATAATATAGAGTGGTGACAACCGGGTAGAAAAATACATTTCTTCTTAAATACCGGCTATTCGATATTTATCCGGGTACTAGTCATAATAAACATACGTGTTTTTAAGTACAGGGGGGTTATTATGACATGGCTATGCAGTTCATTTTACGGTGAGCGTAAAGGACAAAGCTATGGCAGTTACATAACTCTGTCCTTTACTCTCAGCTTAAAATGAATTGCACAGATACGTCATAATAACCCCACAGGACGGGATCACAACAGGGAAGTGACAACTTTACACAAAGTCATCTATGTACATACTATCAGCTATGGAATGCAAATGACCGGTTATAACCGGTTATTTTCATACTAAAGCGGTCAAAAACCGGTTAAATTGCATTCCCTACTATCAGCCCAATGGAACCCTGGACACTGGAACGGTGTCACAGTGACAATATAAAACAATTTGTTTGAGTTTTCTTACGACGAATCATAACGTCAGGTGTGACACAGTTCTAGTTCCAAACAGTGCAGCAGTGGTTTTAGGTAAGAGGACCTTGTGTACGTCCGTACGGATCACCAACTTACCCTGCCGCTAAACAGCAGCTTTGTTGTGTTCCGGTGCGGCATAAGAAAACCGGTGAAAGAATTAGCATATATACTTAGGCATTTCCATCTAAGTTTTAATATACTCCACAAAGCCACCAAAACGTGTCGTATTTCGGCAATTTTATGAACGCCGGCTGGACACCGCGTATGTACAGTCTATTTTATTTGGTAAAAAGTTAGTCTGTAAGGTATTTATAAATAAACTTTGTCGTCCGAAATAAACATTTTCTCTTCTATTCTATTCTAAAGCGTAAGTCGCAGAAATTGGCCAATTCATATACATATTTTATTTTAGCCAAATTATTGCAGAATTGTTTCCAGACAAGCCAGTAGGCGTGTAGTACATGGTATCGCATAATATTCCGGCAGGCATGGCGAAAGCACGCCTACCACTCATCTGGTAAGATGACATTTTATTTTATATATAACTTAACTTCTAGCGACCCGCCCTCGCTTCGCTTCGGTTTATGTGAGTTTTCTGTTACACCTGTGCATAACGCAGAATTTATTACTTTAGTATATATATAAAATCATTTTCACACAAACCACGAACAGGGGCTCTAGTCTACCTAGGTAAAATCATATTTAGACGACGCGCTGGCCTAGTGGGTAGTGACCCTGCCTACGAAGCTAGTGGTCCTGGGTTCGAATCCCGGTAATGGCAGATATTTGTGTGATGAGCACGAATATTTGTTCCTGAGTCATGGATGTTTTCTATGTATTTAAGTATATATTTCTCTATATAAGTATTTATATCGTTGTCTAGTACCCATAGTACAAGCCTAGAGCTTAGTATGGGACTAGGTCAATTGGTGTAAGATTGTCCCCCCCCCCCCCCCTTATATATTGCTTTTGACATGTCGTAATATCAACGTTACTATATAGTTAGTATTAACTTGACAATAATGGCGGCGGAGTTAAAAACAATATGATAACAAGTGAAAAGCAATATGGTTTTACCAAGTAAAGTAGAGACATAGGGAAAAAACATGATCTTGTTTCAGCATTGTTTTGTTCTTCTGAATGGATGGAGCCAGGATGTGTGGTGTCTTAAGGGCAAGGTCCGCAATTTCCCGAGGAATTTTATGTTTGGGGCTTCGACTGCGGCCTATCAGATCGAAGGAGGCTGGGCCGCGGATGGTAAGATCTGGGGGGTTATTATGACATAACTTTGCAGTTCAGTTTACGCTGAGAGAAATGGACAGAGCTATACAAGTGCTATAGCACTGTCCTTTACGCTCCCCGTAAAATGAACTGCAAAGCCACGTCGTAATAACCCCCCTGACAGAAGTTAACCCAATCAATCGTTCCCTTCCTTTCCCGTCTATCAAATTCAAAATATATTCCATATTATTTAAAATTCACGTTGTGCGATTGTAAAATCGGATACTTACTGAAATTAGGCAGTCTCAGTCTGTAGATTCTTTCAAAACTAGACTGAAGAAGTTCTGGCTGGATACTTAAATTTTAATTAATCCCTTCTTCCATAACCTATTTGCTACCTATATTACTTTATTGTATCTCTAGAATTATATATTAATTCATATTTATAGCAGTTGGCTACTCGTTGTCGCTCAAAGGTCAACTGGACTGGAAGTCAACTCTTAAGCTTAAAGGGATAAGGGTTGTAAGTGATTCACCAAATAACTTGTTGTTAACAGGAAAAAGCATGTCAATCTGGGATGTAGCGACACACCGCAAACCGTCCCCGATCGACGATGGCAGCACAGGAGACGTAGCGGCCGATTCCTACAGTAAATATTTGAAAGATGTAGAAATCATGAACGATCTAGGCTTGGACTTCTACAGATTTTCCATCGCGTGGACTAGAATATTCCCCAGTGGCTTCCCTGATAAAATTAACGAGCTAGGCATAGCGTACTACAACAATTTAATAAATAAACTGCGACAAAATAACATACAGCCTGTGGTGACAATGTACCACTGGGATCTGCCTGAGAGACTTCAAAAGATGGGAGGCTGGCTGAACCCGAACATAGTGGTTTGGTTCGCTGACTATGCTAGGGTTCTCTTTGAAAAGTTTGGCGATAGAGTCGAGCAATGGATCACCATTAACGAGCCTAAACAGATTTGTTACGATGGATATGGCGTTGGTTCTAAAGCTCCCATGATGAACATGACTGGGGTAGCAGAATATATGTGCGCCAAAAATGTGCTGTTGGCACACGCAGAAGTGTACCATATGTACGATGAGGTGTACAGGATGAAGCAGAACGGGACTTTAGGGATTTCCATTAGTTTTACCTGGTATGAGCCAACGTCTGACATGCAGGATGACCACCAAGCTGCGCTGGATGCTAGGCAGTTTGATGTGAGTATTACTTTAGTTACAATATTTAAAAAGATGACTGACTGTCGAGTTTTTTACGGCCTGTAACATAATAGTAGGTACAGAGGCTCAGGGCCTCTAATTTACGACGACAAACGATATTGTTTTGATCTTTTATCGTATTGTCAACGCTTTATAGCTCTTATTTACTTGCCTGTTAGTGCGGCCGAATTAAAATCTGTCCTATATCACGTCAAAAACAATTTTCTTTAATGTCGTAGAATAGAGGCGCTGGCTCAGAAAAGCTATTAACATAAAAATGGCAGCAGAGACATACATTTTACGCGTGGTAATTGAGTATGCACGACAGTATTTACGTAAAATTACCATTACTAATTAAAGGCTAAATAAAACAAAAGTTAGTTGCAAACAATTTCAACTGTTTTAATGACCAAAATACTTAGTGAAATCACGATTTTCACAGTAAGGTGACTACTTTTAGAACTAAACACACTTGACTCTAACAAAAAATTACCCTTTGCCTTTCTTAAACGGATCTCATAATCAAAAAACTGTCGTGACAAACCGCAATATTTTTGAAAGACCTATCCAACGACACCCCACAATGTGGGGTAGACGAGAAAAAAAAACCCCACGTTACGAGAAGGGGAGGCAACGAGATTTTATTTTACCACTTTTTGGCGTGCGTGACTAAGGCCCTGTTGTTTGATCAGTAGTTAAACTAAGTAATTGTTAAAAATTGTAACTAAGGTAACGGCACCTATTACCGTGGGAGTTAAGGTAGTTTTCAAATAAGAGCCAAAAATTAAGGGTAACAAGACACCCTAACGACCGTTTTTTATTTTTTTATAAAAGGGTGTTTATTGAACTTTGTAATTTGCACTAAATAAATGTTAAACCCAAAAAGTCGGGTTCTCCTAATACCGTGGTATTGGACGAGCTTTGACCCTATTACCGCGCATGAGGCTCCTATTACCGAGGGTAGAGGATTAATGTATTTTTGGTTCCGTACATTGAATATTTAATATTTTGTTGTTTTTTTAGTAAAACTTAATTAAGTATAATAAGACATTTAAAAGTGGATAAAGATAATTTTTTAATTAAAACTGCTTATTAAATCAAAATTATCTGGTGATAAACTAAATAATATTAATAAAACAATAGTATAAACATACTTACACAAAGACCTTTATTAACATTCTAATAATTAAATAATCTGTTGAATCAAAATAAAATAAATCAGTTTGATATTGTTTTCTTAAAATTTTAGACGTTTGTTGTTGTTCTTTTTTTTTAATAATAAAACCCAGTCTACCAAATACTCGTTGTACCATCAGTTAGTACAACAGTTTTCAACGGGTAAGCTTTACAATAAAAAAAATCGTTTTAATTTTATTAAGGAATCCGAACTAAGGTACCCTAAAATTGATATTTCATTTACTGTCACACGGTGATAGGAGATAGTATAGGATCCTAACTCCGACCCATAAAAAACCTAAATACCTCGGAACTAGGTTCCCATACATCCTATTACCGAGGGTTATCTTTTCTTACCCACGGTAATAGGATAAAATCACGGTACTACAAAACCTAATTACGACCCATAAAAAAATAAAGCTATCGTGACGTTGGTTAAACAAATAAAACCTTAACATTTTAACCATCTAATAAAACCAAATTCATATAACTAATAAGAACATCTTTAAATATATCTTTATATTTAAACGACTCAAACATTTAAGGCTTTCTATGGAAACAAGTAATATAGTGCTCTAGGTTTTGATAAAAAATAAGGCCTTTATTAGTATTTTTCATACCACGGAAATTGCTCTTTAACTGCTTAGAAAGATAAAGTTTTTATCAACACTAAAAAAAAAATAACCGACAGCAGATATAAAAAATAAAGGCCATTGAACCTAAAGTACCATTTCAGCTATTACCGTGGTATACCTCGGATTTAGGAGCCATAGCAAAAAATGAAACCGATTACCGCGGTATTTAATATTCTAATTTTAACGTATTTCCAGACAAAAACACATAAAAATTGTATTTGAAAGTCGCAAAGAAAACAATAATCAATAAATTAAAAATCTTAGCATTAGGTTAGTCATTATAACTATTACGCAAATCACTAAATAAAATGTGAGTTCCCTTACGTGTGGCGTCTCGCGTTTCTATGGCACAAACTGCTCCTGCGCCGGCGTCGCGGATACTGACGGTTTGCGAGTTGATTATTTGATGCATAAATACTAGCGCTCAAAAAACCGGTAGTCTACAAACTGCTCTTTGCTCATGTAAAATAAGTTTCTTAGTGAGTAAATCGAGTTGTTTATAAAACGCATTTTTAAAAATACCGCGGTAATGGGTGCCGATTTTAGGGGGGGCGGTAATAGGTGCCCTTACCTTAATGGTTAAATCTCAAGGAAATGTGTCAAATTTTCGATTCCTTTTTCGAATTTTAACAATTACTTAGTTTAACTACTGATCAAACAACAGGGTCAAAGACACAAAATAAATGAACGTTAACAATCTCAAGAATGCAGATGCGTTTCCAACGCTGAGGACGAAGATGGAACGCCTCTATGCCAGTTTGGTTTTACCCCCATTATTTGGATATTTAACCCTCGTTTGGGGGTTTAGTTTTGTGGAAATCTATCTACAACAGACTTTTGATGATTAATTATTCAAATTTCAGTGGGGCCAATACACACACCCAATATTCTCGAAACTTGGCGACTTCCCCACTGAACTTAGACATAGTGTGGCTGCAAAGAGCATCGAACAAGGCTTACCCAGATCTCGACTTCCTGAACTCACGGCTAAGGAGGTCGCGAAAATTCGGGGATCTTCGGATTTCCTCGGGGTCAACGCGTATACTACAAAATTGGCGTATAGAGATGCGTCACTGGAAGGAATGTATCCAGTGCCTTCCTTCATGGATGATATGAGCTCCGTGCTGGTTAAGGACTCCGCTTGGCCACAGGCCAAGTCATCTTGGCTTCAGGTTGGTGCAGAGCCTTAGTAATAAAGAGTTAAGAATTGGTAATATAATGTCCTTAAGTGGCAACCAATATTTGGCCAATTTTACACCGTACACGTTTTTCAAAAATATTTTTTCTTGTTATAACTTCAAGGTTAACAAAATATACAGACTTGTCCTACTAAACCCCCTTGCACTAAAAATAGTAAGTACATAAGATGGCCATTGCGATAAAGATCTAGGGTAAAAGAAGTAAAGTGAAAGTCCTTTTGTTTTTATAGTTAATGAATGATCAAATTTGAAAAAACTTCATTCATTCAAGGACATCCATTTTGGTCCAAAAATGTGAAAACGTCGGCCAAAAAAAATAATTGTTTATTCTAATACAAATAACATTTCTTAATATGGCACCAAAGCTGTATCATCATCAATCTTGATTAAGTAATAAGTAGACCCCGGATTTTTGTGGCAATGACGTCACAATAGAGTAATTTGGGGAGTAAATGGAACGGTGTTAATTAATACGGCAACCTAGTCTATTTGGTGTTCTACGGAATTAAATTTTTATTATCAGAGGGCCCAGACAAGATGCACTACGCTAGCTAGCGTTTGTCTTCGTTTAATTTTTAAACCAGTCGCGTCACCTGATGTGCCAGTGACGTGATTGGTTCAAAAACTAAACGTATAGAAAAGATAGTTAGCGTAATGCTTCTTGTCTGGGCCCTCTGGCATACACGACATAAATTACCTATCCGTCAATTGTTAATTAATCAATTTATAGACGTTGTTCTTTCGTTAACTGACTCTCTGTAACAAATAAAAAAATATTCTAAACGACTTCCGGTAATAATAATATTTTTTGTCGTGAATGCCTAGTTAATAAAAAATATTCAGTTAAAAAAATAATTAATTAACAAATTGTTTCAATTAACACCGTTCCATTTACTCCCCAAACTACCCTATTGTGACGTCATTGCCACAAAAATCCGGGGTCTAGTAATAAGTATGGTAGAGGTATTTAATTTTATACATTATACGGCTATAATATTGGTACTACAGCTTTATCATATTTGGACCAAAAATGAATGAAACCCCGATGATGTCCTTTCGTAGTATGGTGGGCTTTAAAAGGTTAAAGCCAGACTATATCATGTGATCAGTGATCTTGAAAGACGCAGTTATACATTACATCAATTACTCTAAATCTTATTCTAAAACAGCTGCGTTCTAGTCTCCCCATTTACTATTCGAATATGTGAACCCTAAATACTAATATTAAAAGCTAAAGAGTTTGTTTGTTTTTGCTTGAACGCGCTAATCTCAGGAACTATCGAGGAAGGCTATAAGTAGACTATATATCATACTCACATAAAACGAAGCGAAGCAAGGGCGGGTCGCTAGTAATGTAAAAGTTAGAAATCTCAAGTATTTTGCTTTCAGAGCGTGCCCTGGGGTTTTCTCAAGCTGTTATTAAACATAAATCAACTGTACGATAACCCACCCGTGATCATAACCGAGAACGGCTGGTCCACCGCAGGCGGCCTGCTGGATGACGATCGGGTATCGTACCTGAGAAGCCACTTGAACGTTCTCTTGGATGCGTATGAGCAAGGCTGCGATATAAAAGGCTACAGCGTTTGGAGTCTCCTCGATAATTTTGAATGGAAACATGGCTATACGTAAGTTTCTTTGGTGTGGTAATGTCATAGAAAAGCATAGAGGGAGTATAAAAACGGCTAATATCGACTCTTCGCACCTGTTACAAATGCCCTTCGTTAAAGAGAGTCGTCTATATATGACCGTTTTCGATTGAATTTCAAAAGTGTACCACTTTTTAGGCGTGTCCCTCTCCATTAAGTAGTGTGCGTAAGTTTGCAGTCAGTGATGTGCGGTTTATCAATAAAGCGACCCGCCCTCGCTTCGCTTCGGTTTATTTGAGTTTTCTATAACACACGTACATAAAACAAAATTTATTTTATTATACATAAAAACCTTCCTCTTGAATCGCTCTATCTATTAAAAATAACCGCATCAAAATCCGTTGCGTAGTTTTAAAGATCTAAGCATACATAGGGACAGACAGCGGGAAGCGACTTTGTTTTATACTATGTAGTGATATTGGAAAGTTGTGTTGTACACAGAAGAAAAAGGTGGTACTCTTGACATTTGGCTACACGGGCTCTATGTTTTCCTACATCTATGAGTAGGTAATGTTGTTTTTGTTGCATGTTACGCAGAACGCTAGACTGATATACTTAGAGAGATCTGCTCTTGTTAGATTAAAATGCACTGTCCGTTTGCCAGTTTGTGTACATTGCATGGAAAATTATGTAATTAATTTCGAAATAAAAATCATACATTGCCACCCCTGAAGATTCAGAAGGCATCTTTGTTCTACATTACTCCCACTCCCACACCTAAATACTGATGCTTAGTAGCAATTTAATAGGATAGTTCAGCGAGCCGGACTAGGTTATACAATTTAACCGGTTATTGACTGTTTTTGTATGAACACAACCGGTTATAACCGGATATTTGCATTCCCAAATCCGGACAGATCCACCAAGATGTCTCTATTCATTTCAGCGAGAAATTCGGCATCTATGAAGTGGACTTCAAAAGCGCAGAGCTAACACGGACGCCGAGGAAGTCGGCGTACATTTACAAGGAAATCATTAGGTCTCGGACACTGGACCCCGACTACGAACCGGACAGCGCTATGATAGAGAGAAAAGACAACCAAGATAAAAACAAGGAGGAAACCAGCCAAGAGGAAAAAGTCTAAGCGTGAAATTATTGAAAACCGGTTTAGTGCGAGTTGGACTCGACCGACGGTTCCGCACCGCCGCACAGTACCTATTATTGTATTCAAATTTGAATTCACTTTCGAATCGAATCAGTGCGAGTCCAACTCACACTTGCCCATTTTTTTGTTGTTTTTTTTTTCAGGGTTAATCATACCAAATAATTATGACGCTTGTATGTTTAAACGTTTTTACGTCTACAACAAAAATAAAAATATGTTGAAAAATCGTGTCTTATTTTTATATTTCTTAGTAAATCCGCTGTAATTTATTAACACTTATCATGAAAAAACAATCAACCTGTGGCGCGTTTTATAAAGCTACAAGTAATCAATTTTACAGGTCTAAACTGGCAACACTGCTGGCTGGCTGCAATGGCTGCCATGGTTGGTCGTCATTGGTCGAGGTTGTGTCAAATGGGAACTTGTAACCTATAAATTGTAATTTATAACTTTATAAAACAGGCCCCAGATATCTATTACTGTTCAAAGATACAGCAGTTTAAAGTTAGGACGGACGGACGGACAACAGAGGCATACCTATTAACCCAACCAACATGGATGCGGTGGTGACGCCACGGCCAAATTCGATTAGGTTTGTTATTATTATTGTTAAGTTTAAGGTGAAGCAATCAATGATATTTTATATTTAGATACCTTACGCTCATACTAAATGCAATGAAAACCCGTCGCCAATTACTGACAGTTGCAACGTTGCCATATTTCTACAGACAAAGACGGCAATCCGTAGCGAACGCTATTGTTAGAAAGAGATAAATAGTTGTTTCAAATTGCTCGCCGTTCCCGCCAAGACAAGTGCCCGCTCACGGCCGCCATTAAGCTACCCGTCTTTATCGCACTCATGCGATATCTAATTGTGTATCTCATATTTCACAGGTGACAGTGACACCGGTGCAAATTAAACAAATGGCGATGGTAAACAAAATGTAAAAAATATTTAGGTACCTACGGTAGTTAGGAATGAAATGAGACACAGTCCATGAAAACTAGCTAGGTACCTTAAAAAATACCAGTGTAAAGTGATGATACGTCAGCCCGGTCGCATCTTCCTGCACGGTTAGCACAAGTTGTACCTAATTAATAAATTAGCGGGATTTACATTAGGAAATTAGTGTCATGCAGGTTGAGTTTAATTTTACGAAAGTAGTTTCGATATACGCGAAAGTAATTTCGTAAAATAATTAGTGTCGTGAAATCCGCGGTAACCATGGCCCCGTCAGCATCTAAGCTATATTTTTCTATATTTAATGTGGTTAAAGAGATGCTTCTTTATAAACTTAAAAAAAGACTAGCAAGAAAAAAAAGACGTTGGTGGGTTCGAGGATGGATAATAAAAAAGCATATTGGTGCAACAAAGTTAATCTCTGAATTAGCAGGCGCTTTCGCGACACTAGTTTCACGTCGCATCTACACTATGAAGTTAGTTGCATGACACTAATTTCACCAAAAAATCGCGCAGAGCACGAAACTGATTTGCATTCGTGAAATTAATGCATGCAATATGAAAGTACTAAATTACACGTGAAACTGTTGGTAAAACTAATGTCACGAAACCAATTTCATGACTCATGACACTAATTTCGTAATGTAAATCCCGCTTTAACTTCTCGCTTGTCGCTCAGTGCGTCTCTATGGTTACAGACTAAATTCTGATAGGAAGGTAGATCCGATCCGAGCGACAAATAAGTCGCAGACAACAGTCATGTGCACAGATTATAGGATGTGCTAGCCGTGCTGGGATCACAAAAAGCGCGGGCGCTAGGCGAAGTTTAGTCACAATATTTACGATAAAAACGATTGTTTCCTTTATTAAATGTCCTGAATAACAAAATAGACCGTGTCGTTAAAAACATTTTTTAGATGCTTTTTTTTTTTTTTTTTTTTTTTTATGGCTCTGTTTGTCAATTAGCCAGCGTCATGTCGATTTGAAAAAACAAAAAAAAACCCTAAACGAGATTAAATAAAGAAATAGCTACTACTCCAGAAAAACATTAACTATTACACAGATATTTTAAAACAACTAGACACAAATACAAACAAAATAACATTCATAATATTCATATCTTAAGCTTATTAATTTGACAAAAAGATCCCAATGCCATTAAGATGTCTTTATTCTTAATTTGGATAAGTTCTAAAATATGAGTAGGGAGAGGGACCTTTAGTCTTACAAGTTCTTCATATATTAAAATATGATTATATAGAGGACACGCGAAAAATATATGATTAAGATCCCCGTCATCCAGACCGCATTCACACAAGGAGGAATCTCGGATGTGTATTTTTTTCAAGTGAACAGGAGTACAACAATGACCCAGCCTCATTCGAATTACAGTAGAACAAACAGGTTTTGGAAGAAATAGCTTAGAGAACCATGGTTTTCTCGATACCGTGGGCTGAACAAGAGCATAAGACTGGGCCCGCTTTTTGCTAGATGCTGTCCAGTCAGCGGACCAATCCTGGACAAGATACCTAGCCGCCAAAGGGACCAAATCATGACAATAGTTTCTAAACGGGGTTTTATCACCACAAACCACTGCATCCTTCGCTACCTGATCAGCCCTTTCGTTACCAGCAATCCCTGAATGCCCAGGGACCCAGGCTAACACAACTTCATACCCTCGGTTTCTACATTTTATGAGATTTTCCTTAATTTGGTAGATGATAGGATTATGAAAACTTACTGAAAACGGGTTAGAGAGAAGCGCTTGTAAACAACTAAGAGAATCAGAGAAAATTATAGTTTTTTTCAAATTGAACAATAAAATATACTTTACGCTCTCCAATATACCAATACCTTCTCCAGTAAAAACCGAAGTTTCGGGAGGGCTTTTAATTTTCTGCACTATATCATACTGGGAATGGAAAACTCCTACCCCTACACATCCAGTTGGGGACAACTTGGAAGAATCACAATAGATTGTGTTCCAACCAAGCCACTCACGGGTCAATACCTGGCGTAAATATCCATAGGCATGAGGATCTTCATGATAAATCTCCATATTGAGAATAATGCGGGGCTGATGAGTTACAATTTCATAACTAAATTCAAAAAGAGGAAGCCGAGGCGAGTGGAACACTGGATCTTTAAGATATTGAAATTTCGTTAGGCTTTTTACAAGACAAGGCAAGTCTTCCTCGTTCCCGCGGAAGGCAGCCTTAAGTTCATATAGACGATGGATTATAGGATGATAAGAAAATTGTAAAGCGCGGAAAAAATAACTGTTTGCTAAAAATTGCCGGCGCAGTTCAAGAGGGGGTTCTGCGCATTCTACTTGAAGGGCATTGGTGGGGCTAGATTTCATCGCCCCCAAAATTATTCTTAAGGCCTTATATTGGACACGATCAAGCTTGACTAGACCCTGCTTGTTTGCTGGTACCAATAAAAAGGATCCGTAATCTAGAATGCTACGAATCGTAGCGTTATAAATTAATCTGAGAGAGGTGGGGTGCGCTCCCCACCACACTCCTGCAAGGCACCTTAACGTATTAAGACCCCGTTCACTTTTCTTAATTAAATATTCAAAATGAGAGATTCCGTTCAGTTTAGAATCTAGTATTATCCCCAAGAATTTATAGCAGGAGCGAACTGGGATACTAGAGTTGTTTAAAGATATGTTAAAAGAAGGAAGAGCTATCTTACGCGAAAAAACAACGGCGCAACTTTTTAAAGGGGAAAGGGATAAACCATTATTAGTAAGCCAGGTGTTCAAAGACTTAAGCGATTTGTTAATAGTTTCACAACCAGATACTATACATTTATTTACAGAGTAAACTAATATATCATCAGCGTATTGAAGTAATTGACAATCAGTAACTGACTCCTCAAGGTCGTATGTGTACGTATTATAAAGTAATGGGCTCAGGACAGAGCCTTGAGGCAATCCACGCCAGACCAATCTTGAGGGGTCGATGCTCGGATCCTTTCCTCGAAAAGTGACTTGTCTCTCTGAAAGAAGATTACCCATAAAGCATGCCAGCCTCTCCGGGATTCTCAGCTTATGGAATTTTTCCCTGAGAAGAGGGAGCTGGACATTTTCATAGGCACCCTCCACATCCAGAAACACTGCAACTACAGAGGCCCGGTTAGAGAATTCCTAAACTATCCATGGTACTTTTCCCCTTTCTGAACCCAAATTGAAAATTACCTAGAAGTTCATTACTTTCGAGAAACCACTCCAGTCTGTTCTTAATGAGGTGTTCAAGAATCTTTGTAAGAACCGACGACAAAGCTATTGGGCGGTAAGAGCACGGGTCATTTGGATCTTTACCAGGTTTTAGAATAGGCATTACCAGTTGGGATTTCCAGGTACGAGGAGGATGGCCCGAAAGAAAAATACAGTTAATTAATTCAAGAAAATATTTATGGAATGATTCACCAGCTTTAACTATAAAAGAATACGTGATTCCATCATGTCCCGGAGTAGAATCTTTGACTGATTTTAAAACATTTGTTAGTTCCAACATGGAGAACATTTGATCCAATGGATCAGGTGAGTTGTTATTTAAGAGCCCTATTGTAGAGTCAAGAACTCCTGGAACATAAGAAGGAGCAATCCTATCTAAAAAAGATTCTGCCCAATGTAAAGAAGTAGGATATGGACATCTACTACCATTAAATGATCTCCTAAATTTTCTGATATTATTCCAAACGATAGCATCTGGAGTAGAAGGACTTAGCGATGTACAGAAAGATTTCCATCCGTCTGACTTTTTAGAATTCAGCAACGCTTTCGTTTCTGCCATAGTTTTGGAAGAAGCTGGAAATTTTCGTCCGACATGTTCAAAGCATACGAGAGTTCAGCTTTCTTTCTAGTTTTAACCGCTACTGTACACTCTTTGTCCCACCAAGGAGGAGAGACCAACTTACCCACAGCAGAGTTTTTAAGGGGGAAAACCTTTTCAGCAGAAATCTTTATAACTGAAACTAGAGCGTCAGAGCAGGATTGTGTAGATTCTGAAGTAATAGGGGGTAAACCTTTGATTTCAAGTTCCAGATGATTTCTATAGCTATCCCAGTCAGCACCGTTAATGTTATAAACTAACAAAGGCCTAGTAACAGTAGGTCTCTTTGTAGATACTAAAGGAGATCTAAGTAAAATAGGGAAGTGATCACTGCCAAATGTGCTATCCAAAACCTCCCAGGTAATTTGGGACGCTAGAATAGGAGTGCACAGGGATAAATCAACTGCACTAACTGCTTGGTTAGGAAGAGAGCGAAGAGTTGCTGCGCCTGAATTTAATAGACAAAGATTACACTCATCCAAAATTTCCAGGAGTTGTTCACCTAGAATGTCATTATTATCACAACCCCACAAAAAGTGGTGGACGTTAAAGTCACCAAGAACTATGATTGGGGGCTGGACGTTTTTAATTATTGTTTTTAGTTGGTTGAGGATTATAGCGGAAGGATATGGGATGTAAAGCGATAAAAAAGTAACACCTTCCACAAGAGCGCAAGTTAAGTGAAAATTTGAGTAATTTTGAGCAATTTTTACAGGTATAAAAGGAATATGATCTCTAATGAAGAGGGCACAGCCAGCTCTACCGTCCGCTCGACAGTCCATTAGGGATGAATAACTCGGTAATTTAAAATTAGATCCATCTTTAAGCCATATCTCCGATATGGCTAAGATAACTGGGTTGTATTTGTTAATTAAATAAAGTAAATCTGATTTTTTATTAGTGATACTATGAGTATTCCACTGAAGAACTACTTGTTCCATTATTAAAGGGAAACAGGAAAGAGGAAATAAAAGGAGCAACGTGGGACAGCAGGGCAGGGTCGGCAAGGGGACTGGAAGGAGAAAGAACCTTAACAACAGATGAAAGCAATTTGATCAGTTCGCTAACTACGTTCTCTCTGGGTAGGCGTTGTTCGGTGTATATTGGCCTTGACTCGACAGCAGGGTCCCTGGTTAAAGCTTCATGGGCCCTTCTATCATACCCTTTATTCAAGGGAGGGGGCGAGCGAGGCTGACGAAAAACAGTCTTCTTATAAGAAGAAACTTGTGGAGATTGCGAAGAGGCAGCTGCTACATTCGCATAAGACCTTTGGGAGATTTTAGGGTGAAGATTGGATGCCTCGATGTAAGAAATGTTTTCATCTGTCATGGTTTTTTTAATTTTTATTTGCCTAGCATATTCAGGACAAGACTTGCTGTTTGCGAAATGTCCAGCCGCCACGCTCCGGGGGCAGTTACAGCAGGATGGACCGAGACTTTCTACATCAACCTCGCATAATTCCCCAGTATGGGCCCCGCCGCATCGGAAACACCGAGGAATCGACCGGCACTTTTCCTTGGTGTGACCAAAGCGGCAACACTTAAAGCACTGTACCGTAGGGTACTGGTAAGTTTCTACCGGCAGAGAATTCAGGCACAAAAAGACCCTTTTTGGTAAAATTTGACCATCAAAGGTTATTACTACCGATTCAGAAGGCAACCAACTAAAAGAACCATCCGGTTTGTTCTTTTTAAAATTTAAACGTCTGACTTTTATTGGGCGGGCGCCTCCCGAGTTTACAGGTACCTGAACCTGCTCAAGAACCTCCTCAGGCGTCCACTCTGCCGGAACCCCACGCACTAACCCCATCCTCGTAACATTAAACGTCGGCAGAAATGCCTTATACTTATTGTGCGCTAGTGTGGGAGAATCCAGGAAAGTGTTCGCATCCCCAGCTGAATGGAGGCCCAGGGAAACACGGTTTCGCCCTATTCTCTTGACTGAACCGTCTACTACATTAGGGAACTCCCGCTTTCTCTTTTGAAGGAAAAGTCCAAAAGATACCGGATGCAGAGTAACCCCTGAATCGGGGGCAGTCTCAATTTTTTCAATATGTACAATATATGGACCCTGGTCGTTTGAGTTGTATCGTTCGCGCCCAACTGGCGTAAAAAGAGAAGTCGGTGACTCAGATTGAGTCACAACAGGAGTATCAACAATTAAATGCGCAAGGGGCGTGGTCATGATCGGAGGCTGGGACATCACTTTCTGCCCAGGGGGAATCTGCGAATCTAATTCCTGAGACCGATTACTATCCGGTGTAGTATCGTCTTCTACGAGTAAACTACGGTTTGATGATGAATGTGTTGACCGGGATCGTTTATTTTCACCGCTAAGTTTGCGTTTTTCGCGGGCCCTCCTACGTCTATTACCCATAGTGGGAGTGAAATATTCCGCCTGAGAATTTTCAAAAATTTCATGTTGAGACAGACTCACATTATTTAATACAGGACGGAAGTCCCCATCTCCTGGGTCGACTAAATCAGCATCCTCACTCATGAGGAAGCTGACCCAGTCTACCCTCTAAATTACAAAAAAAAACTAATCTACTTATAAAATACACAAACAACTTAATTAAATAATTAAAAGACTTACAACCATGAAGACAAGGAGTAGTAGCTAAATTCTGTAAGATTTAACCGAAATATAGCGATCAGAAACACTAAACCAGAAAATATTTTTAAGCTAACGCCCGTACGCTATCGACACTCGGCTGCCAATCATTAGATGCTTTCTTATTAATAATAATGAAATAGCTTTGAAAGATTTAATTTTTGTGACCGGCTGTGGCCGAATTTTTACAGAAAATGCTCGCTAGATGGCACGTAGTGTAATGATTTATCTGTGCATCATTTACCTAAACTTTCACCTCTTCCTCTTTGTCCATCGCTTAGTAGTCTGTGGTCAAAGTTGTTTTGTTTATGTGTCACATTTGCCGTTAGATTCTGCATTTAGCTTCATGAAAAGATGTGCGATTTTAACGATAGTTCCTTAAAATTGACTGTTAAGTGGAATGGGAAGGAGTTCGCTATCCCGGAGTTCGCTCCATCGGACTCCGTAGCTATGTTGAAGATCGCAATTGAAAATGCTACAGGCGTTCGACCGGACCGACAAAAATTGCTAAATGTCAAATTTCAGGGTAATTATGCATATTTATAAAGTTACATATATTTGAAATGCTGCCAAGATGCTGGCTTACCTACTGAAGACTGGCTTTTACCCGGTAATTGTTAAAAAATAGGTCGGTTTATATAACACTCGATTCCAACACACTTTCCCAGCGGCGAGCGGCAATTCTCGGAATTTTGCAAACGTACGGTACACTTGCCGTAATTAGACATCCGAAACAAGCTGTTCGATTGCAGTCATTTTTTGAAACATGTTGATTTTCGCCCAAAATCTTTTGGCCAGGTGCTCCATAGGTACCTAAAACATGTATATAATAGAGTAACTAAATTGTCATGCATGACTCATGACTCCACTCATGTGGGGACTGTATATCATCAGCTTCATCTTGACAAGCCTATTTTATTGTCTGTGCGAAATAATGTAAACAAAGAAAGAAGAGAATAATGATTTTGACCCTCAGTGGAAAAGGAAAACTTAAGATGGAATGAAGGAAGTCAATTGATAATTTTCAGTATTCAATATTGGCATTTCTTGGTTTTTATGGTACAATTACCATACAGTCTAGTCATGTTGTTAAATGGAGATGATATCTATGCTAATATTATAAAGAGGAAAGATTTGTATGTGTGTAACAAATAAACTCGAAACTATTGGACCAATTTTAAAAATTATTACACGAATGCTTCATTATCCCTGAATAACGTAGGCTATGCTTTGCTTCTGCGCAGACAGTCGCGGGCAACAGCTAGTCAATATTGATTTCGTACACATCATTTGGCTCTGATGATTAGTATTGTCATGAAATTTAATACTAAAACCACACATGCAAACAAAATAATCTGGAACCTTTTACTTTTTAAAACAGCTATCGCCTTAGATGCTGTCTGACAGAAGTTTAATTATTGCTTTAGCTATAGAAGAAACTATCTGTGCTGAATCTTATTGGTAGAAGTGTTTAACCGTTAAAAACAGAACAAACAAACAGGATTACACATTTCTAATTATTTTTCTTTAGGCAAAGTGGCAACGGACAACTACACATTAGCTGAGTTGAACCTAAAGCCAAACCTCAAGATCATGATGATGGGCTCCCTCGAGGAGGCTATCCAGGGAGCCCAGACCAAGCCAGAGTGTGACGAAGTAGTCAATGACCTGGACATTGAGGAGGAGGAGGTGGATGTGGAAAACCAAGAGGTACAATCTCTTTAATGTTGCAATTGGGGAATTTTAGGGTTAGATGATTTAGCGAGAGTGTGGAATTGCATATGTAGTGGTATTGTGTGTTTATAGGCAAAAGAAAGAGAGAGAGAAATACTTAAGGTATTCATCTTTATCGTACCCCAAGGGTAGTAGTAGACATTATATATCTGTCTGTATGGCCTACCTTTAAAAGGTAATTTTATTGAACTGTGATAGGCAGCTAGTTGAAATATTCACTATGTGTGAAAACATGCAATATATACAGGATTGCAAGCATGAAGAAAGATATGATGACATGTTAGCTTAGTTGGTTTGGTAGTGTCCCTACAGAGCTAGAAGTCCTGGGTTTGACTCTTCCTGATATGGGTAGATATTTGCATAGTTATTCCTGAGCTTTTCTATGTGTTCAAGTACGTATATATCTGTATAAGTAAGTTTATTGTTGTCTAGTACCCATAGTAGAAGCCTAGAGCTTACTTTTGGACTAGGTTGATTTGTGTCAGATTGTCCCTTGATATTGATTGATACTTTTCCACATTCCAGATATATCTAGCAAAGATAAACAAGCGGGTGAAGGACTACAAGATCAACATACTTAACGAACCAAGGCCGGATAAGAAATTGCTTGTTCTAGACATAGACTACACACTGTTTGACCATAGATCCGTTGCGGAAACTGGTAAATATATTTCAGCTTAATTTCGTTTTTACAGTGTCACAGCCGGTCAGGGCCTCTATTCTACAGTGTAACCCATATTGCCTTTGATGTGTTTCCGTTCTGACAACGTGTTGAGAGTTCTTATTTGCTTGACAGTAGTGACGGCTCAGTGAAAAAAAAAACAACACGTCAAAGACATGGTTTAACGAAGTTTAATAGAGGCCCAGTTGTATCCACGGGTTATTGTGCCATAGATGTCCAACTGTCAGCAACTGGTTAGCAAAAAAGTTCTTCCTGATGCTTAGTCATTGATTTATTTATTAAGGATATCAAAAGCACATTACATTACAATTCATAAACTACGGAACCCTAAAAACAGTAAATTTCTAAATACATTTCTGAATTTAAACACTATTTGCAAGCCTTGGGTTTGGTGACATTTCAAACTATAACAAACAATACCAGCACTACTACTAGCACTAGTTGCCCGCAACTTGGTGGTCGCTCGGATCTACCTTTCTATCTAGTCTGTAACAATTGAGACACACATAGCAACAAGATAACTTGTGATAGCCTTACAGGATATAATCAAATATGTAGGGTGCTTTTAGTATGGCAACACTGTGCGATTTCGGTAAAACAAACATTGCACTCAGCCTCATCGTAGGCCCCCTGCCCGGATACACGTTGACCACACAAAACTGCATCCAAAACGTATCTTTCCAGGCTACGAGCTGATGCGGCCGTTCCTCCACGAGTTCCTCACCTCCGCATACGAGGACTATGACATCGTGATCTGGTCTGCCACAGGGATGAAGTGGATCGAGGAGAAGATGCGACTCCTGGGTGTCTCCACTCACCAGGAGTACAAGGTCTTGTTCTATCTGGACTACCTGGCTATGATCACCGTGCATACCACCAAATATGGGACTATTGATGTAAGTATAAAAACTTGCCGTGTGGTTACTGGCTTAGAATAGTGCCACTCCATGTCTTCCTGTGGAAGTCGTAAGAGACGACTAAGGGATTAAAGGCTTGTAGTATTCTTAGGTGATGGGCTTGCAACCTGTCACTAATGTACACATGGTAAACAGCTTAGCCTGTTGTGCAAAATGTGGTTATAGGATGTGGCAACAAGTTGTTGGAGTTGTTGGTAACCCCACTCTGGGATGAAGGAGTGACGGTATGTATATATGTATAAAAACTTGAGCGGGAGCAGGGTACGAGGCAGGCCTAAGTACCGCTGGGATGATGATATCCAGAAAAATGCTGGAAAAGACTGGACGGAAGCAGCAAAAATTAGAAATGGAGATACAGTCTGTGCGTGACCTTCGATGAATCTCAAAAAAACGTCAGGTTTTAGTGCAGTGATTTAGTCAACTAAGGCAATAAAATCCCAACTCTCGTAATGGCATAGGCGGGGTACGATGTGGCGCACACACGTCTTCTCAATCCCCGATTCCTCGGAGAATTTATCTACTTAGTCAATTATTTAAATGTTAATTCATCAAATAAAGGTTACAGTAAATAAATAATTTTGCCTTGACAGTCATGCAGTCGCTTAGTAACGAAAATAATACGGTGCTCGTTTGCATTTTTCTATGCTATAATTAAAAAAATCTGTTGGTAAATGACAACATGGGCTATATTGTACAATACAATATGGTTTTACCAAGTAGAATAGAACCCTTGTGATGTACTGATAGTATCCAGGTTTAAAAATATAGAAATTCTTATTATGCCCCTGCACTCCCTTGAGGGACTGTTCGTTTGGGATGGAGAAGGCAATTGAGCAGACAATGTTATTGAAAACGAATCAATCCAAGCTGACAGACCAATCTTTCAAGCTAATGATGATGATGATGGTATTGGATGCCCAGCCGGAGCAGGCGGGCGTTTGATTGGTCTTCCGGTCATTCAGCCTTTATCTGTCAAGCTAATCCACAGAATTATTAAGTCATTCAAAGATAATTATTATATTCCAGGTGAAACCTCTAGGCGTAATCTGGGGCAAATACCCCCAATACAGTTCCAAAAACACAATAATGTTTGACGATATCCGGAGAAACTTCATCATGAATCCCAAGAGCGGCCTGAAGATCAGAGCGTTCCGGCAGGCCCATCTCAACCGAGACAAGGACAGAGAGTTGCTCCACCTCTCTACGTATCTCCGAGACATTGCCCAGTACTGCGAAGACTTTGATACTCTAAACCATAAGAAATGGGAGAAATACAAGCCGGATAAGAAGACCCACCATGCGAGTAAGAGAAAAGCTGAAGACAGTGCGCCATCTACTCCGAAAGAATGACGATAGGAGTTGGAAGGATTGTGTATGTGTTATGTTGGAGCGGTCGTGGTTTGCGGAATTATGGAGGTGCTATAAACTATGTAAGTTCAATAATAAAGATGAAAAAATTAACAGTGTATGGTATTTAACGTTCATTCTTAACACTTATTGATGCATTTTGCAAGTTTTCATATGTTTGAAATAACCATGCAATTTAACCTTTAGAAATGGTCCAAATTATAGCAAAAACCGCTTCAAAATCCAGATAGTAATTTCTGAGATTAACGCAAACATACAAACAGACTACACAGACTTCGAATTAATATTTAAAACCGGTATTAAGGTGGTATGTTGTGTGTATGCTTGATAGCTTAGTTCTACAAATGCATTGAAAATTATGCACGATATTAGTTTTGGCAAATATTCCTTAAGAATGTAAACTTTTCAGCATCTAAAAAATTTTAAAATCGAATTAGCACATATGATAAAAGAGTCTGTGTACCGCCAGTATGAATTAATGTATTTTCGTCATTATCCCCAAAACTACTGCGCCGATTTGTAAATTCTTTAGGAGATTACTCCTTGTGATTCTGAGATGGTATTATACTTGGTCTTTTCAGATTAAAATAAATGTAAGTACTGTTATTTTCCGCACGTGTAATACGAAGTTAAAAACAAAAAGGCCATCTACCTTTTATATTCTTTAAGCAATTAGTAACAAGAATAAGAACATAATTAGAAACAATTATTTTTCAGTATTATCTCTATTTTATTAAAGGAAACGGGGTCGAATTTTACAGCTACTGTTATCACGCGGCGTTGATTGCTGCAAGCTTTAACAATCCTAAAGAACGTAATTCTGCTCATAAAAAAATATATTGGAGCTTGCTTTAGATATTTAAATCACAATTTTTCAAATTACAACCGCAGAATTGATGCTTTGAAGTTTTCAAGGTTTTGATTGTATAGTTCTGCCCTCATTAGAAATAAGAGTGTATGTCTCATCAAATCGCGAACGCATTAGTGACCTTAAGTCTTAGGCACTGGGTTCAATTTGCTTTGACAATCAAATTGCGCTTGCGTCCTTTTTAGTTAGGGGGGCAGAGTTCCCGTCTCGAAGACGATGTACCCATCTATCGACGAAATTGGTGGTATGAAGGGGGTGGGACGGGGGAACACTCCATCGGTGTGTTTACGCGGTCGCTATTGGTTGGCGGCTGTACTCATGCCATAGATGTAGTAAAACATAGATCCCGTATAGTCAAATGTCAAGCGTATCACCTTTTTCTTGGTACAACACAACTTGTAGCCAATATCATCACTACATAGTATAAAACAAAGTCGCTTCTCGCTGTCTGTCCCTATGTATGCTTAGATCTTTAAAACTACGCAACGGATTTTGATGCGGTTTTTATTAATAGATAGAGTGATTCAAGAGGAAGGTTTATGTGTATAATAAATCCTGTTTCATGTACGGGTGTTACAGAAAACTCACATAAACCGAAGCGAAGCGAGGGCGGGTCGCTAGTTATTGATAAACCGCACATCACTGACTGCAAACTTACACACACTAATGCAGTGTCACACACCTAAAAAGTGGTACACTTTTGAAATTCAATCGAAAGCGGTCATACATAGACGACTCTTTTTAACGCAGGGCATTTGTAACAGGTGCGAGGAGTACTATTCGATTAGCCGCTTTTATACTGCCTCTATGCTATCCTACCTCTATGATCCATGCGCAAACACGTCTCCCCTCCATTGTCGCTCAGCGGCCTTTTTACGTGACGGGATCTGTAACAGTCTTAATTAGTATAAGATAACTTATATTTCGTCTTAGTTCTAGAATGTTCCGATGTTTCCAACGCTATAGTTTTGTCATTTCTTACAAAATCTGAACTAGCAACGTCGCGTATCGTATTTCTTGATTATTGAAGAGCAATTGGGCAGCATTCTCAAATGTCAACCTCGATGGATTGAAGTCTATCTCTCAATAACTAAAGTATGCTACAAATATGGTTTATATCCAATTGTATGGGAAAAACGCAAGCGTCTCTAATTATGTGACCACCATTATATGTAATGCAACATTTGGTCACGATGTGACTTGTATATTTACGTCCGTGAAAATTTAATATGGTACGGCTATCACTATACTAAGTGCCAGTTAGCATTGCAATAGAGGACATTGACACCCCTCTACCAAGAAAACGCCGTTTGTAATAACTACACCTACCCATGTTCCCCGAAACATCCCGAAATTAGTATTTTTTACTTTCGGTAATGTATTTTGGTACCGGTAATACGTTCATCTAGTCAAACCAGTTATCGTTGCAGGGGTTGTAAACCTTGACGGTTACAATAACTGTTTTAAAATTACAATTACTCCTGTAATGAAAAAGGCTGGGTTTTATAGAGGTTAATTATAAATTTAAATTTAGATTTCATACAAAATTAATTTATATTTGTACCTACGCTTTAGGTTTTTATATTAGCCAATGTTGTCGTTTACGTAACACAACAAATAACGTAAACAAAACAAATAATAACAACTCAACAAGCAACAAATTAACAAAGTAACTAAACAAACAACAAAAATCCGCAGTAATATTCCGAAACTCGACTGAACGCAGGCGAACCCGAAAATGGAATGGCAGTTCTTGCAAAATAGCGGACCGAGCGTGCCGCACCCCTGCAACGCGTCAGAGTCGTGTCATAAAAGATAAGGCCATGGTCTCGACGGTCGCGGGTAGCTGAGCGGCTAGCGATGACTGCCGGCGGCATAAATGTTCTGTTGATGTTTTTATTATTCGAAATGACTTCATCTACATGTAGAAATAAATAAACAAAGTTAAACGCATTTAAGATTTGATTTTTTGACTGTAAAAACTGCATTTAATTTGGTAAATGAACTTTTGTTACGCATATTTTTAACTTAAACAAGATACACAATATAAATCATACTAAAACACATTAAATAAATACACTGCGTATGACATGAAACTATATTGGGCATCTTTAACTACTAAGCTTTTTTTTAATTACGACATTTGCACGCACCTAGTGATCCCGTGGCTCCATCCTACCCTGTACTATGATACTCAAGCGATGGCATTTTTGCGACAGTTTTGTATGCATAATTGATTTGTCGCTAGGAAATTACGATATCGGAGTAAAAGTCAAGTCAATGTCCTATATTGAAATGCTAACTGGCACTTAGTATACAATATATTGCATAATATGTGCACAGATTAAAAAACATGCGATGTTGCCAGCACAGGTTTTGTAAGACTGCTCTTAACCTTTTTAACGCCTTACGTCAAATACAAATGTGTCACTCACACGTCAAACATGTAAAATTCAATTTAATCTATACGACATAGTCTCTTGACAACATTAACTGAGACAACGAAATTTAAGCGTCGGTGGCGCTGTACGATAGCTCATGACGACTTTGGGCGTCGATGGCGTTCAAAAGGTTAAGGTTACAATAGATTGAACTCCGAAGAGATCTATGCAATCGGGTGATTTCGGACGTGTTTTTGTAAACTCTTCTCTTCCTCTTCTTCAGCATATGTCTGTCCACTGCTGGACATATGCCTCTTTCATGGATTTCCATGAAAGAGGCATAATATAGACGACTCTTTTTAACGAAGGGCTTTTGTAACAGGTGCGAAGAGTACTATTCAATTAGCCGTTTTTATACTTTGTAAACTCTGTATGCTTCAAAATCGATATTGAATTAGCGATGAATATAATTGAGTTGAATGTCCATGAAATTTGGTATACGAATTTAAAACTTAACTTGAACAAATTAAAACTGCGCCGAGCGTACGTCGGATGTACAGTGGCGCCCTCATTACTTTTATTGTGTTTTCGTTTTCTTGAAATTGGTCGGTAGGTTTTTGTACTACAAATGGAAACACAACTTATAGGGTATATCACATAGTTTAATAACAATTCACCTTCGAGTTATCAACTTAACGGGAAAAAGTTGCCACCTTTCCCCGTTAAGCTGACTACTTAAAGGGTAATTTTTATTAAAGTTTGTTACGTATCCCATAAATTGTGTTTTTACTTGCACTACAGGTATCGTCTGATTGCAAGGAAATTCTTTAGTTAATTAGAAAACACAATAATAGTAATGCGCCACTGGACGCTCGACGTTTGCTCGGTCTTAAGTAACCAAATTTCAAGGACATTATTGGAGTTTGATATTTGTCAACTCAAATATTCGTATTATATGTCCAGTGAAACGAGACTTCTGTTCGTAGGTAAAGTGTGGTTTTATCTCATTAAACGTTATGATTATTATCCGAATTTAAATCTGATCAAGTCGTCCTTGAAAATGTTTTTTCTCAACATGCTATGTAATGTCGGCGTTATGTTAGTTATTTTAGGCTTCAAAGTGCCACGTTCCCGACGGAACAACTCTAGAGAACTGTAAAGGAATTTCATACAAAATTGAAGGCCTAGGCCGGGAAGTAATTTTTTTTTTAATTTTAATATGGCCATGACAGCTGCTTTTATGAACAGGCTGAATATCTAAATTAAATTTTTAAAAATTTTGAGAAAATGTTATAACGTCAAATACTAGGAGTGCATAAACGTTTGGGAGACATCCGCGCTGTGTCGTGTGCGCCCGCCGCCCGCCCGCCGGTTGCCCGCACCGCCTGAGATCTAAGTTGCGCTATGCCTGATATACCTCCTAATTACCGCTGCGCTCCTGGTACTTTATTTTAACACCCAATTACTTTTCTTCCCTAGGGTGGACATTTATCAATTTACTTTTTTGAGTGATGTATTTTTTATTTAATTGCATATGTTTGAGAAAAGCACTATACGTACCTCGCCGTGAAAAGGGGTTGCCAGCCTCGTAAGTATCCGGCCTCGCTTCGCTCGGCCGTCTATATCACTCGGCCGGCAACCCCCTACTTCCCGGCCTCTGTAGTAATGTACTATTATTTATATTAAGCCGCGTCCGCTACGCCTTGTTATTCGTGTTTTCCTAACATGTTTGCCGCGGGGGGTGGATAACATCCCCCGCGTTCGCCTGATGGGGGGGGACCTAACATGTTAGGTGTTAGAATAGTACATTGTGTATTAAGGGTGGTAAAGAAAGAATTACAAACGAGAGTCTGTTAGAAGCCCGAAGCCGAAGGCTGAGGGCTTTAATGACTCGAGCTTTGTATTTCCTTTACCACCCGTGTAACATACAATGTTTTTCATCACAATTGCGAGGAAATGAAATAAAATCAGACAAAAGATCATATTTTTAACTTATTAGCGGCAGACTAGATCATTGTCTGTGACTTACCACAGATAATGTCAAACGTGTTCGGAGTCCGATTCTAGTGACATATGAGATCAATAGTTTATTATGCGAGATTGTTAGGAAATAGTATTCAACTGACATTTCATCTCGAATGAAACTTCATATCGAATGGCACAAGAATTGGGGTCCTGACGTATTGTGATAGTTTGAGTCCACGTATAATATTAAAAAAAAAAGCTATTACGCACTTTAGTTACGTAATGGTAAAAAAAGGCCCGCGGGTATTATTTTGGATTTACGGTCGATTTTTCTAGCATGTTAGAACACTATTTACGAGCAAGTGTGATGAAAAATAGAAAACACGATAACATGGCGCAGCGGACTCGCCTATAGGCTTGAAATATTGCGATTTTTTTATATCGTCGCGATTATCGTACAAACTAAATGCACCAATGAGACCACAATCCTTCTATTTCCTAGGTAGTTTTAGTTGATAGTTAATACACTATGACTAGCACGCGGCGTTGCTTGGAGTAAGATTGAAACGTTCTACAGTCCGCTTGTTTTAGCTTTATTTAGTCAATAGGTAGATCAAACTGTTCACAAACAAACAAATTGCGTGATATAGTTTGTCAGTCAAAAATTAATAGAACAGTTTTGATTGTCTCTTTAACGGAGCCTGGTTTGCTTTGTTTACATTTATTGTCCCTAAACAAATATAAAATGTACGCGTCGAGATTTTATACTTTTGCTATGGTCATATTTATTCCAGTAAAAGGGGTGCCACACGAGCGTGACCGCTGCGTTGTTCTACGTATGAATAGGGTATTTGACAAGAGTGAAATTAAATTGGTTATTCATTAGCAACAAATAAATATTATAAAAATACTAGGAAAACATCAATCTTTTATTTATGTTTATTATTTTAAGAATTTAAATTCATAAAGTCCAATAATAAGGACGCTGTTTGATTGTGACGTCACAAGACAGTGATCCCTATAAATTCCATAGTAACGGAGCGTTTTTGATGTTTCATAAAAAGAAGCTGATTTTACTTTTGTCAAATACCGTATTAGAAGGACATACCGCATGCGTTGAAACACTTGCGCCGCCTTATTTTGAAATCACAGCGTTGCGAGCGTTGCGCACTGGCAATGCTCATGTGGCATCGCTCTATTCTATAGTCTAACATTTAGGTATTTAAAATAATGCAAACATTCCAAACCACGTGACATTGTTAAACAGCCAATCAGAACTGTTTTATCGAACTTTGACGTATCAGTGTTCTGCTTCTATTGGCTGACGCGCATTGGTTGATATCACGTGGTTGTTTTGTTTACATATTTTTAAATGCCTAAAAGTATAGCCTATAGAACCAACCAATCGAAACACCTTCCGCTGTCTATTGGCCCGTACCTTAAAATGTTATTTTTACTTTTATAAGCGATAGTCACTGCTAGTGCTTATTGATAAAAATGATAATTCATAAGATTGAACATTGTATTTTACACGGTTGCCTACCGCAAGGCTGAATTTTTTATTCCCAACTGTTTCTTAGTCTCAATTTTCATAAGTTACAATTGTTTTTTTTCGGCAATGACTGCACTTTAATTATCTATTATGAATCTTATTCTGTCGTGATGACAATATAAAGCTAACAGAATACGAACAAAACTAGGTGATTCCCAAAAACTTGAGTTCGGTAACACAAATTAAGAAACATTTTACTCTAGTGTTAAGTGTGAAAAAAACTGCTTTTATTATATCAGGATGTTTATCGGCGTATATGTATCGGCAAACCCTGGTAGGTAGGTACTACTCCAGTATACAATACAGCCTTTATTTAATTAAAAATTTAATTTAATAGGGGTTTGGAGCGAGTGTTAAGGTCATACAAAATAAGCCGAAACATCCCGTTTTATTTCATATATAATTTTATTATTATCTGGTACTTAAAGGCATTAGAAATACAAAACCTGTAAAAAAATTAACTGTCTACATGTTACGGTCCATAAGATAAGATACAGCCAACTAAACTAAACTAAAAAGGGTATACATTATGTACAGAGTATACTGGACTTATACCGTTATTCACTCGAACCTCTGAATCTTTTTCACTAGGGCCATAATGGCTGACTGCACGAGAGCAACTTTATTGTGCAACGTATTGTCTACGTCAATTGTAGTGGTGGTAAAGCACCACAAAATTAAATGTCATGTACTTTAGATACTTAAATGATAAGGACTCAATTTTATGTTATTATGATTGCATTTAATGCGTTTTTCTACTGGAGTTTGCGCACGACATGGCGACTTTCGTAGCGATTAACGCGCGAGTAACGTGCGACAGAAGCGATACAATCGCTTTGTACCGAGCGATTTGTAGCATCGCTAATGCATTAATTGTCAGTAATGATGACGCGGCTGAGTTTAAAACTATACGATAACTCATCAACGGCGATATGGCTTTACCCAGTAGAATATAGGGCCAGAATCGCGGTCTTTTGCGATTGCGTCGCTACTGATTCGCTACAAGTCGCGTGAGTCAACTCCTTAATTAGTAGGGTCTGGATGGAACAAATGCCCTTGTACATAATTTATTCATAATAAATTTAAAGTGGTCACGAGTAGACACTAGGTAGGGCAGGGAGTTACATGTATTTATAAAATAAAGGATTTTAATCTTGTTATTTTGTTTTAATCAAAACCCTATAAAATATTAAGACTGCGCCGAGCAAACGCCGAGCGTCCAGTGGCGCCCTCATTACTTTTATTGTGTTTTCTAATTAACTAAAGAATTTCCTTGTAATCAGACGAAATGTAGTGCAAGTAAAAACACAATTTATGGGATACGTAACAAACTTTAATAACAATTACCCTTTGAGTAGTCAGCTTAACGGGAAAAGGTGGCCACTTTTTTCCATTAAGTTGTTAACTCGAAGGTGAATTGTTATTAAACTATGTGATATACCCTATAAGTTGTGTTTTCATTTGTAGTACAAAAACCTACCAACCAATTTCAAGAAATTACTTTAGTTTATTAGAAAACACAATAATAGTAATGAGGGCGCCACTGTACATCCGGCGTACGCTCGGCGCAGTCATAAACTATTTTCATTTATACTGTAGTCCAGACCTTGAGGGTTTACCACAGAAGGGAGATCTTTACTGAAAACTGGAGTGTGATTCTCTCAAAAAACGAGGTTGGACGAACGAACGAGCGCACGTCGCAGCGGCGAGTTAAAGTAGTCCCGTCAGTGAGAACAAAACACATTTTATCGTGTGCATTTTCAATATGGCAGCATGGCTTCTGTCGATAAGATCGAACCATGTCCGATTCGTAGTCACACCAATTTACCACACTGGTGTGACTAAGGTTCATTTTATTTACCCGTAGTCGCACGAAGACCTAATTTGCGTCTATTTCTCTTTCAAAATCAACAGAGTGTTGAGTGTTTTGGCCCTTATGGTCTGATATAAAAACGAACCTAACCTAAACCTACCTCCCTATTTGGTGTGACTACGGATCAGACGCTGATCGAACGTATAAGGCTGTCTAATTACACGCGCTAAAATGTGTTTTGTTCGCTCTGACGGGACTACTTAAACTCGCCGCTGCGACATTCACTCTTTCGTCCGACCGGGTGTCCCTCAGAGTCCCTAACGTTTGTCTTAACACATCGTTTGTCCTAATTTTCATTTGCCCCTAATTATGCGACCACCACTGTACCTATGTAATTATATCGTTCATTGATTTTGTGTTCTGTTTAACCAAGTAAGATTGACATAAAGCTATTAGCAAAAATATCATGCGTCATTCCATCCCCGGCCTTCGATTAGTCGAGACGGATTACGCGTTACGCGCGCTTACGTCACGCGCGTGCGTGCTGGAGTTCCGGTAAGCGGCGTGGCTTGTAAATTGATTGTTAAAGTAACCATCTTAATTCAGTTTGTTCAATAAATGAACGTGTTACAGTGTAATGTAAAACAAAGACGAAGTGTTGCCAAAGAAGTAAGAATAATTTCACACGTTGTGTTTTGTCTTCGCCTGTTGACTTAAGTGGACTTAACTGGTTTCCTTTGATTTGTCTGACTTTTTAAATAATTAAAGACGGAGCAATAGACAGGCGGCGTTGGTACCTACTTAACCTACAAGAGTGACCGAGTTTTAACGTACCAGTTTGAACACAGGGATAACTTCTATCATATCAACGGCAAGTTTGTCAAACCTGTGATCGAGGACTAAGCGTCAATAACTCTTTGTCGTAAAGAATCAATGATTATGACCGCATGCACTTGAATGTGTTGAAAGACATAGTGGTTGGTTTTGTGATTTATAATTGTGTTTAATGGCGAGAGATCATCTCTACTGGCAACACTGTTATTATGAGAGCTAGCAAAGAAGGAGCTTCGATTAAAATTTAAAAAAAAACTCATGACGAGTGATCCATATTAACCATTCGTCAGTGCGCCTGCAATACCGCGTAACTAACAAATTAAATAAGTTGCAAAGTACACCTTAGCACCTTAGTCAGTAAGGTACATTTTGCAACTACATGATTTTTTTACTTACGCGGTATTGCAAGAGCACCGACGCATTGTTTTTTGTTTATAATTTAAAATTTACGATCAAGATAAACCTTTAAAAAAAAAGGTGCAAAAATGCCCGAATCGCAGAACGCTGAAATGGCTGATTCACGGAAATCGGGGTGTGAAAATTGTTGTGACATATGTAGTGCGTGTTTACGATTCTGTGACTGTATACTTACGGTTTTGCAGTGCATGTTTATATGTCTTGGGGAATAATGGCGGAGCAACACCTAAATTTAATGTGAGCAAAGTATATTTTGCGAGGCCCTCATTAACATACATTTTCATAAATCATTAACGAACATTAGGCTGCCGTTACTGACTTTAATTGTTGAGTTACTAGCCAAGTCCTATACATACAACATTGTCGAAAAGTTAATTTTTTGATACCTATGGATCTAATGTTTGTTCCGCTACTTTAAAAATCAAAGTTACGTTATCTTCGTCTCTTTCCCACTCGCGCGGGAACGGCGCGAACCGTTAGGCTTGAGCTGTTTCGCATATACAGGCAAATACACGATGAGTGCGACTATAGTCTACACTTTTAGGTATTTACAAAAATGTAAACATTCCAAACCACGTGGTATTGTTAAACAGCCAATCAAAACTGTTTTATCGAACTTTGACGTATCAGTGTTCTGCTTCTATTGGCTGACGCGCATTGGCTGATATCACGTGGTTGTTCTGTTTACATTTTTTTAAATGCCTAAAAGTTTAGACTATAGTGCGAGTATAGGTACTTCGTTTCAGAGTCTTGGGTGTTATTGTTATACAGGTGTCGGCTGACTAGTGGTCCAAATGAAAAAAAAATTGATTACATTGCTACTGCAATATAATGCGGCCACCAAAAACACTCCCATGTAAAATGTTCAGCGATTTTTAGTACTTTTAGAGACTTTGATCATTTTAGTCGGAAGATTTAAAAACATTATTAAGTTCATAATGATTCTATCCATGTAAGAAACCACTGAAAAAATATTGAAATAATACATCAACATGATGAGTTTTTCGTAACATGGACACAAGGAAAAATTAATCAATATCTTCGAAAGTACTAAAAATCGCTGAACATACATGGGGGTGTTTTTGGTAGCCCTGGGTGTGACCTATTATTTTTTTTCATTTGGAGCACTAGTGAGCCGACATCCTGTATAATTATTTTCCTACTCCTGTACTTTTATCTGTCATTTATATAGTCACGAACACTAATATAAGAACATACATAATTATGTCCGCAGAATAATCCAGAGAAAAGTCTATCTTGTCTATGCCCCAAAACAGCACATGTGCGTTTTTGAGATAAAACGATACGGCCAGCTGCCAAAGCTTAGCGTTGCACAATCGATTTAATCATATTTTAACGATTGTGAAATAGGGACTATAAATCACCTAATGTTTTGAGAAATGATTTCAGTTACCTGATTGGTCGATTTTAAAATAGCTGTATTCTGGTTGGTTGATACGAAATACAAAGTTTTTTTAAAAGATTTAAATTAGTTAAAGAGAAACACGTACCTAAAATAACCTATCGTTCCGTTTGACAGTCGATGTGTATTGTGATTGGTGGATTTAATTTGGTGAAGTATTCTGATTGGTAAAATTAAAATGTTTTGGAATTGTAAATAATTCTATTTTCCATTCCGTCAATTTAAAAACAAAGTAAACCATAGACACATATTTTGTCATTTTCTTGTTTCCCGCTCGTTTGTTGTTCTTTACTTCATTCGTTCGTTTGTAAGTTTTTTCGCTTAGTTTTGCATTTCATTTGAAACCTAGTCGTAGAAAAAGTATTGTATGCAACGGTGTATAACTAAGTCAAAAAACACTCGTGGCGCTTACCTTTACGATGTTCGCCTTCGGCTCACATCGTAACACACGCCACTCATATTTTTTGACCTCTCTTATACAACTATTGCATAAACTACTATTTTTCTATACATAAATAAGCATGTTTATCGTTGGTTTCGCGATTTGTTCCGCGATCTTTGTAGGTTTATTGTCCCGCGTCAAAGAGACCGCGAAAAACAGTCGTATCCTAATTATCTGCTTATGTAAGTCATGTAATGTGCCAGTGTATATTTATATTATAAGGCAAATTCTTTAATGGCTAGGTACCCAAAAATTCTCGTAACTTACAAATGTAGCTAGCCATGTTTTGAACCGCGACTGTACGCGAGTGTAAGTTTAGTATTAAAATGTGCTTAGCATTAGCAATGTCATGGAAACTTTGAAATAGCAAGTTCCAGTTACCAGATATAATAATAATTTGGGAGAAAATACTCTGTAATAATCTGCAAAACAATGATATTTTCTTAATATTCAAAATCCGGGCTTTATGCCAAAAATTACCAATGACGACATTCATTAATCCTCGGATTTGATACAATACAACTGCAACTTTGTTCTGTTCTGTCACTGTCAGTCAGGTCAGGTCAGTCAGTACTTCAGTAGTCAGTGTCAGCGTAGTGCGGCGGTACTTTTGCGTAGGATTAGTTTTCAATTGTTTATTTTGTTTTTAATTTTATTTAAAATGCCAGACGCAAATGTTGTGACAAGCCAGCCAGTATCTGCGGCGAGTAATTTGCTGGCAAGTGCACCGCCAGAAAATGTCGTAGTAACTCAACCATTAAATAACGAAAAGCCTTTGAATGAAGCTGCCGAAAACGGGGCAGGGATGTACATGAATACGTATTCTTTCGTGCCTCCGAGTGCGCCAAATATGACGGAGCAACCAGTAAATAGTGATGAAAAGATCATCCCAGAGTTGACTAGAGCAGATGCAATGAAATCTGAAGAAGAAGAACGCATGAGACAGAGAAGAAACGATTATTGTTGCTACGCGTGTGCTGACTCTTATGTAGATGACGACATTTTTTGTTGGTATATGTTTTGGAGATGTTATTGTCAATGCCTTGGTCACTTTTGTGAGGGTGTCTCAAATTGTACGGATTCGTTCTGCGATGGCTGTGCGACTTGTTTGGGTAGTTGTTGTGAGTGCGGTGACCAAGATGGCTGCTGCGATGGGTGCTGTGAGGACTCGGCAGGTGACGCCGTGACGGGAGGCGATGGGGGGTGCTGCGGAGATGGTGGTGGCGGAGACGCGGACTGTGATTGCGACTGTGACTGCTTGTAACTATTTTATAATTTACTTGCGTACAAATATTTTGTATAGGGTAAAGTCACTAGTGGTTAGGGAATGCAAACCGGTAATTCTTAGTATGGACATTACCGGTAATTTACCGTTACCGCGGTAAATCCCATACTAAATTTTACCGGTGTGCATTCCCTACTAGTGGTCAGCCAGAGACCTGTAGTCGGCCTCTGCCTATATTTTTTATAAGCGTACAGAAGATACATTTCCCACTCTTCGCACTCATATAAGGTTGACTACTGGTCTTTGACTCCTACTTATGAATATTGCAGTAACACTATACCTAGGTCAATATTGAATATTGCAGTAACACTATACCTAGGTCAATATAGGATGGTCGTATGCTAGCTCATTTAACCTCATCAGACCTCATAGATATAGTTCAGATGTAATTGCAACGTAGTCCAACTGTCCAATTAATTATTGGTGCCAATATCTTCATTAATTTGTATTTGGTTATACCCTTTTTTTATACTAATATGCGATCACTCAGGTAAAGGTAAAGGTAAAATTTACAATAACTCAAAAAATGTGATTATAAACTTTACTGCTATTTTTTATAATGATATAAAGATCTAATTATTTACACTCTCTTAGCTGATAGCTCAAGTAGATTTTTTTATATGAAGTATATAAAATATCTAAGTAAGTAATAAAATAAGCAATTAAGTGACATTTATGGCTAAATACTTCAAATTCATAGTGTCAAATTTTCAAAATTTAAAGGCCTTGTGAGTCCTAGCAGCCTCTATATATTATCAGGATTGATTTCATGGCTGTTATTTATTATTTATTGGATTTTTTGGTTTAAACTTTGATGTTAATAATAATTTAAACTCTCTTATTTTGGTATTCAGCTTGTATATGTAATCTGAACACCTTGCGAGTTAAAATTTTAGGGAACCCGCCACGGTGTAGGAGGATAAACATAGTGCGTGATTGCCTTAGTTTATGCAGAAAAAAACATATTTATGATTGATTTTTATTGTGATTTGCTGCTATGTTTAGGATATATAGGACAAAATGACAATTTGATAAATTTATACACACACCTTAAATGCATTCAGTTAAATTAGGCCTCACTCATCAGGTGATCAGGCACTCATCAACTGTAACGTAGATGTATTTATAATGAGGCTTTAATTTCAATTGATTTAAAATTAGTTTTTAATAACTCTCTTTGTATACAAGGGAGCAATGAATCATCACTTCAGAGAAATATGAGCTCATATACTCATGCTTGTTGACAACTTTCAAACATGATAAACTCTGTCAGTTTATAGTAAACTCTGCCCCACTAAATAGCTATTACTATCAGTAATTGTAACACAATACTATTTTATCAGGTCATAACGATACCTTAGTTCACAATTGTATTAATTACATTAGAAAAGTTATTGTAATTAGTATGTTTGTGCACAAATCATAAGTTCGTAACTTGATTGGCAAAAAATAATAATTTAGTACGATTGTGCACTAAGGTATCGATAAAGCATTTATCATTATTAGGTACGGGGTGTCTATTCTACTGTCACGTTAAGTAACGAGAGATATTGTAATTTTGGTATTTTTGATGACATGTCGAAGCGCTATGGTTTTACCAAGTAGAATATGGCCTTGCGTTAATTGCGTGACAAAATGTGGATAAAGCACTATCAAACTCATACACCTTTCAAATAGTGACAGATGACTTATCCACATATTGAAAGATTTTTAACATACAAATTACATTTCGCATACCACAGCATAATATGGTTTGAGTTTTCTACAAAAATATCAATTTTGGAAGAGGTCAACTTAAGTGTGAAATTATTTGCATTCTATAAACGTTAAAATATGGGCATTAGGTCACTAACATTAGTTGGTTTAATTGTAAAAGTAACTAATGTATTAAACTTTAATACCTTACATTTTATTACATTAGTGATGTGGTGAGCAGGCCGCTATTGAGTTGGCACACTTGACAGACTTGACTTTGAAAACAAGGGTTATTCAAACAAATTTGACTTAGGTAGGTACATTTTGCTAGCTCGCCAGACCAATAATATCCAATAAGCTTGTGGCATATGGCTGCCTTAGAGACTAAATTACAAGATATGCATAAATATGTTAAAAGAATAGTATATTTTGAGCTGATTTTATTTTTAGAATATATAACTATAGAGTGCCTAAATAGACTTAAGATATGTTTGTATAATACTTACAACCATACTGGTAATTTTGAATATTTTTGGCAAGATTACGAGTATTTTTAATTGGCATAATGGTCTAAGGGGAAAGATGTTGATTAAATTTATTAATACAAAATTATTGTGATGAAAAAAATGTGAATGTTATCTTCTGGACCATTGAATGTTGTTTTTATTCATATTTTTCTTAAAATATTAACATGATTTTTGTAAAATTAAAAACCTCAGGTATTCAGTTAACTTACAATATGATATCCAAATTTTATAGAACCTTTACATTACCAATATATATTTAGATTAAATGTAGAGGTACTTACTTTTTTAAATGTTTTCATGATACGAAATTATAAGAATTTCTGAATACGTGAATCATAGATTTATCTCTTTATCATGTTATTATGGACAATTCACTTTATTTTTTTGGGGTTTTTTGCTTGGTCTTAATACTGTACTTACGGGTGGTACGGCACCTATCTTATTGTGCCCGTCAGCCTCGCACTTGGCCAGTTATCCTTCATGTAATAATATCACCCTTACTGATAACGCAGCCCAATGGGTGAAGAATTTAGATATAAAACTATAGTGCATGTGCTTGACTCGGCTTAATAAAGCCATACGATTAATAATAATAATATCCGCAAACATTTCTGTGAATTATTTTAATCTCTCAATTATGTGTTCTCAATAATTTATTATATCTATGAATCACGATTTCATTGTTTACCTACTGGGTATTCCGATAAGATTTTGTCTTAAGTTAATTAATTTGGTATCTATTAGCTTAGGTAGGTATCTAATTATTTAATGTAAAATAATTTATCTCAAATGAAAATAAGTCTTAGTTGATTTACTGACCATTTTGATCGATGATTGATTGATTCGTGATTTACTTTACGGCAGAAATCAGTATATCGATAAGTACGTTAGTTTACAATCGTAGGTACTAAATGTTTTTTTTTTGCCAGTAAATGTTACTAACTTATTATTTGTGCACTAACATACTAATTATAATAACTTTTCAAATGTAATTAGTACAATTGTGAACTAATTTATCGATATTATGTACCTACTTAATTAAGAAAAGGTCACTTACATTTTGCATAAATTTACATATTTTTTACTTTTATGTCGGCAATTTAGCGCAAATAAATATAGACAACATTCATTCAGCAAACCTAATCCTTATTGTACAGTTCGTTCGTTCAAATAGTTTGCATGCTTTGATGTGCCACTACAATTTCTACAAAGAAGCCGCGCCGCGGCGCGCACAAAGCGGTTTCGGCGACTTCAAAGGTTTGTAATACTTACACACTATTTGAAGGAACAATCTGTAAATGTATAGGATTGACATAAGCTGCCGGACAGTCGCGTTTAGAGCTTGTCAATTCCATACATTTTAACAGTTTCTAGTAATTTCTACGTCAATTATTATTAAGTACCTACTCCATAATCGCGTACCTACTTTGGAATATTGCGTGAGGTATTTTTAATGATTTACACGCTTGATTATTACTCTCATATTTAGTATCAAATAACTATTAACTAAGTGTAGTCTTTTTAAAATAAAATCTCGTTTGCTGAAAATTTGAGGTTATGTGTCAAACAGTACAAAACTGTTAACATCTATTCTCATTTCTATTGACCTTTAGTACCTATCGTTTTATAAGTACCTACTTCATGAGTCATGACCAATAGGCCAAGACAAGAAGCAAGGGTTCGGCCAATTAAAACATTTGTTTGGAGAAGCTTAAAGCTTCGATTAAAAAAAAATATAGCATATTAATTGTTGGCGATAACGTAGCTTTCCATTAGGCAAACATTTTTTTAAATCGGTTTGATACTTCCAGACCTACCTCTAACGTACAAACAATCAAAATTTACCTCTTTGTAATATTAGTCCGTAAGGTATAGACAATAAATAAGCTTAAGACTGCTGGCTGATGACTGTAAAGTTTAGCCAGAAGAAATCCCTTTAAGGGATAAGTTCGCCTTTGTACTTCCCTATTTTGTAAACATGCATTTTGTACAATTACGTATTTACATACAAAAATAATATTTTTTACAAATAGGTAGGACCTTACATTTGTTATTCATTATATTTTACGTAAAAACATTGTTAAATGAATCAAGCTATTATTATAAATAAATCCTGTTTGTAGTGCTTTGGCAATATTTACAATGCAGTTTTTAAGTAGATGAAAATATTTACCTACTTAGCATGTTATATGAAAAATTATACTCAGGTAAGTACATATAGGTATAACTTGTTATTCGATAATATATGCATATTAAATGTGTAATACTCAAAAATGATTTTATTATCTAGAAGATAAGTACCTATTGCCAAAATAAAACAACGACATTAAGTATTCCTCTTATTCATAAACGCGCAATAACTAACATTATTTTATCTTTTTAAACTAAAATAGGTTTATAGAGAGTTTATGAATAGGGCGGCTCTATTTATAACCCAACTGTTGCAGATGACTTCTACAAACCGTCTATAGTTATAGTCCATTTCAAATACGAAGGCCCAATGCACTTGAAACTTAACAATAGGGCTCATATTGTTTGCCTTTTGTTATCTATTGTTAACGCCTAATGACCGTCTCAAGTGCATCGGGCCTTCGTATATGAAATGGACTATAACTACGCGGGAACTGACTTTACCGAAATGAGAAAAATAGAGTAGAATTGAGAATCTTTCTTGAAGTCGATGAAAAAGTATGTCCATCCCCGGGGTCGAGCTATAGGTAAGTAAATTAGTTCAACGGTTGGGATGTGAAAGTAATACAACACACACAGTAACAGTTTCGGTAACGGATTAAACCAGTTTATTTTCACTTGTGAATCACCTCGCCAGTTTTAAAAACCCTCTACTGCATTTTTTGATACCGTCGTCGATATAATGTTAAAAACATTAAAACACATAACCCGATGAAAGCCATGTTTTAAGTATGACGGTGCGCGCCATCAAGAAAAATCAAATGACAGGTATAATTTATTAGAATCGGTTAACCTGTTGAGTAGTTACCTACGAGGGGACATAGGAACGGGCATACATACTTACATACAAGTCAATCACTTAACCTTGTAAGTCCCCGCGTACTTGTAAACTGTAATTCTATGGAACTTGCTAACTATGTAAACAAGCCGCCATACTAAAATTGACATTAGATGTCAATTTCAATACATTGTTTGTTTACATAATTAGCAAGTTCCATAGAATTACAGTTTAAGTACATACTAGCACAAATTAATTAACTGGCTACTCATTGTGTCTAACTAATAATTGTTAATTATTTCGTTCCTAAGGGTGTTATATAGACGTTAAACATCCAAAAATAAATAAGTCGTCAAGTATGCATCGACTTTGTCTGACTAATGCAATATAGCATAGCACCGAACAGAGTTAGGCGAGTTCCTTTTTTTAAGTAATAGGTACCTAGTGATAGTGTTGTGTAGGTATTTTTGCGATACGCGATTTTGTAACTATCTTATTAAAATAAATTTAAAACTAAGTAGGTAGATATTATTAAAAAATACAATATGACTAAAAGTGCAATTGTGCCGTTGTCCTACCGAAGTTGCGATATAACATACTTAGATAGTACCTAGCTACTGGACTGAAACGTCAATTAAGCGTTGACGTCATCGAATGTATGGTTACCGACTTTAATTGATAAACCACTATAGAACCTTGTCGCATGCAACCAACGATTGATTCCTATGTAATTTATATCTCGTTACTTGACGCCGTCATTGTGACAATGTTCTATGGTGGATCAACGTTTAAAGTCTGTGTTCGCAATCGTAGACATACTAATGTGACTGTATATAAATAAACCCACGGACTTGGGTACTTGACTCGAGCACATACTCGAGGTTATTCATGCGTATTTATTATAATTAAAGGGTTCGCGGAAATAACTTGTCTAGCCATGTCGCCATCTCACTATAACAGGGCTTTAAGTCACTATAGAATCTTGTCGCATTAACTTATTTATTTATTTATTTATTTAATTAGACACACCAACAGTAGCACAAACAAATGCGTGTACAGAAGATTTAAAAGAAAATAGTCCTGTTTGTGCACCAATTACAGGTGTGCAACAGCATTAGCACAGTCAGGGATCAATAAACTAAAAACTAGGCATTTATCACATTACACAAACATTACAAAAAAAAATATATAAAAATAGAATTAACAAATATTTTAAAGTTTAAAACAGCACAAGACTACGACAAAGCTAGTAAACTACGTCTCACAGCGTTGAGAGAATCGTAGTATATATCAAGCTGGTGAACTTCACGTTTATATTTAAGAGTGATTTGAGTGGACGGGTCGGAAGGGGCCGCCCTAGGCGTACTTTTTCGAGTCAAATCGGAGTAATACTGGAAAAGGGCCGAATCTTAAGTACCCGAAACCGACGTGCGTGCATGACTCGATGTATGAATGTGGAAGCGAAAGAAATTTGTCAAGATCGTAGCAAGTGGAAAGAAGTGGTCTCTGCCTACCCCTCTGGGAAACAGGCGTGATTTAATGTATGTATGTATGTTGAATTAAATAAAACAAACGTTTGATTTTCCGAAAACATGATTTATTTAACACTGATCACAATACATATATTGACTAGATATACAGACAACATTTAGGTTGAAAATGTTCTATAGAGTAATATATTATATAATTATACTTAGCTCAATCAGTTTCAGTAAATAATACAATGCTTTAAAGAGTTAAATTGGGTAAATTTTATAGATTTCAGATTTTGTTAGTTTTCTGTTACACCCGTACATAAAACAGAATTTATTACACATAGAAAAAAAATATTTAAAAAAAAACTCATCAAAATCCGTTGCGTAGTTTTAAAGACCTAAGCACACATAGGGACAGACAGACAGCGGGAAGTGACTTTGTTTTATACTATGTAGTGATAAACAGATCTGTCAACAAAAAAAAAAGCTAATAATCAAGTATTTACTTCCTCCTTCGTAACTTAGTTTCAGTTAAATTTATTAAAATACATTTAACGTTGTAAATTTTAAACGCTCCACCAAATAGGCTATCAATTTGGGTTGCGTAGATTCAAGATGGCTAAATATATCACAAGGGCAAAATTTGATTGCGATTGCGACCAAAAAATAACTGACTGATATTAGGAATACGATTGTGTACCAGAGGGCCGAGACTGTCGTTTTCTTCGTTGAGTTTTTAAACCAATCGCGTCAATGGCACGTCACGTGACTTTTCATATCACGTCATCTACCAGTCATCAACCCTCAGAGGGCCCAGACAAGATGCACTACGCTAGCTAACGTTTCTCTTCGTTCAGTTTTTAAACCAATCGCGTCACTGGTAGATGACGTGTAAGAAAAGTCACGTGACGTGCCAGAGACGCGATTGGTTTACAAGCTAAACGAATAGAAACGATAGTTAGCGTAATGCATCTTGTCTGGGCCCTGTTCTTTTCAGAACAGAAAATACCCATATGCAATAGTAGTTGTTGCCTGCGACTATGTCTGCGTAGGTGTGAGTATCGTTATGAATTCATCGGGAACTATTAAGACTGCGCCGAGCGTCCAGTGGCGCCCTCATTACTGTTATTGGGTTTTCTAATTAACTAACGAATTTCCTTGGAACCAAACAAAATGTGTTTGTAGCGCAAGTATAAACACAATTTATGGGATACGTAACAAACTTTAATAACATTACCCTTTGAGTAGTCAGCTTAACGGGAAAAGGTGGCCACTTTTTTTCGTTAAGTTAATAACTCGAAGGTGAATTGTTATTAAACTATATGATATACCCTATAAGTTGTGTTTTCATTTGTAGTACAAACACATTTCGTCCAATTTCAAGTAAATACTTTAGTTTATTAGAAAACACAATAAAAGTAATGAGGGCGCCACTGGACGCTCGGCGCAGTCTTAATTTTTCCGGGATAAAAAGTAGTCTATGTGCTATTCCGTATAATCTATCTATGTATCCATCAAGCTTCTGCCCGGGACTTCGTCCGCTTAGATTTCGATTATCCGAAACTTTAAAAATTTCCAGGATGCTAGCTATCTGCATTTCAAATTTCATTCAAATACATTCAGCCGTTGCAGCGTCAAGGGGTAACAATCAAAAAATACGTATGTCACATAGAATCGCGAATTTATTAATGACCTTATTTCTTAAACCAGGGGGTTAAATTTTGGTTTGACTATCAAAATGCACATGCGTTCTTTTTACTTAGAAGGGCAGAATATTATTAAGATTATTCGTGATTGATAGGTCGTTTCATAAGTGCCAGCATTGGTTAAATTCTCTTTAATAATTTCTTAATTCTATTTTGAAACCAACAGAACTAGACACCAAAAAATATTTTCTAGAAACTGATTGAGCTCTTAACGTATGTTTTAAGTATTTTTATTGTATGGCTCACTAGTGCACTTTAATAATATCAGCATTAAAAATACGGCACATATTGTAAACTGAAATGTGAAATAGTAGAATAACCATTGTAAAATAGTAGCTCAAATAAAATGACGAGTATTCATAGAGGTCTAGATGTGACACTTCGTAACTATCATGTATTGAAATGTGGGAGACATTAAAAGTTAACACCAGGAACACTATTTGAAACTTTCTGCATAAAATCTAATTAATTTTAATAAATAGGATAAATATCAGGGGACAATGTCACACAAATTGACCCAGTCCTAAACAAAGCTCTAGGCTTGTACTTTAGGTACTATAATAGACCACGATAAACTAAGTTATACAGAGAAACTAGCGGCCCGCCTTCGCTACGCTTCGGTTTACGTGAGTTTTCTGTAACACCAGTACATAAAACAGAACTCATTATACATAAAAACCTTCCTCTTGAAACACTCTAGATATCTATAAAAAAAACCGCGTCAAAATCCGTTGTGTACTTTTAAACACCAAAGCATACATAGGGACAGACAGACAGCGGGAAGCGACTTTGTTTTATACTATGTAGTGATAAGTACGAAGACCACCTCAAGTTTCAGGAGTAAATACTCGCGCTTACATACATACATAAACTCACGCCTTTATTCCCAGAGTGGGGTAGGCAGAGCTACAGAATTTCCAACAACTATAAAAACAACTACTACTACTTGCGCTTATCACACAGATATCTGCCCTTACCAGGATTTGAACTCGGGACCCCTAACTTGGTACTTTGGTAGCCAGGGTCCCTACAAACAAGGCTAAACAATCATGAACAAAAAAAATTTGGTTACGAGGTGTGACATCTAGACCGACGATATTATACATAATCTCACATGTGACAAAGAGATGTTACCAGACTCATTTCAGTTTAAAATGTTAAAATGGGTATATCAAGTATATTATGCACACATTTAATACTTAATATTAATAACTCACTTAATACTAAAACAACACTTTGAAATGAACATTTTATTATGAATCGCAATGCATTGATTTCGTTTGCAGTGGCGTTTCGTTGAAACTTTTCGCTATACTTTTAATAAATACGTTTATTGCTGTTGTTAGCGTAGCGTATACAAAGCGATTAGAATTTGTTTTTGTTACATACGTCATACTTCACGCCTTTATTCCCAGAGTGGGGGGTTACAGAATAACCAACAACTCCAAAAACATGTTAATTCTGTAGTAACCACTTTTTGCACAAACAGGCTAAGATACCACCAGAACCAGTGTATATTATAGTGACAGGTTGCAAGCCAATGGCCTCACAATTACAAGCCTATATTCCCAAGCATTTATAACACCTCTAAAGTAATAAATAAGAGAGATTTGTTAACCAAGGGATGAAAGGCACTTAATTCACAAGAGATAATTTGGTTCTCGAGCAAATTTCAACAAAAATACATACTTACCTATATAATTTGATTAAATAGTGTGATTATCTAAATAAAACAATAATGTAACCTTATTGTTTTGCAGATACGCTAAAAACAGCGAAAACTTTCGCAAGTATGTAAAGTAAAGGAAACACCCTGAATTCATCTTGTCTAGGGCCACTGTCAGTAAAGCTACCCTGTAAGTAAAATATCTGTTGTTACAGGTAAAACACTTAAGCAAATGTCCCCTTGCATGTTGTTGTGTACAACACTTATATGGTATTTACGTCCAATTTCAAATATATGTAGAATGTCGAATGGTTACGAGTAGGTATACAGATGTATTATAACATTTTTTTTACCTATACGTCCCTTTAATTAATAATTATCATTAGTTGTGTTGTTTTAGTAATTAATAAGCAACAATGTTCACAAATAAGAAAAACTTCAAATTCCAAGAGCAAGATCTTAAGGAACAATTAGTCTTACAAAAATAGGTACTTAACTTTATTTATAATAATAATTAATAAAACTTTTCAACACAAGTTGCCAGTTAATTAATATTTCATTCCCATTGATGAAATATTAATTAACTGGCAATTTAAATTATCCTACTTTTATTAATCTAATATAATCTTATATTAAATTTGGTGTTCAGGTGTAAGGATTTCATTATCTAATAACAATGTTCACGGTTATTTAACCAAAAAAATGCTTTTAAAATTGAATCTCATTATTGTAGCTACTAAAAACAATAAGTAATAACTTACGGTGAAAAGATTCATTATAGGTAGGTATTATAAATATCCGTTACAATGAAATAAAATTTCATTTGACGTATTTACTAACGGACCTTTATAAAACCGGATGTAACTGCCGCACTCAGAGACGTCAATTAAATTTCATGCTTGTTTAGGGACGTGCTGTCTTATTCTATTGCTAGGTATAGCAAAGAATGTGACAGCAGCAACTTTAATTAAGCATTCTATTTAATTGACGTCTCTCAATGCGGCAGTAAACATTGTAGTGTCACAGATTTAAGTACTTATAAGGAACTTAAGTGGCAGATCTAGCTTAGTAACAAATATTTACGTATTCTACAAGTTTTCGTGTAAATTACCCTTATTTTACCTAAGATATAATTTATATAACTACCATGGCACCTTACATAAGATTCAAAGGGTGATGAAAAAATAATTTACTGTTCAAGATACGATGAAATGGAGTAGTACCACATTAGCAGTAAGTATGTTACTACTTACAACTTGTAAGGCAGTGCCCGACTCCCCAAAGGTCCACTACCTCCGTCAATTGTATATACCTACCTACTGCTAATATCACTACCGTGGCAGTATAGCTCATCTGAGTGTTTTTCAAAAGTAGGTTTAATAGGTGCAAAAGCAGCTTTTCGTTTGGCCGCATCAATTTAAGGAAAAGAAACGAAGGAATTATAAAGCACGTTAAAGAGAATAGATACATATTACTTTGAAATAGGGGAATTACAAGGAAGACATAGTGGTATTATTACCTTCCTTCCTTAATATTAAGGTATTGAACCATCTTGTGAATTTCCAGATTTGTTCATCTTTATGTTGTGAAAAGGGCATTTCTTATATATTTTCTGCGTTGGCTAAGTGCTTTTAAATATAAATATTACATTAATTTGACATAGTCTATATCTAGATATTTAAATTAACTATGGAATGATCAACAGTTAATTATTAAATATAATCAAAAATATAAAAAAAACGTATCTATGATATGGTTAAAATCCTAAGGCAGGTACTGTTTGAACATAATTGTTAGAAACTAGAGTTTTTTTTATAGTATGTCCTTTTTTTTAATTAAGCCACATTACTTAATAGTACAAGAGAAAGTAACAACTTATTATTATACTTAGTTACTTACTCTGTTTCTTGACCGAAGAACCTTTTTTATTATGAACCAATTAGCAATGTACAGTCAGCATCAAAAGTAGCTAAGCAGAATAACATACTCAAAATGATCTAAACACGACGTATTCTCTTGACAAGAGTCGAGTGCAGATCATTTTGACCTCTTCGGTTGCGTAGCTACTTCTGCTGACTGTACGTACAGTAAAATTCCTCCTGTGTATTCATGACTTTACTCATAATTTTTCAATCGTTAGATAAAAGTATCTGTCGGTTATAATTATTTGTGGGTTTTCGTTATCCCGGTCTCATGTCTAGAAATGCGATGGTTTAAGACTGCGCCGAGCGTACGCCGGATGTACAGTGGCGCCCTAATTACTATTATTGTGTTTTGTTCTTGAAATTAGTCGGTAGGTTTTTGTACTACAAATGAAAACGCAACTTATAGGATATATCACATAGTTTAATAACAATTCACCTTCGAGTTATCAACTTAACGAAAAAAGGTGGCCACCTTTTCCCGTTAAGCTGACTACTCAAAGGGTAATTGTTATTGAAGTTTGTTACGTATCCCATAAATTGTGTTTTTACTTACGCTACAAAAACGTATCGTCTGATTGCAAGGACATTCTTCAGTTAATTAGAATACACAATAATAGTAATGAGGACGCCACTGGACGCTCGATGTTTGCTCGGTGCAGTCTTAATCTGTAACTATTATTTTAAGTTCTTTATTTCATACTGTTAGTAAGTCAATAAAATAACCTTATGACCCCGAAGCCCGACGCTCAGAAAACAGAGTAAACTAGATAAGAAATCTATATGATCTGTAAATAAGATAAAATAATTCAACACTAAAAACGATTATAATTTGAAATTACTTTAGAAACATTTATACTAGACACCGCTTCATAGGATAACTTATTAAGTAAGTACAGTTAAAATATTTGAGACTAGATTATCATTTATTTGTTGCAGACAGTTGGACTAGGTAGTGTATAATAAGAAAGCATCTCTCATGCACGTAACTATACTTAAAAACTTTTATAACGTAATCAAAATGATGTTTATAATTTAACAAATACCTTTTTGCCGATTTTAATGTGATATGATATTATGATTTTTATTGATCTAAATAATTTCTCACTAAAATATGCTTGTTTTTTTGATCGCCCGATGTAAGCAACGGTTTTTAAAAACGAGCTAGTTTCGCGTATACCAAGTAGATGGCGCTGCTATGAATAATAAGTCAACGTACAGCTTCATTTTGTCATACGTCTACGCATAAGATATTTTGCAATGGCTCACTAGTAATTTCTATAAACCCTAAGTTTGTTTGCCTACCTTATCACCAAGCATATTAGCTAGTATATTAATTTAGTTGGCATATCGACGACCGTAATCTAAATTGACGTAAGGGACAAATGGCTACTTTTCAGGAGAGCCAAAAAACTGTTTTTTTTTTCTTTTTAAATTCATATTTTTTTTGTTTCTTTTCGTGTCATGTAACTAATAATAGCCAATTACTTATTTTTTTTAACTCTTTAACTACAAATAGATCAATTTATCATTTAACGCTTAGTTACTGAGATAGCATGTCCCTTACGTCAAAAAAAATAATTCACAATGTCCAATACACCCTTCTTCAACAGTTGACTTTAGAGTGAATTTGATGTATCTACAAATAAATTGAAAGAAACGAAATTAAAGTGGTCGTAACTCCATTGAAACTAATCAATGACAGGGCGTAAAAGGTACATGGGAAACTATCTTAGGTGAAATAATAAACCAAAACATAAAATGTACATGTGTTATTTATTAGAAAAATTAAGAGATCAATCATGTAAGTTTAGACATAATTTGCCAGAGCTCGGAATCGCAATTATACGAGGTTTTTAATTAAAGTAAAGTGTTCTGAAGAAGTAAAAGAGGTAAGACAATTCTAATGAAAGTTATTCGTTGCTCTCGTGTTATTGTAAACGGGTGCTTTTATAATTATATTGCAACGATACATCACTATATACGCCATTATGAGCTCTCTTTAATACGTCGATAGCTAGTAACAAGTAATAAAATAAAAGAAAATACACTATTCGGAGTAAAAACGATTAGAAATATAAAAACAATTAAAAACGATTAGAAATGTAAAAACATAAACAATTTTAATTCGACAGTATCAATTAGAACCTAATAAAAGTAGTACAATTAGGCCAAATGCTATCTTAATAGGGTCGTAAATACCTACTGGTGTTTAGATACCAGCGTTGTATAAACGGACCAAAAATTCTTAAAATAAACTTAATAAAGGACCAAACTATTGTTTAAAGTATAGATTAGTACTTTAAACAATAGTTTGGTCCTCTATTAAGTTTATTTTAACAAAATAGCACACAAGTAACTTAGCTGGTATTTTCCTAGGAAGTTATGACGCAATACCAAGAATGAACAGGTATTTAATGTATTTAGAAACGTGACAAAGTATTTTGGTTAGCATATCATTTCTAAAGACTTGCAAAATAATATACCTACATAAGAAGACACAAACACGGTAATTGCATGTAGCCGAAAATTTGATATTTTATTAAATAAAATTCTTACTGCAATAACTTTTCTCGATCCCGCAGTAATTTATTGCGTCGAGCTGAGAGTGATTCAATACTGTTCCTATTCATCGTTATCAAATATCGGTTGCCTTCCTTATTATTAAGTACTTAAACGTGCGTGAAGACGAGTGCTCGTGCAAAACAGAACTGAGCAAGCAGCGGCAGCACTCAATCCAGTGTAGCCAGGTGTAATTTGAAAAACGAATAGTTTTTTTATCAGTCGAACATACCTTTGAATAAACGATTAAAAATCTGTTTTTTTTCTTGTTCGTATGTATGTATGTAAACGCTTTATTGTAAAACTAACAATTGAATTATGTATAGAGTATTCCCATTAAAATAATTTTATATTATTTCTATTGAAAAATTATAGTTATCACGTGTCGTGTTTATTGTAAATACTTTATACTCTGTTTGCACAAACAAATACCTTTGGAATATTATTTTAAATGCATTTATAGCCATATTTTCAATCGAAGTCCTAGGCTCAAAAATCAATAGATGTCAAGAAAATTCAGTAGATTTCCTAAAAATCTGATGAAGCGGCAACATTGTCAACCACAACCAGGAGCGACATGCTCTTTCTGCAATGTTTTTGGTTGCGTACACGAGGTGATAGTGAGATCTCTTTTACCCTCAAGCAACTTTAAGTGCGTTAGACTAATTTAGCTATATTAACGAACACTGCGTATGCCATCTAACGAAAGAGATAACGCTAACATTTTTGGTAATAGTTAAATTTTTGCAGCTATGTTTTAATGTAAGGGACGGTAGTTTTGTGATTGTACTTGTAAAAAATGTCGTATATACTCTTAGCAAACATTTGAAACAATTACAAATTACCGTAAGGGTCACTGTTGCCTTACATTTGTGAAAGCAAAACTGCGTATCGTACAATTGCTTACAGAATAGTCTTTTACGACGACGCAGATAAATTTAGAAAATTATAGTTACATCTAATTGTGATAGAGTCAATTTTGTTTTTGTAGATAATTTTGAAAACGTTAAATGATGTATCGTACCTTTACTTATTTAATGGCTCCTTACAGCGTTAGGTAAATTGCGAAGATGAATGTTACACCAAGAATTAAATGAACTTTTTTTCATTGCTATCGATACGTCGTATTTTTTTGAAATACGGAGTCAAAGTAACATTTTTTTAAGGCTGTAAGGGGCATGTTTTTTTAGGCTATTGAGATGTCACCTATACCAATCGATAGAGAAAAAAAAACTGAATAGAACTGCATTCATAACTCATTTTCGCCATTTTGTCCCTTACGTCAATTTAGATTACGGTCGTCGATATTATATATTTATCAAAATAAACACGTTCAAAATTTAAAGTAACCTCTCAATTGGCAAAATAATTTACCCTGTGTGTTAATTTCCTGGCATACATACATAAGAACTACTATATTCCTCCTCTGAGGGTCAACATAACATGTCAATACCAATACCATTCGACCAATGGGCCAACGGATGTCGGTATATTCAGTATGAATCATACCGAAAGTTTACTGGCCGCTTTGATCCTGTTGGAACTGTATGCAGTATCGAGACGCAGTATACCGCTATTTCCTCCAGGTCCGTCTGCGCATGCGTAACACAGGGACTATGGAACAAAGGCGTTCGGTAAGCCTGAAGGTTTATTACGCCGAGTCTCTGAATTTAAGGCGACGGGTAGGCAACGTCTGTCCATACTAACTTCGTGCAGGTTTTTTTGGTAACGGTACAAGAACATATTTTTTCCAGAATATCTTTGTTTTTGGTTAAATAAGTGCGTCAACTCAATTTAATGGTTGTTTTTTTAAACAAAAACAGAGAAATTACTAAAATAAAGAACAGGTTAGTAATAAATAGATCCGTGAAGTGACCAAAACAAAATAAGAAAAACATGCACAAATATAGTATGGAATGACGTTGCTCTGCCCAGTGAATGGAGATACCATTTCGCTACTAAACGTAGTAGGCTATAACAAAACGTTTCCATACCGAATGTACCAAACATACCGACACCATACCGACAGTAAAATTCATTTTTAAACGTTCTCCAATTGAGATGTCCAACGTATTTGCTGTTAATTTCTTCGGTATGAACATTTGTTTCCACAATCAGACTGTTCCTTTCAAATTAATTTCCTTTAAATTCTCGTTAAAGAAATCCGAGGATTAGTATTGTTTCATTTGTTCCCAATTTCTATGAAAATAATAAAATAACAGTTCTAAATGGGAATACATACTGAATAAATAGGAAAATAAATAATATTAAGAATTAGCGATCGTACTACACTACAAGTTAAGAAACTTACATTTAAGGGCATTGTCTCACAGCCGGCGAGGCGATAAAAGCATTTATCAGATCTTTACTTAAGAAGGAGCTACAATACTGAATGATAGATTGTTTGATAGACTGCTATGTTATTATTTTATGTTGGACGTACCTAGTAGCAGGGGAAGACTAGCAAAGCAGTCACGAACATGTACTTATTACTCATTTACAGAGCCCGGATATTTGGCGGGAAAACAAAAAACTGTCGCAATCTAGCTAGTGTTAGAAATATTTTGATATCGATATACCGATAGTAGTGTGATAGAAGGTCCACGAAATAAAAAAAATAGTAAATAAAATGAGTGAGTGAGTTTTGTATAAAATTATATAGAAACAGATGCAAATTCTTCTTCGAAATCCACGTCAGCACACACAGCAGCACTTGACATTTTATTCGATTTGTGATAGTGATAGTAGATAATCATTAATTTCTCAACATTATCTGGGAGTAGACAGTTTCCGAAGTGTCTATTATTTTCCATGAGGTAGTATAGTCACATCATTCAAAGTTTTTCCTCTTAGTTACCCGACGGGTTATTTTATTACTTGATATGAAAAAGAGTAAATAACACATATAAAACAACTCTCGCGAATGATTGTAAAGTAATGTAAATATGATGATACTCGATATCGATAAAAAAATATTTGTAACACTAGCTAGATTGCGACAATCTTTTGTTTTGCCGAAAAAATCCAGGCTCTGCTCATTTAATACATAATTCATTGCTAAGTCAAGTCATATGTGACTGAGCGCGTATAAGAAGGGAGCGAAGCGAACACTCGCTTTTCTTTTCCCACCGGCGATAAAACACTGACCTTATGACGAAGACAGCTATAGATTTATAAGTTCAAATCTATCTAACTACACTAAAATGTATAGAAGTGATATTTCGATTTTGAACCATAGTGGCTTATAATAATCCTAACCTAAACACGTCTAAATAAATAAAGGACTAGATATTATGCCGCAAAGGACTAGTAACTTTATATAAATATGAACTACAATCTAGAAAAATAGTTACAGACAAAAATTTGTCAAGTATTTAGTTAGCGCCTTTTACAAAACAAGAATACCGCGTCAATTGCCAGTGGGTACAGTAAAACACAACCGATATAGCTTACCGATGTATCTGCGCAGATGACATTTTTTCGAAGTGCGGGAACCAATCAGCGTTGCGTGGTTGTATTCTGTGCTATTATTGGTTATAAGTGACGCCATGTTGACGCGCGCCCGCGTGTCATTCAATCAGCCGTCAAACGTGCGTAGATGGAAGAAATAGATGCAATTTAATTTACACCTTATAACTATTACGTACAAGTCTGATCGTTGGTTTTAATCGTGCTTTCGGAAATCATCGGAATCGTTGTTTGTTTCTGGGCGAACGAAGATTCACGACACGCCATATCTGTTGTGTTCTACTGTATGCATAAGGATAATGTTAACCGTACCAATACAATGCTGTAATCACTATTCGTTCACACGCAACGAATAACTTTAGCATTATTTTACTGCTATCAACATTATCAATATTCAGAAACTTCCTAGCTGTGGAATGTCAGGATTAACTTCTTATTTGCCTTAGACTATAATGCCTTTATGTAAATAATTTCAAAGTCTGCCTTAAAAGGTGCTTATCAACCGGCGAAGCGAGGAGGATTATATTGAAACTTGTCAGTAACTTAAATTTTCATCAAAGCATCTTAAACCGTATTATTGACACAAGAGTTCTTACCCTGCGCCGGAGACATAATTGTAACGTAAGTTCGCGAGGCAATGCGAAAGGTAGCTCGTCATTTCTAATAATATTAATCACGAGCTCTCGTTAACTTTTGATATAAATTTTCGCTTCGCCTCACCAGTGGAAAAGCATCTTTACTCTTCACACTAGAACAGTGCGAAGACAACTGCTGGCGACAGGATATCGAGGAAGATGGCGGAAGCGATTCTGACGCACCCAAGGTTTACGATTTGCAAACTGGCGATACGTACGCCTTGTCAATCTTTAAAAACATTGACAACGGTATTTTTTTTACAACATGATAAATGAAGATATCCATTATTTGACGTGCTTTGTAGAAGGCGCCAACTTTTTAAATATCTATCTAGAGGTGAGTATATTAACGCAATCTGCCGTGTTACCAAACAAGGCAGCTAACATAGTAATAGTATAAGCATTTTTAATTTTAAGTCGTTATAAATAGAGTGTAGAAGGCTTTGACTACTACATTGCAGTTAGACACCTTTTTTGGTATCACGGGAGCAATACAATATGGATCGTATCGACTGAGTATTACATTTATTACATTAACCAAATATCAAATTGACTTCGCTTTTGATATTTTTTAAGAAGCGACATTCGCCGTTTTTTTTTTCATTTCCAGGTGTTGCCATCTATACTTTATTTAATACGATGATGTACAAACGTCACTCTACACGTTTTTTTTTTTAAAGCAACCCTTTATATAATGGTTACTGGCTGATGGACGACCGTTCCCACTTCTATAATTCTCTTGTTTTCTTCTACGGAATCACTACTCGATAAGATAAGATAGATGTTTAGTTAGTTACTAAACCATTGGATTGCAGAAATCTTTTTTGTATTTTGCACCAAAAAAGGATATGAATACTCAGCGTTATAAATAAACATAACCGTGTCCATTTTGATTCTTCATACAAATTCGTGTAACAATTCAAAGATGACGTTAAAGCGACTTAAGTGTTGATATTTATAGCACTGTTATAGCATAGCAGTGGCTGTGGTCGCTCGTCTTTTGCTACACTAATTGTTTGAATTCATCAGCATAGTTGCAGATAATTCGGCCCAGTATTCAAACTAAAACCAATAAAGAGTTGGCTATATTTAATACAGTTTTCTAGTATAAGACACCAAGAAAACGACAATGCCAATGGTACCTTAACCCATTCCTATAGGAACGCTAAGAACCAAAACACACAGACAAAGTACGGTGTCAGTAAGTACGATGCTAACAACCGAAATTGACGACACGTCGTATCATGGTACGGTGAACGGGACGTCGTAATAGGGAATACGCATGGATTTTTAAATTGCATTTCTAAAATAATATGAAAATACCGTAAAATTGATCACCAAAAGTGAAATTAAAATTAAAATCGGTCAAGCAATACGGATGATACAAGCTTTTTAAACTGCTAATTAGAGAGAGAGATCCGAAGTGCACTATGACGTCATAACTCTACGTTAAATGCTGTTTTGCTAGACAGAGATAGGAATAAATCTTTGTTGGCTTATATCTTGATTATATTTATAGGTATTAAAAAAAAACCTCACATTTGTTACATGAATCAGCTTTTATAGGAGCTGTAAAAAAAAACATGGATATTCCCTATTTCAATAGTGCGGATTGTCGTATGAGATCGTAATTTTTCTTTACGCCTTATCGTCTCACGACGTCCCTTGGTGATACGAAGCAATGCCAGTTGTTTTGGTCCATAGATGAGTTACAGCGACAAGGCACCATCGTTCGCGTGGAAGGCGTCTAGTACGTACCGCGGAGTTGTAAGCGCTTCCCTTCCCCGCTCCACCACCTGCCCCCTTCCGTCGCGGGACGGTCGAGCACGAATTAGTCGCATAGCATAGACATTTTCTGAGAGTTCTTGGTGTCTTAACAAACGTCAAATTAGCACCATCTAGTGAGCGATGGCTGAATTAAAACGCCCTAGTTTTTTTCAAAGAACAACAACCAAATTAACAAACATAAAATATAAGTTTTTAGTTTTAAATATCAGTTTCTTTAAAGATACCAGGTTGACCTTCCACGTTAAAGTGTATGTAGCGAGTGGCGGGAGACTCCGGAACCAGGTCCTGGTCTTCATCAGATTTTGGGTGCTTCGGAGACGACTCCGAGTGGAACTCCTGGCGGACGTTGCCTGGAACAGAGTGAAGAGTGATGAGGGACGGCACTTGATGGTAAATAGGTTTTTGACCCAAGAAATTAAAAATCATTATGTATTGAAAAGGTATGTTTTTTTTAGGATATTCCATTTGTCGTTAAATATACCAGCATCAGTATCATGAATTTTTGGACGAGTCTTCATAATAATGGGCATAAAGCAATAAAAAAAAACAACACGTTACTTACAAGTTACAAGCACACAATGCGAACATCTATGTAAAACTGAAAACATCAAAACTGTGCACTGATTATTCTAAAACACACACACAAAAAAATTGATTAAAAAAAGGAAAGGACTACCTACAAACACAAATATGGTTAAGTTTAAAAGAAAAACACATGCTAGAATTTTGAATAGCAACATACAGATGTAGTGCAAAATGATTTTCCTTCGGGAAAACTCGGATCTCAATCGGAATACGATGGCACCCGAACTGTCAATCAATGATTGTATTAAATGAGTGACGTTTTCATGTCCATTAAAATGGAACTTTATTGTTTAGTGTCAAATGACAAAGTGACAAATGACAGCATTTGTCATTTGACACTAAACAATAAAGTTCCATTTTAATGGACATGAAAACGTCACTCATTTAATACAATCATTGATTGACAGTTCGGGTGCCATCGTATTCCGATTGAGATCCGAGTTTTCCCGAAGGAAAATCATTTTGCACTACATCTGTAACTTAGATACGACTTCAGTAGCAATTTTTAAAGTAAAGTAACGATTTTTTTAATTTATGTTCTAATTGAATTTTCAAATGATAAAACTGCAGCCATATTTTAGTAGTATTAGATATTTATGAATAAAAAGTGTCACACTTTTCAAGTAAGTATACTGAATAGCAATAAAAACGGTATTTTTTATAAATTACTTGCACCATTTTCATTGCTCTAAAGTGTACCAAAATACAAGTGTTAAAAAAGGAAAAGCATAAAAAACAAAATTAAGTGCGGAATGTTTATTTTAAAACTACAGTTGAATTAGCACCGTGTGGTTATAAAACTTGTCCGCTTACGAATAAGGTACATTTTCGAGTGCGCCTTACGTATAATAAATAAGTAATTTTGTGTAATTTAATACACAAAACGTAATTTTCAATGATTAATTATTATACTTATTAAAATACACTGCATTGTAGACGTTACATTTTAAACTGTAAGCATTTTTCCTTATCACACTATATTAGAGAAATACGAAAGCTGGTGCTTTTAACCTTTTCAACGCCATTGACGGATATATCCGTTATTGTTGACAGCGTAAAATAGCCCTAGTATCTAGGATGTAAGGCTGAGATTTGAGTTTTAATAGCGTTGAAAAGGTTAATTTTTTGACGATTGGTGAGTATTCGATACTAACCGAATGAACTATTAGGAACCTTTTACACTGCGTTTTTACGCTACGACGCGCGTTTACATTGTCTTAAGGTAATAGGACCAGTGCGGGTAATTTTAACCTGACAGGCAATAATGAACTTTTAATTTTATTTCAAACATCATACGGTTAAACATTGATTGTTGTAAAATAAATGAATAACATGTTCTTTAAAAAAAAATAACGCCATTGACGGATATTTTCATCATGTTTGCAAGCGCAAAATAAAGCTGAGTGTCTATGACACAAGGTTAACATTTGGTGTGTCAGTGACGTCTTTTATATTTGAAATAGCGGCGAAAAGGTTAAAAACAATAATCAAATGTCTAATATTAGTCCTTTATCTAAAGTAATTATGTAAACTCAACAGGACTCACCAAGGCTTAGTACGTTACGTGCGTATTGAGACGTGCATCAACGCACGAGGCAATAGGTAACGGAAACTCCTATAAAGCCGGGGACGGTTTAAATTCAAAACGCGTAAAAATGCAGTATAAAAGTTAAACCTTTTAGTATTTAAAGTTCACATGTTATGGTTTTCTATCAATTACTATTCTACTTGCATTGAGAAAAAAGTGCACTTAAAAATAAAATGACTGCTATCAAACAAAATCCGCTAATATTCGAGAATATTTTTTTTCGAGGTATTATTTTTATGTTCATAAATAAGTCCTTACTTGCTTGAGCAGATTAAGACTAGACTTAAAAAAACCATTTGGTATGTTAAAATTTAAAATTAATTTAAAATTAACCAGCACAGCTGATGGAATTATATTTTAAAATGGAAATGTTTACAACAAAACAGCCGTGCCGTCGACTAGTAGGAATCGCATCAAATTTGGTTTATCCACGCGTAACAAGACGAAAGCCTATGTAATATTAGATACACGACTATAAACTAAATTAAATAAAATTATTATTATATTGCGATACATGCCGTTTACAACACTCATGCAAATAACATTTATAAATAATTAAAAATAGAAAATTCAGTATATTAAAATAAATATTGCAATATACACCTGAATTTACGATATTGAAAATAGGTCTCTTAGATTTACAAGGTCGGAATAAGCACCAAAAATAAACACTGCAATGAAAACGGGTGTTCGTACATTATTAAATTTAATAATGTAGACCTTGACTCATTACTGGAGCGCCTTTAGACTGCACCGAGCAAACGTCGAGCGTCCAGTGGCGCCCTCATTACTATTATCGCGTTTTCTAATCAACTAAAGAACTTCCTTGCAATCAGACGATACGTTTTTGTAGCGCAAATAAAAACACAATTTATGGGATACGTAACAAACTTTAATAACAATTACCCTTTGAGTAGTCAGTTTAACGGGAAAAAGTGTCCACTTTTTTCCGTTAAGTTGATAACTCGAAGGTGAATTGTTATTAAACTATGTGATATACCCTATCAGTTGTGTTTTCATTTGTAGAACAAAACCTGCTGATTAATTTCAAGAAAATACTTTAGTTTATTAGAAAACACGATAATAGTAATGAGGGCGCCACTGTACATCCGGCGTACGCTCGGCGCAGTCTTAAGATTTATACGTCGGAACCGGGTCCACTTAATGGATGTTAGTTAAACCCTTTTGGAATTGGTTTTTAACACTAAATACTAAAATATTTACTCATTCATATTGCCGATTTTTAGTCTATGTATACGAGTTTGAGCTCACGTCACTATTATTTATTTTTACTGTAAGCTCATTTGTAAAGGATAAATTAATATTAAAGTTACTACATAATCTCTGTAGCTATAAGTATGTATATCGCTTTTTTTTTGATAAATTGGGATTGACCAAAAAAAATTACTCACGGTTTTTACTTTCAAATTCGACAGAATAGGAAATTTTAAGACACCAATTTCATTCATTTTGTATTTGACGCAGTAGTTTTGTTGAAATATCTTTATTTATTTAGCAGACATTTTATGGATGACATTAGTATTTTAAATTTGGGATGGCATTTTCTAATAAATGACAACAATTAAATGATATCCAATGGAAAAAAGTGATTGTAATAGTGTATTAAAACAAACTTTTTTCAAACTGTTTTCGCCTAACCCGTAAGATACACCTAGGACGGCTTCAAGCCGAAAACGAAAGTCAAACAAAGGTTAAATATACTTTTGTTGAAATATCCAAACTAGATAAATATTTCAAAAACTTAATAATGCAGGACGGCTTTAAAAACCTATTTCTCGAAATGGTTTTCGAATTGGAGTAATTGTAAAAATATGAACAATCCCAATTGGTGTTGTGATCGGCCAATTTTAATAGGTAACCTTTTTTATTTTAACTTTTAACGATGCATCCGAAAAGCTTTCACTAAAAACCAATCAGTGGAACAGACTCCCTTGCCAAGATGCATTACGCTAACTAACGTTTCTATTCGTTTCGTTTTTAAACCAATCGCGTCACTGGTATGATCTAGCGATCGTGATTTTTCGTGTCACGTCATCTACCAGTGACGCGATCCGAACACGAATCGAGAAGAAACCCTATAGTCTATACTTTTAGGTATTTAAAAAAAAGGTAAACAATCCAAACCACGTGACATTGTTAAACAGCCAATCAAAACTGTTTTATTGCACTTCGACGTATCAGTGTTCTGGTTCTATTGGCTGACGAACTATATCACGTGGTAGTTTTGTTTACATTTTTTTAAATACCTAAAGGTATATATAGACTATAGTTAGCGTGACACATCTTGGCAAGGACGTCTGGGTTCTGTTTTTTTTTACATTTATGTCTTACGGTGCTCCACTACATGACAATTTCAATGTTCTTAAGTGTAGTGCCAAAAAAAAGTAAGTCATTAAACCGAGGTTTTAAATTATGTTTCATTAAAAGTTTTAAGTGTCCGTGAATCGATACCTACGGTATTTAACGATTCATTATGTATGTCAAAGTCAATAAATTAAAAATGTTAAAAGTCAATACATATTGAACACATTTAAGCTGGTTTTAGTTTTCGAAATTAAATTATATTAATAATAATTGACAACAGGATTTTTTTGAAAAGGTGTTCCGATAAAAATCTTTCTTATAGGGGTGTCTCAATTTTTTTTCTCAGTCAATAATGAAAGAAAAAGAGTATGCATTTGAGACAAACCATGTTTTTTTTTCAGAACACCTGTTCAAAAAGTTCCTCTTGACAATTATCGAAAACTAAAGCAGTTTCTTTAATAATAGTTAAATTATGCATTATTATTTTGCACATAACCACAAAACACTCTCAACTGAGAGATATCTATACTCAATAGATTGTTAAATGCAAACACATTTTAAGTAAAAAAATTACTGTCAAAAATGCAAAATAAAAGTGAGAACGTGTTGTCTCCCAATAAAACTGTCGAGCTTACTTAGAACCTTGTCATTGTCAAGTTTTTCGTTTGATGATCAGTTTACAGTTAAGACAACGCACTAAGGTGCTTAACATTTTTGTTGGGGTACAGACAATAAGGGATCATTTATGTACCTTGTCACTTTAACGTCATGTTTGACATGTTATACAAAATTGCGAAACGATTGAAAGCGACAAGGTACAGAAATGATCACTTATTTATGCTGTTGACTGTACTCTACATCAAATGAATGGCATTCCCAAGAAACTGTTAAAAAAACTACAGTTCGTATATCAGTACCTTAGAAGCAAAATCCAAATTGTAAATCCATACTAGTCCATACTAATACTATAAATGCGAAAGTGTGTCTGTCTGTCTGTCTGTTACCTCTCTCTTCACGCTTAAACCGCTGAACCGAATTAGGTGAAATTTGGTGCAAAGATAGTTTGTATCCTGGGAAAGGACATAGGATAGTTTTTTTTCCAAAATTCATGCCCTAAGGGGGTGAAATAGAGGGTGAAAATTTGCATGGAGATACGATATAAACGAGTCCCACGCGGACTGAGTCGCGGGCAAAAGCTAGTGAGTTAATAAATATTACGAGCATCTAACACTTTAACTAGTTCCAAACATGTAGGCTTGTAGTACAGGTACTAACCACGTAACCTAAATAGTTTTTTTTCTGGAGTTAGCTTTACATTTCTTCCAATTAAGACTGCGCCGAGCGTACGCCGGATGTACAGTGGCGCCCTAATTACTATTATTGTATTTTCTAATAAACTAAAGTATTTTTTTGAAAATGGTCGGTAGGTTTTTGTACTACAAATGAAAACACAACTTATAGGGTACATCACATAGTTAAATATCAATTCACCTTAGAGTTATCAACTTAACGGAAAAAAGTGGCCACCTTTTACCGTTAAGCTGACTACTCAAAGGGTAATTGTTATTAATGTTTGTTACGTATCCCATAAATTGTGTTTATACTTGCGCTACAAACACATTTTGTTTGGTTCCAAGGAAATTCTTTAGTTAATTAGAAAACCCAATAATAGTCATGAGGGCGCCACTGGACCTTAGTCTTAAGACTACACCGAGCAAACGTCGAGCGTCCAGTGGCGCCCTCGGAACTATTATTATGTTTTATAATTAACCAAAGAATTCCCTTGAAATCAGACGATAGGTTTTTGTAGTGCAAGTAAAAACATAATTTATGGGATACGTAACAAACTTTAATAACAATGATCCTTTGAGTAGTCAGCTTAACGGAAAAAGGTGGCCACTTTTTTCCGTTAAGTTGATAACTCGAAGGTGAATTGTTATTAAACTATGTGATATACCCTATAAGTTGTGTTTTCGTTTGTAGTACAAAAACTTACCGTCCAATTTCAAGAAAATACTTTAGTTTAATAGAAAACACAATAAAAGTAATGAGGGCGCCACTGTACATGCGGCGTACGCTCGGTGCAGTCTTAAGCATTTGCCGACAAAACAGCCAGAGATTTTCCAAATTTCGTCTCGGGTACTTTCTTTTTACACAATGTAAAGTTTCAGCTTTGAATGTTGTACGAAACAGAATACCTATAGGTACACAACGTTACGTGTCCAGAAAACAAAACCGCAAATATCTATGCATTTGTATGCTTCTTAGGTACAGACATATTTCAGTTATAGGTCAAATAAAATCTATATTTAACATAAATTATAGGCATTTCTAAACAACAAGTACCTTTCGTTCCCAATATTCAATCTATCTTTTGATTTGCCACAGAGAAGAAAAGGCTGTCGTTATCATTTGTATTTGGCAAACGTCTAATTTTAACCGGAAATAACGAGTTCTATTCGCGTTTTGAATAACAACGACATAACTTTATCTTCAATTGTAGATTGAGTGGGAACGCTGCCGCATTATCAAACAAGGGGACTAACTGCATAGTAATAGTATGAGCATTTAAAATTTAATATGGTTAACAATAGAGTTTAGAATACTTCGACTAAATCATTGCACTTAGGCGCCTTCTTTGGTATTACGCAGCACGGTCATACTACATCAATACTACCCTTCTTAATAAAAAGGAGTCATTTGCGATTTCATCATCAAAGCAAATACTCTCAATGTTAAGAAAGGTCACTAATAAATAAGCGGTTCTATGAGACATGCGCCCTTTTTTCTAAGCAGGGCAGAATAGCTAGCAAGTGCAAAAACTAAAGCGTCTACAGTTACATTCTACTTTCCGCGCGCGCTTTCTACAAAACCCATAGCACTTCAACGCTAAGCAACACAACCCCGCCTTTCTACTGCCGCCCGACTTGTACGAGTCCCTGCTATCGAGTCGCTGCAATTCCGGGACGTTGGCTAACTTCTCGCTGTTCAAAATTTGATCGAGCCTAGTTTTTAACTGGGTAGGGGAAACGCTGCGATCTCGAGCAAGTTTATAGCTCGAATCGATTTTTAAGCTAGTCATTACGTCCGCGATTTCATCGGATAAATCGGAGGTAGAGGACGCTTCGACGTTGGGTGTGTGGGAGTCGATGCTCTCGGGGGTATAAGGGTCGAGACACTGTCTCACAGATAGCAAAGTGTTGTCTATCTCGTTGACGAATATGCCGTCGTGGCTCGAATAGTCCGCGCCGGTTATTTCGACGTGGGGTATTCGGAGCATCGTTTCGTTTAGAGAGCCGGTTCGCGTTCTTTTTAGTCGTTCGTCGGGGAGCTCGTCTAAAGTGGTACTCGCGGTGTGCAGCAAGGTTTTTTGGTAAATGTCGGGGTCGGTGGGGCGCCGCGCGAGGCGGGGGGCGGGGCGGCCCGGGACGGTACCTCGCTCGCTCTGGAGAATCACGCGCAGGTAGATCGGCTGCGGACAAACAGAGCGGCTGGTTACATTTCAGTGGGGACCGCAATGGATTATAATGTACAGTCAACCAATTTGATTTCTAGGCCGCTTTGGACTATGTTAAAGTGACGTTGCCAACCAAAACGTAAGACTCCCTATGATTTGGTTTACAACGTCACGTTGACAAAGTCCATAGTGGCCTAGGAATCAAATTGGTTGACTGTACGTCATTTGGGAATACTCTCAGTATAGCAATAAAATCAATTTTATTTACACAATACAGTCAAATTAAGATGAATAACGTGAAATCAAGTATCAAGTGCTGTCAAAGAGGATGTCAACGTTGTTTTAAGTGGCCCTTATTGTTTCGGCACTTGACCCACCGTCAACGCTGAGCGAGTAGGGTTGAGGCAGCGATCAACTATTTATATGTGTATATTTTATTGACACAGAATCTGTACCTTTTGTTCGAGTGAGTTCTCGCCGGCAGTGTGAACAGCCAGCGATCAACTATTAATATGTGTGTCTCTTTTATTGACACGGGATCTGTATCTTGTGTTCGTTTCTCGAGCGAAAAAAAAGTCTATAACTAAAAGCTTCCATGCCAGAGGTGGACAAGTGATCTTTAATTGTTTTGCCATCAACACAATCATCCTGACCAGATCGATAAATTTACTTAGGTAGTTTTCCAAGCAAAATCGAGGAAAAATACTCAACAGCAATGAAAACATGTCACTTTGTATAGAATTTCCATAGAAAGTGACCCGTTTTATTGCTATTGAACGAACAAAATCAAACACATTACCTTATGGTCCCCCATGCACGCCGCGTCCCCGATGACGCCGTACTCGCTGCGGCGGCGCGCGGGCGCGTCGACCAATCGGCGCAACTCGCTGCTGACGTCACTCGACTTGGGCGAGCCTTCTGATTGGTTGCGGACGAGCTTACGCCTGGACGGGGAGCCGTCGGAGTCCACTCTACACGTTATAGTCTGTGAGCACTTTGAAGGTGCGTCGGGTATGTACTTCTCTCTCACTCGCTCTTAAGAAGAGCGTATGAGAGCGAGTGAGAGAGAACTACAAACCCGAAGCACCTTCTAAGAGCTATCGTACCGTATGTTATTGATGGTGATCGGCTGACGGATGCAAATTTAGTCAGAATAATGTCGAACGATATCCGTAATATGGACATGACTACAATTTATTAATAAAAAAGAAATCATTCTTTTGAAATTAATACAATTTCAATTTGCCTGTCGAAGTAAATATTCATATTTTTTTCGTGTATGAAGCCGTGAGTTTATGTAAATAAATAGTACTCGAAATTTAAGAAAAGTCTTATCCCTCTTATGCTTTCGTGACCATGTTGCATCCGTAAGCTGACCTTTAGTTTTTTTTATGGCATATTACATTAATCAACTGATGATAAGTGCACTCTGAAGCCCTTAGACATTTGCAATCTTAAGATGAAAATCTCAAGACAAACGCTTTGCCAAATTTAAATCAGCGTCTAACGAACAAAATAAATATGAGCAAAGTTTATTTTGCTCGTGTAATGTTTCAGTAGTCGTGGGAGATTAGGTCACTCATACAACATACAAGGATGTCACAGATATAGTATTTTATAACAAAGAACTGTGTCTTAACGGCGTAATAAATCCAATGGTAAGAATTGCCAAACAAAATGCCCCTGTGACACAGTTGTATGGTGGGTTAGGGTACAATTTTGCTAATTATACATTGAAGGAACCGTGCAACGTCAATTTTAGTGACCGCGTATTCGAGGAGTAAAACCTTGGTGGTTTTTTTTTACAGGATCTCAGAGTTAGCCAACGTGTAAACGATAAAGTCTCATAAACTGGAAAAAATCTCATAGTCGTTCAAATTTGCCCAACATTATCGAATTTGTTCGAAGTTTTCTTGTCGGATATTACAATCCAACGTTAGTTTATAACGATTAAGTTGTTCCTTTTAACAAGATTTCATATACAAGTTAGAAAAATACCATATTGTCACTTTATTGTCTGTAATATATAAAGTCGAATCCAGAATAAGGCGAACTAATTTTACAGTTCATTTACACTAATGTTGCCACAGTTTGGCTAGTGCTGTTAATATCGATAGCTAATCGAACAACGGATTTGGAATTATCATCGACGATAGGTACATAGCGTTTGACTCTATCGCACTTTCATATTTGCCAGAAAGAAAGGGATACATGCTGTATATATGGTACATGAAATGTAGCGAACTAGCCCGAGAGAAGATAACAGCATTATTTTTGTATTTTATTCCTAACTAGCGACCCGCCCTCGCTTCGCTTCGGTTTATTTGAGTTTTCTATAACACACGTACATAAAACAAAATTTATTATACATAAAAACCTTCCTCTTGAATCACTCTATCTACTAAAAAAAACCGCATCAAAATCCATTGCGTAGTTTTAAAGATCTAAGCATACATAGGGACAGACAGCGGGAAGCGACTTTGTTTTATACTATGTAGTGATTTGAGGAGTAAGTATCGTAAATATCCGCTTTAAACCGTACATCCTTCAGACCATAGTAAGTATATCATAAAAAATGCAGTAGTTCGTCCCTATTTGGCAAGTATGTGTGAGTGTGAAAGTTTCGACGACAATTAGTACTTGATAAAATATAAATAGAATCAGAATTATAGAAGGCACAAGGTTATATCGATATATTTGTGCCGACATAAACCTATCACTATTAATTTTTTCCTATGTCTGGCAACATTTTCGGCTGTCTAGTTAGTTCGCCTAATTCTGGGTTCGACTTTAAGTATATCTGACAGCTATATGTCAACTATTTGCTACTCTTTGACATAGAAAATCCAAGTACTATTTACATTTGGTATCAATAGATGCTGACAGGTTGTCTTAAGATTACGACAAATTTTAAACAAGAGATATAATTTATCTTTTATAGGTAAGATAAGGGGCCGCTTGGGTCAGAAAAACCTTTACAGCGAATTCTTTAGAATACGAAGATTCGGATCATCTGGACTCGGCTTCGCTCTTAATGCATGGACATAAGTGCGTTTTGGAACGGGTGTCGATAGGTGTGGGGGGGGGGGCCCTAAGGGCACAGTATACAGGGTGCATAAAACCATTTAAGTGAAAAACTATAAATACATTTCAAAACGACTTTTTACTCTGCAACAAGATAATTAAAGTGAAAAGTCGTATGATATGAACATGAATACAACATGAACAACAATAATAATTAGTGAAACGTAATCTATTGTGATATTTCACTTCCACGATATATAAGGGCAGGCGGGAATCACCACTCACACCCTGAGGGTCACAAGCACGACACAAACAAACAGGCTTCGACTCTTTACCCATCTCTGTCTTCGCCCAAGTTGTTTAAAATCCTTGGAAAACAATAAACTGGTATTTAAATAAAACACATACAACAAAGTTTGTTGATTTTATTTTGGTGCCTAAAATAGCCAAGATAAAGATCAATTTTACAAATTTGACATAATTAATTGCGTAGTATGTGTGGTGTGCAACTGATTGACTAAGATTGAAAAGGGCATGCTTCGATGGTTCGGTCATTTGGAAAGGATGGATGAAAGAAGATTGACGAAAGCGATATACAGATCGAAAGTGAGTGGACGGGTCGGAAGGGGCCGCCCTAGGCGTACTTTTTCGAGTCAAATCGGAGAAATACTGGAAAAGGGCCGAATCTTAAGTACCCGAAACCGACGTGCGTGCATGACTCGATGTATGAATGTGGAAGAAGCGAAAGAAATTTGTCAAGATCGTAGTAAGTGGAAAGATGTGGTCTCTGCCTATCCCTGTGGGAAACAGGCGTGATTTAATGTAGGTATGTATGTATGTATGAATCAACCAGTTTTTTTTTTGCTGGATAAAAATGCCAAGAGGCTTGAATTCATGACCTTTATATTTTTTTGCCAAGAAAAAGGTTGAAGGTTGAACGATGAATCCGTCAACGTGCTATCTTACCTTGCATTGATAGCGTGTTGCACGCTGGTAGGGTCGGCGATGCTCTTTCGCGCCGTGCTGAGACCGGGCACGGCCAACGCGTCCAGCTCGGCCACGCTGCCTTTCTTCTCGAGGGTGCGGGCAGGGCTTGACTGGAACCACATGGTAAATTGCACCATTTAGTAGTAGTACGAGGGCTGCCTTTTAAGTTGTGTCGTTTGGAAAAACTAAAGACAATTTAAGTGTTAAATGGTATTTATTGTTTTTCAAAGTAATCACCGTGATATGTAATACACTTTTTCATTCGATCGAACCAGTTTTCGAAACACTTATTCCAGTCCGAAGTCGGGGTCTCCAAAATGGCCGTTTTGTATGCCTCAACGGCTTCTTCAGGCGTCTGGTACCGTTGACCACGAAGTCGTTGCTTGATTTTTGGAAAAGTAAAAAAATCGTTAGGGCTTAAGTCTGGACTGTGCGGCGGGTGTTCCAGAATTTCGACGTTTTGCTCTTTTAAAAACGCAATTGTTTGCCGGGCGGTGTGCGAGCTCGCATTATCGTGATGCAGTCTTATACGACGTCTTGGGTTATTTTTTCGAAACTCGCCGATGACTTCTGGTAAACAGACAGTGGTATACCAGTCAGCATTAACCGTTTTACGATCCTCGAGCACGATGTTGGCCACGTGGCCACTTTTCGCCACAAACGTGGCGACTATTTTTTTCGAAATGCTCCGTGAGCGTATTACTTTGGTCGGTTTTGGCTCATCTTGGAACACCCAAACAGTCGACTGCTGTTTAGAATCGGGTTCGTAGGCATATATCCAAGATTCGTCACCACTGATAATGTCGTAAACATGTTTCGAGTTTCCTCGGTTGAATTGCCGCAGAGTTTTGCGACACCATCGAACGCGAGCCGTTTTTTGGTCTTCACTGAGTAAATGTGGTATCCAGCGAGAGATCAACTTTTTTACGCCTAAGTGATCATGCAAAATACTGTGAACACTGGTCCCTGAAATACTTAAGGAAGCTTCTATCTCACGGTATGTCGCATGGCGATCTTCGACGATCAGTTGCCGTACAGCATCAATGTTCTCCTGGGTTACGGCTGTTTTTGGTCGACCTTCACGATGTCTATCACCAAGACTAGAGCAACAACGTTGAAATTCTAAATACCAGCGTTCCACAGTCCGGAGGCATGGTGCTTTATCATTGAAAACCGTAGTCAACTCTTCGAAGCACTGAAGTCGCGTTAAGCCCCTTTTGAAGTTGTAAAAAAATATCGCACGTAAATTTTCCTTCGAAATTTCCATTTTCACAACTGACTTGTCAACTTTGAACGAGCGCTGTACTAAAACGGTTGGGCCGATTTCGAGTCATTCTTTTGTTTTCGAATTCTAATTTCAAATATTTTAAGATGACACTAGTTCTTTTTTATGCAATCACGGAAGGCTTGCAAACGACAGAACTTAAAAGGCAGCCCTCGTAGTAGTAGTATTTCGTAGGGCAAGAGCATGTTGAAACATGCTCAGTGTAGGGTTCCGAAGCCGTTACAGCAAAACTAAAATAAACACGTAAAGGAATTGTCCATATTTTATTTATTTGCGGGTGGTAGGACCTTGTGCAGGGTCCGTCCGGATCGCTACCACCATCTTATCCATTAACCTACCGCCAAACAGCAGTGTTCGCATTGTTGTGTTCCGGTTTGGGGATAAGACAGCCGGTGAAATGACTAGCATGGAGGCATTCCATCTTAGTCCTCAGGGTTGGCAACGCATTTGCAGTCTAAGGATTGCATTGCAGTGTTGTGATTGCGAATGTCTATGGGTCACAGTTTCCATTTACCATCAGGTGGTATGTGTGCTCGTTTGTCTACTCGATGCCATAAAAAAAAATGTTTGGTGCTGAGCTAAATCGCGGACAGACTGACGGGCATGGCAAGAATCGGTACTGTATACTCCAGTCAGATGTAGCGAGGTTACCTGGTGGCTGCGGGCCGGGGACCCGGAGCGCGCCGGGCTGGTGTCCGACGACGAGACGCGTCCGCTGCTGTCGGTCGAGTCGGCAACGGATTTCCTACGACCAAACAATACGGAGATCACACAATATGTTTTATTACTAGAGGCTTTACCCGGCTCAATTTAATGAAATAGGGATCACGACAGGGAAACGATAGCTTCTATGTACATTTATATGAAATAAAAGGTCATGTTGAGGGCTGATTTTCGAAAAATCTCTTTTTATATTATTGGGTTTGCTCTTAACTAACTTTTGCCCTAGTCGGTCGGTCGGTCAGGCGGTCCATCGGGCGGTCGTTCGGTCGGTCGGACGGGCATTCGGTGGGTCGGTTGGTTGGTCGGTCGTGCTGTCAGTCGGTCGGTCGGACGGGCATTCGGTGGGTCGGTTGGTTGGTCGGTCGTGCTGTCTGTCGGTCGGTCGGACGGGCATGCGGTGGGTCGGTTGGTTGGTCGGTCGTGCTGTCAGTCGGTCGGTCGGACGGGCATTCGGTGGGTCGGTTGGTTGGTCGGTCGTGCTGTCAGTCGGTCGGTCGGACGGGCATGCGGTGGGTCGGTTGGTTGGTCGGTCGTGCTGTCAGTCGGTAGGTCGGACGGGCATTCGGTGGGTTGGTTGGTTGGTCGGACGGGCATTCGGTGGGTCGATCGGTCGGTCGGTCGGTCGGTCGGTCGGTCGGTGGGTCGGTCAGTCAGTCGGTCGGTCAATCGGTCAGTCGACTGATCACGCAGATGCACCACACTAGGCACATGGATGTAGTACGTACCTGGAGGCGTGCAGCGGGCGCGGCTCGCTGTGCTGCACGAGCAGGCGCGCTGCGGCAGACAGCAGCACGCGGTCGCACCACGCCGGGCACCTGCATCACATAACTATTACACTGCCGCAATACCAAAGGCGGGTAACTAGAATGTAGTAGTCAAAGAATTATACACTCTATCGGTAACCACATTAAATCTAATTTGTTTATACTATTACTATGCAGTTTCGCTCCAGAACCGGGATAACTGATGATGGTAAAAAAACTGCCAGAATTAAATGGGACTGGGCTGGCCACATCAGCCGCGTGCACCCGGATAGGTGGGCTAACGTAGTCACCAAATGGGTGCCGCAAGACGGGTGGCGAAGACGAGGCAGGCCCAGGCGGAGGTGGCGGGACGACCTGGACGCGTTTCTGGACAACTGGCCGGACGTTGCCACTGATAGGGATTTGTGGAAATTAAGGGGGGAGGCCTTTGCCCAGCAGTAAGACACTCAACAGGCTGATAAAAAAAAAATGCAGTTATTACGGCGGTAAACAGAATTTTCCCAATATAATGGTGACCTCTATTTTCAGGGCTTGTTTATGGAGTCGCGGGGCGTTACGCGTAGCGTTGAGCGGCGCGGTCTGCACTAAATTCAAACATAATGGCTCTGTATGAAAGCGTTTACAGAGAAGCGCGATTTACTTCAAATACAGCGGTAAAAGCGGACCCCGCTGATGTCATCGCTGCATTGCACGCGGCGGAACCTTCTGCCAGTCATGTTTGGAAATTACTACAAGGTCGAGGGCCCGCGGATGCAGCGGTACTCTCTCTGTCACGCTAAACAACATTACAGTGCCATTATGTTTATGCGCGGCCTCTCTGTAAAAGAAAAAAACGCCCAACGCGCCGCTCGACAGCCCGCGTCTCCGTAAACAACCCCTTAGTCCTTGTTGGCAACGTATGCCATCCTTATGATTGCAGTTTCGTGAATGCAAAATGTCTATGGGTCCACTAACAATCATAATGTGTGCTCAATTGCATTCTCTTTACCATAAGAAAAGTCATACGCCTATAGTCTATACATTTAGGTATTTAAAAAAATGTAAACAAAACTACCACGAAATATATTCGTCAGCCAATAGAAGCAGAACACTGATACGTCGAAGTGCAATAAAACAGTTTTAATTGGCTGTTTAACAATGTCACGTGACTTGGATTGTTTTCATTTTTTTTAATATCTAAAAGTATAGACTATAGTTTGCGAGTGTTTGAGCGCGTAGGTGGTATAAATTAGTAATTTTACTTGACTGCTGAAAAGGAGGGTGATGTTTACTCACCTAGTCTTCATGTAATGCGTGGGCAGCTTTATATCCTCCTCGAAGGGGTAGGTGGGGGGGAATTTGACGGGGAACTCGTAGAGGTGCGGCCTTAGGGCTTCCAGCTCGCGGTCGAAGCGTTGCAACTGATAACAAACGAGCACCGAATTACATACATACACATACATACATTAAATCACGTCTGTTTCCCAGAGGGGTAGGCAGAGACCACTTCTTTCCACTTGCTACGATCTTGACAAATCTCTTTCGCTTCTTCCACATTCATACATCGAGTCATGCACGCACGTCGGTTTTGGGTACTTAAGATTCGGCCCTTTTCCAGTATTTCTCCGATTTGACTCGAAAAAGTACGCCTAGGGCGGCCCCTTCCGACCCGTCCACTCACTTTCGATCTGTATATCTCTTTCGTCAATCTTCTTTCATCCATCCTTTCAATCACATATAAAATAGTATGTCCTAATTTCGTTAGGTTAGGTTAGATGAGTTACACATTTGGTAAGTCTAAACATAGAAAATTACTTCAAATAGTTAATATAAATACGGATTTATGCTGGCGTAATTAACTTATTCAGATATTCCGGAAATTTAATTTGTAAATTAAAATTGTGTCCGCCTCCGTACCAGTGAACAACAACGCCACGGCCAGAGATTTGGTTAATATCGTACCTAATTTCCGATCCCTGCTTAAAACACTCCTGCTTTTTTTTTTGTTTAATCGAGCCCACGTACGGTCACGAACGTTGATGTGAGACCAATTTCAAAAAATATATGTTTGAAGTCGTCAATGACATTACTCATTAGGAATGCCAAGTCTTTTTACAAGCTTTTATTTAACTTGCAATGTATGTATGTATGTACGGGTCAAATCTTGCAAGTCAAATTTGACCCACTTCTCGGTTTCCGATAAAGCTGAAAATTTGCATACGCCTTTAGTTCTGATGACAATAGACCACCATATAGTACCATTGAGCTGGTCTGATGATGGAGACTCAGGGTGGCCGTAGAAACTCCTTAATTACACGCGGTACACCCGTCGTGTTAGGGCTTGTTACAATCGTCTTGACGAGTAGATGACGATAGTGCAAAAAAAAAGTACAGTCGGCAACAAAAAGCTAGTCCCAAAAATGATTTTTTCGACAGAAACTTATGTAACTCATAGGAAACTCAACCTTGTTATTTTTAAACAGGGGACAATGTCACATTAATTGACCTAGTCCCAATTGTCCCAAACTAAGCTCAAGGCTTGTATTATGGGTACTAGACAAAGATATAAATGCTTATATAGAGAAATATTTACTTAAATACATAGAAAACATCCATGACTCAGGAACAAATACTAATATCTGCCCATCACACTCTCATCTCATCACACGCGCTCATCACACTAATATCTGCCCTTACCGGGATTTGAACCCAGGACCCCTAGCTTCGTAGGCAGGGTCACTACCAACTAGGCCAGCGCGTCGTTCGTCGTATTGTAGAATATTACATCGACTTGGGACTAAAGTGGATCACAAACTTAAGCCTTTGAGTGTACCCAGGGCTGTCGGAAGATGTCCTGGTGGTCGGCGTGCGCGAACTCTTTCTTCCCCACGGTGAGGAGGATCTTGCCGTCGCCAGCGCGGTATTGCATGCGCGAGTCCGCTGCGCCGTTCTGCAGGCGGCATGCTGATAGCTCTTCTGTCACTTTCTGGAACAAGAACACGTGATATTTTATAATCTGTAATTAGTTTTTTGGTTTTACATACATACATACATAAACTCACGCCTTTATTCCCAGAGTGGGGTAGACAGAGCTACAGAATTTCCAACAACTATAAAAACTATTGTTGTTAGACTGTTTTAATCCTGTTTGAGTGTAACATTTGGTTTGTGAACCAATTAATAATAATAATAAAAAAAAAATGAAAAACCGGGCATTGTAGAATACTCAGTGTACAGTCGACGTCAAAGATATGTTTACTTATCCTTTATTTCAACGGAATAAGGTGAAGAAATGAAAACATATATTTGACGTCGGCCGTACACGTTGCCGTAAGTACCATCAGCGACACAATTAACATTTGTGAACCTTGTCACCTTACAATAAGGCTCACTGCTCAGTTAATAGTGATGTGGTTTGTACAAACAAAAAGGACTACAAAAACCATTGATTTAGTATATACTAGATACACAATCAGCACGAAAAAATGGCAAGTCAAAACTACTGCCGAATCGACTTGGGCAGTAGTTTTGCTATTAGTCTTGTTCCGACCACAGACAGTGGCAGTTGTCAATCATGACAAAATGTGTGGTGAAAAACTGCAAAAATAATAACAAAAAAACAAATAAAAAGGATGGAATGTCTTATTTTACGTAAGTTCTATTTATTTATAAACGTTTCTAGCTAAAATTATAATGTTTTCATGATTTTTAGGAATTTATTTTGTGCACACAAATTATGACTTACCAAGGAACAAAATTATCATGGAGTAGCTATTTTTTTTAAATTTTAATATTTTTTATTTTTAAATTTAAGCTTTCCACGAAATCCTCTACGACGTGCAAAATGGGTCGCAATATTAGCACGAGATAGGGGTGATCAACTATTCAAGGCAAATAAGTCGTCTGTTGTGTGCTTGACCCATTTTCGTACCACAGACGTATATACCACAAATAAAGGCTTTAGTAGACTGACTAAATCAGCAATACCTGTCTTGAATGTAAGTACCTACCTACTTAAATGTCACACAATAGTTGTCATATTAATTTCAAAAAATACAAACGACCATTAAAGCTTGATTTTACAATCATCGGATAAAAGTATCTGTCAGTTAAAGTGAGCTCTTTCTGTTTGTTATGTAAAGAAAAGGGCGAAATCTAACGACAATAAGAGAGATATTTTAGAGATGAATTGCTAAGTTGATCCGTCGTTTAACTTTTTTTCTCATCTTTGCTTAATAGATGTCGCAGGTGCATGAGGTTCAAACATCAAATAATGAAACTATAAATGACACCCAAATTTCACAAGTACGTATAAAAATAAATATTCCTATAAACGTAGAAGGCCCCAGAGTTATATTTTTTTATCAAGAATAATATTTTTTCTTTCATAGACTGCTTCTATTGCCTCCGGATCAAGGGAAACAAGTATCCCACCATTTCCAATAAAGAGCCCAACACCATCAACATCGTTGAGTATCGGTTCCGTTTTAGACAGCCCTAGAAAAACAATTCTGAAGAATGAAGTCCGCTTTTGCCGTAAAGTGATTAAAGATAAAAATAAAACAATCAACAATTTAATAAAACAAAACAAGAGATTAAAAAAAAAATGTTCCAGTTTAAAGAATCTCATGTCAATTTTAAATAAACGCGAAAACATAGACATCGACGGGACGGGTTTTTAAACCTTGCTTTACATTAATTTATTCATTATTATTATTGTATATGACGGAGAATCGAATTTGATTTCCGAGTGCAACCGAACGCAAGCATGACGTCACATCCTGACAAGCTTGGGCGCGGCCGTTGGCGCGCACGGGTGACGAGGAATCGACTTCCAGACCTCGTGCCGAGCGGACGTGTCTGTTCGGTCATACTTTCTGAAATAATTTTGATCAAATACATAAGCCGTTAAACTAATGCTAGTTCTTTTATTTCTGCTTGAGATTACCCACAATGTCGGAAACTGAAGAAAATGCACGCCCACTCAGTCCCGTTTTTCTTCCCACTGCGACATCAGAAGTGGGATTCCCTCAAGCACAAAAAAGAACTGAAGATTTGCAGCCGCCGCATGTTAATGAAGATCTGTTACGAAAATTTTTCGAGCTGCAAAATAGCAGCATGCTGAGCCTGGTTGAAGCCATAAAACAACCGGCAAGTTCGAGTAGCATCAAACTACCCGAATTTCACCCTGAAAAGCCTGACGCCAATGCGCGGGCATGGTGCAACACGGTGGATCTTTGTTTTGGTGAAAAACCGTTAGAAGGAGGACCGCTAATAATTGCTATCAGTGGTGCGTTAAAAGGGAGCGCCTCACTATGGCTATCACAAGTTTCTTTTCCTGGTATGCAGTGGTCTCAATTTCGAGAGTTATTCGCAGCCAGGTACGACAGTGCTGAAACACCTACAGCTACCCTCATTAATCTACAAAGTAGCCAGCCAAAAGAAGACGAGTGCCTATCTGTTTATGCTGCAAGACTGTTAACGTCTCTAACCTCAAAATGGCAAAATATGAGTATAGAAGAGATTGCAGTGTCTACCGTCCTGGCACACGTAACGCAATTTGACAGACGTCTACAACGCACGGCTTTCACGACTGAGGTTATGACGAGAGACCAGTTGCAGCGAGAACTCAAAGCAACTACGTTCATGAAGAGGAAGGCATCATCAGCAGTTGAAGAAAGTGGCTATGATTCAAAACGAATCAAATTTGGACTTTCAACGAAGTGCTTTAACTGCGGCAAGTTGGGCCATCGTGCGCATGCGTGCCGTTCAAAGGTGAAGGAAAGAAGACCACCGGCAGTGACCTCATCATCTACCTCGACGAGTAACCAGCGATCACGAGTCATCTGCTTTGAATGTGGCGAGGTGGGCCACTTTGCTTCCAAATGCACCCGGAGGTCGGGCGTTAACCGCACCAGCGACGGAGGCAATGCGCACCAGCCGAGCACGTCGGGATCATCGGTCGCGCATGGGCGCAATCACCAGGTCAATACATGCAGCGTAAGCAGCCCACGTGGTCAACTTTTTAACAAGGGTGAGTCATATTTCTTCTGTTTTGATTCTGGTGCCGAATGTTCCCTTATCAAAGAATGTATTGCTAATAAATTTTCTGGGAAACGCGTAAACAATGTTGTCAAATTAACAGGAATCGGGCAACACAGCGTTAATAGTTCAATGCAGATCTTATCTCAAGTTACAATTGATAATTTCAACTTGGAAATATTATTTCATGTAATGCCCGATGCCTACCTCAGCGATGATATTTTAATAGGCCGCGAAATTTTGTCTCAAGGTTTCAATGTTAGTGTGACATCAGATAGTGTTGCTTTGGGTCGTCATAGAAATGTTCTCATTTGCGAAAAATCGTGCAGTAGTAAGCAGTTATGTTTTGATAACATTGATACCGATGTACCCTCGGAATTCAGACGACAACTCACATGTGTTCTTCAAGATTTTTCGACGTCTTTCTCGCAGGGAGTCGCAACGTCGCGTGTCAATACGGGTCACCTTGACATTCGACTAATTGATCCTACTAAAACAGTCCAGCGTCGTCCGTATCGTCTTGGTGCTAATGAGCGGCAGGTTGTTCGCGACAAAGTAAATGATCTATTAGAGGCGGGTGTGATAAGACCTAGTTGCTCTCCGTTTTCTAGCCCCGTGCTGCTGGTAAATAAAAAGGATGGGTCTAATCGCAACGAAAATACTGTTGCTGATAGGTATCCGCTTCCACTAATTGAGGATCAGGTTGCTAGGTTGGGGGGGGCTAAATGGTTCACTTGTTTAGACGCCGTAAGTGGCTATCACCAGATTCCTGTAGCGCCTTCGTCAGTAGAAAAGACTTCCTTCGTCACACCTGATGGGCAGTGGGAATGGTTAACGATGCCTTTCGGTCTAAAAAATGCTACCTCGGTCTATCAGCGAGCGGTTATGAACGCGTTAGGAGAGTTGGCTCACACCTTTGTTGTAGCGTATGTAGATGACCTGTTAATCATAGCATCCGATATAGAGCAGGGTATAGAGCGACTTCGTCTTGTTCTAGACATTTTAACCAGGGCAGGTTTCACGTTAAACTTAACGAAATGCTCTTTCTTGAAACGTCGTATTGAGTATCTGGGTTTTGTTGTCGAAAATGGCAAGGTCATGCCAAACCCTAACAAGATAGCAGCTCTGACTCGCCTCCCATCCCCAAGCACGGTTACGCAGCTCAGGCAATTTATAGGCCTAGCCTCCTATTTTCGGCAGTTCATACCCCAATTTTCGAGGATTATGGCGCCTTTGTTTAGATTGACAAGTGGTAAAGGCAGTAAAATAGATTGGCAACCCTCTCACGAGCAAATCAGACAGGAAGTTATCACTCTCTTGACTTCACAGCCAGCGCTAATGATCTTTGACCCCAATCTTCCGATAGAGATCCACACTGATGCGAGCGCGGACGGATATGGTTCAGTGCTTATTCAGAAGATTCACAACAAACAACATCCAGTTGCTTACTATAGTCGTCGCACGTCTTCTCCCGAGTCTAGGTACCACTCCTATGAACTCGAGACCTTGGCAGTGGTTAACGCAGTTAAGCACTTTAGACACTACCTACAAGGCCGTAAGTTCACTATAGTTACGGATTGCAACTCTGTAAAGGCCACGAAAAGTAAGACCGAACTGTCTCCTCGAGTTCATAGGTGGTGGGCTTATCTCCAATCATTTGATTTCGACAGTGTACAGAGAAGGAGCTAGAATGAAGCACGTAGACTGTCTATCTCGTAATCCCCAGCTTCCCCCTTCAGCCTCAGATAGGATGCAATACGTGGATCAAAAGCGTGTTAACATTGCCGAGCTGTCCCATAACTGGCTTCAAGTGGAGCAGGAGAGAGATCCTGAAATTCAAAAGGTTTTGTCGGATCTTCGAAATGAGACGCTGTCGGATGATATCAGAAAAACTTATGAAGTTAGGTCAGGCATTCTTCATCGTAAGATACAAAGGAATGACAGAAGTCGATGTCTACCAATGGTCCCAAGAGTTTTTAGGTGGTCGGTAGTAAACAATGTTCATGAGTCGTTGATGCATTTGGGTTGGGAGAAGACTCTCGAAAAAATGTATGAACACTACTGGTTTGACGGCATGCCTAAGTTTGTGCGAAAGTTCGTCGAGAATTGCATTACCTGCAGAATCTCAAAGCCAAATTCAGGTAGAGTTCAGGCTGAGCTTCACCCCATCCCTAAAGTGAGTGTGCCATGGCACACCGTGCACATAGATGCGTCAGGCAAGCTTAGTGGCAAAAACGATGTTAAGGAATATGTTCGATTTGATAGATGCGTTCACCAAGTTTGTCTTGCTCTTCCACTCAATGAACATTGATAGTAAGAGCAGCATTAAAGCTCTAGAGTCCAGCGTAACTTTGTTTGGCGCGCCTACGCGTATTGTGGCTGATCAGGGCAGGTGTTTTGCCGGTAGAGATTTTGTAGGCTTTTGTGAAAATCATAATATTCAGTTACACCTCATTGCAACCGGCGGTAGTCGCGCTAATGGGCAGGTAGAAAGGGTGATGTGGCGCATCACTACAAGTTGCGCACATCACTACTCCATAACCAGTCCCGGGCGCCGCGGGGAGCGGCGCGGGACGCGGGCGGCTGCTCAGCGCCTCCGGCATTCATTCGACTCGGCGCCTCCGCAGAACGCTTCCGATCAGCTCACGCGCCGGACCTATGCCAATTTGCACCCGCTCCCGCCTTACGCACTGCCTATCGATCTTAATAATAACTAAGTCTTCCTTCTTTGCTTTATATCTTTATATAACGGTAAACGCTTTCGGCTTGCGACTATCAAGTGTAAACTTAACGTGCAATACACGCTTATATATATTTATATGTGGAGTTTGAGTTTTACTATCGATCAGATAACCCACATATTGGTGACCCCGACGTGATCTGTACGAGTATAGCAAGAGCCGCGTATTACGGACGACGCGTAGATCAAGATGGCGGTTGATCCGAAACAAGGCCCGGGCAACGAATTTGTGGATGCCCAAGATGGCGTCACGTCCGTCAACGTCGACCGCGTGGCGTTACGATTACCACCGTTTTGGCCTGATGATCCGGAGGTTTGGTTCGGTCAAGCAGAGGCGCATTTCCTGGTTTCTGGTATTAAAGATGACACTACGAAATTTTATTCTATTATAGCCCAACTGGATCACAGGTATGCTAAAGAAATTAAATCTTTAATTAAGAATCCACCTAAGACGGATAAATACCTTAAGTTAAAATCAGAGCTAACGAAATGTCTGTCTATTTCTCGTGAGCAGCAAATAAGCGAGGTACTGTCTAATGAGGAGCTCGGAGACCGGAAGCCCTCTCAGTTTATGCGACGGTTGGTTAGCCTGGCCGACGGCGGTGTGTCCGACGAATTTTTGCGTACGATGTGGATGAAGAGGTTACCTGCACATATTCAACCTATTTTAATTTCACAGACATCTGCCACGCTGGAGGAACTAGCCGACCTCGCCGATAAAATTTTCGAGGCGACGGTACCACAGCCGTCTACGCACGTGGCAGCGATGACCGCCTTTGACCAAGATGGTTTGATAAAACGCATTGACGAATTAATTGCCACTCGTATTCAATTAGCCCTCAGTAGCCACATCGATCAATTATCATTTGGGCGAAGCAGGGAACGTTCGAGATTCCACCGAAGCAGCTCGAAAGGAAGGTCGAGCAGCAGGGGTCGCAGCAAAACACCAGGTATGTGCTGGTACCATTCTATTTTTGGTGAGCAGGCTAAGAAGTGTAGCACACCCTGCACTTTCGTGTCGGGAAAAGCCAGCGGCAGTCAATAGACGCGGCGAACGACTGTCATGCTACTAGCCGCCTTTTCATCACCGACAGGAAAACCAAGATGAAGTTTTTGATTGACACCGGTTCCGACCTCTGCGTGCTGCCACGTCGACACCTGCCAAATGGTAAACCGACTGAGTACCGACTCACCGCTGCCAATGGCACCCCAATTCAAACGTACGGAACCATCAAACTACATCTTAACCTAGGCCTGCGTCGAGATTTCGTGTGGAACTTTGTAGTGGCTAACGTAGAAAAACCAATTATTGGAGCGGATTTTATTTCTCATTATGGCTTACTAGTGGATTGCAGGAACCACCAATTGCTGGACAGCCTCACATCGCTGTCATCGCCTGCAACGCTTAGCAAATGCCAGATGCTCAGCGTGAAGACTATCTCAGGCGACAGTGAGTACCACAGTTTGTTATCTAGGTACCCTCAGCTGACAAAGCCATCAGGTACCCCACGCGAAGTGAAGCACAGTACAGTCCACTTCATACGTACCTCACCAGGACCGCCAGTATTTAGCAGACCCCGCCGGCTCGCTCCAGATCGTTTAAAGGTGGCCAAGGAGCAGTTCGAGGAAATGGTTAGCGACGGAACAGCTCGTCGTTCCGACTCACCGTGGGCCTCTGCGTTGCATTTGGCTCCGAAGAAAGACGGTTGGAGACCCTGTGGAGACTACCGAGCTCTCAACGCACGGACAATACCGGACAGGTACCCAATAAGGCACGTCGAGGATTATGCTAATAGGTTAGCTGGTTGCAAGGTATTTTCTAAGATAGATTTAATAAAAGCCTACAACCAGATTCCAGTATTTACAGAAGACATAAATAAAACTGCAATTACTACGCCTTTTGGCCTATTCGAATTCCCGTTCATGTCATTTGGGTTGAGAAACGCCGCGCAAACGTTCCAGCGGTTCTTAGATGAAGTCTTACGAAGGCTGGATTTTTGCTACTCATACATTGACGACATTTTGGTATTTTCCAGAAATCACAGCGAACACCTGGAACACCTGGCACAAGTTTTCGAGCGTCTTCAGGATTACGGTTTGCTGATCAACGAAGGCAAGTGCGCATTTGGCCAGAGCGAGGTAACATTTCTTGGTTTCTCTATATCGGAGCACGGCACACGCCCACTGGATGACAAGATCGAGACTATTCGAGATTTTCCACCACCTAAAACCATAAACGGACTGCGTAGGTTCCTGGGGATGTTGAATTTCTACAGGCGTTTCATCCCTCATGCTGCAGAAGAACAAGCCCCCTTGCATGACCTCCTGGCTGGGCCTAAACAAAAAGGCTCTCACCCTATCAGCTGGACACCCGAGTTGTTGCAAGTTTTCGACAACTGCAAAGCAAGTATAATCAGGTGTACCCTCTTAGCACATCCTGAGATGACCGCACCGCTCGCTCTCCTGACCGACGCCTCAAATTCGGCCTTGGGCGCGGTGCTCCAGCAGCAGGTCAACAATGACTGGCAGCCATTAGCATTCTTTTCCAAGAAGATGAATAAGGCGCAGCAGTCGTACAGCGCGTACGACAGAGAATTGCTTGCAGTCTATGAAGGTATCAAACATTTTCGTTTCATGGTGGAAGGTAGACATTTCACCGTCTACACAGATCACAAGCCCATTACGTTCGCGTTCCAGCAGCGAGACCGGCACTGCTCGCCTCGACAGTTCAACCACCTTGATTACATAGCTCAATTCACGACCGACATAAAACATATCTCTGGCAGAGATAATGTCACAGCCGACACTCTCTCACGCATCGAGGCGATCACACAGCCACCGGCCTTGGAAGAATTAGCTAGAGCTCAACAAGCAGATCAAGAAATGCAGAGAATGATGGCCGGAGGAGACAATTCTTTGGATCTCAAGCAAGTACCGGTACCAGGGACACGCGTAACTTTATATTGTGACGTTTCACAGGCAAGGCCTCGACCCTACGCACCGGCGGATCTACGAAGAAAAATTTTTGATGCCGTACACTCACTCAGTCATCCGGGTGTAAGGACAACGACGAAGTTGGTGACGGAAAGGTACATATGGCCCAACGCACGGAGAGATTGCCGTGCCTGGACCCAAGCCTGCAACGCGTGTCAGACATCAAAGGTTCATCGTCATACCTCCTCACCCCTGGGACAGTTCCATTTGCCAGCAGCGAGATTCAGCCACGTGCACATTGATCTCATAGGCCCTCTACCATCATCCCACGACTACAAATATTGTTTCACAGCGGTTGACAGGTACACTCGCTGGCCCGAGGTGCAACCGATTTACGACATTACAGCCGAAACAGTTGCAAAAGCGTTTTGCGAATGTTGGATCTCACGATTTGGTTGTCCACAGACAGTAACCACTGACCAGGGCCGCCAGTTCAACTCCAACCTTTTCACTGCCCTGGCCCGACTTTGCGGGGCACAGCTTCGCCATGCAACTGCTTACCATCCAGCGGCTAACGGCATGGTCGAGCGGATGCACCGCACTCTCAAGGCCGCCATCATGGCCCATGGCGAGAGGAGCTGGACGGATATCCTTCCTGTCGTGCTGTTGGGCCTGAGGACATCGTGGAAGGCTGACCTCCAGTGCTCGGCTGCTGAGATGGTTTATGGTGAGCCATTACGGATACCGGGTGAGTTCTTTCAACCAACACCTAACACTCACACCAACATGATGCAGCCAAGCAATTTTGTGACCAGGCTTAGAGAGCATATTTCTCACCTTAAACCACAGCCAGCATCAAATCATTCTACCAGACCAGTTTTCGTACACGAAAATCTAAAAACGGCACAATATGTTTTTATACGCAAAGACTGCGTAAGACGCGCTTTAGAAAAGCCTTACACTGGACCGCACAAAGTCATTAGGCGAACTGATAAAACTATCACGGTAGAACTTGATAGAGGACCTGTAACTGTTTCCATAGATCGTGCAAAGCCAGCTTTTACTCTCTCGGATCAACATGCAGAGACAATGAAGAAATCAGCTGACGTACCATCAGCGGCTCAAAAGCCACTAGAACGTGTAACACGTTCAGGACGTGTTGTTAAATTTCCCAATTGTTTTTCCGCAGGACTTTAACACTTCTAAGGGGGTGGTGTGGCGCATCACTACAAGTTGCGCACATCACTACTCCATAACCAGTCCCGGGCGCCGCGGGGAGCGGCGCGGGACGCGGGCGGCTGCTCAGCGCCTCCGGCATTCATTCGACTCGGCGCCTCCGCAGAACGCTTCCGATCAGCTCACGCGCCGGACCTATGCCAATTTGCACCCGCTCCCGCCTTACGCACTGCCTATCGATCTTAATAATAACTAAGTCTTCCTTCTTTGCTTTATATCTTTATATAACGGTAAACGCTTTCGGCTTGCGACTATCAAGTGTAAACTTAACGTGCAATACACGCTTATATATATTTATATGTGGAGTTTGAGTTTTACTATCGATCAGATAACCCACAGGTGATGAGCACCCTTAAGAGTATGCTTACTGCCGTAGAGTCGAGTAGGGATCGTTCCTGGCAAGACGCTCTCGGTGAGGTACAGTTAGCAATGAACTCTACTGTGAATAGAGTAACAAAAGCTAGCCCCTTGGAGTTGATGATCGGTAGGGTAGCCAGACCGTTGGGGCTAATGACAGTAATTGGCGATGAATTTAATGAGGTAGATCTTGATACGGTAAGGGAACGTGCGGTACAGAACATACAACGATCGGCTTTGTATGAAAAGACCAGATTTGATAACGGTAAAGCTAATGTGAGACTGTTTGATGTGGGTGACTATGTTCTTCTAGAAAATGAGGAAAGAAATCAAGCAAAGCTGGACCCTAAGTTTAAAGGCCCATTTAAGATCATAGAAGTTTTGGAAAATGATAGGTATCGCCTAAAATCCTTGAATTCTAGAAGAACATACAAGTACCCACACGATAGAGTTAGGAAAATACCAACTCATGAGGTTCCTGTCGAACTAGAGTGATGATGGTAACAGTAATGCTACTGCACGGCGTTGTAGCGCCATAGAATAGCCACTCAGGCGTTGTACCGCCTTATGATTAGTTTTGCTTGTTATTGATTACTAAGTACTCGTGACATGAGCCGTAGGTGCGGCGGCATGTTTACTAGACATCGTTACGTTGGTGCGTTAACGAGATAAGTCGTTGGTGCGACAGTATGTTCGTAAAGAAACCCTTATTTTCGTCGGTGCGAAAATGAGATGAGCCGTTGGTGCGGCGCTAGCTGATAATAGTTAGACTGATTAAAGATGTTAAGATTGCTGTAGATACTCAATATGTAATGATGTATATTGATCTCTTTTGCTGTAATTAAATAAAGTTATAGTGAGTGCCTTAAGTTGAGAGTTTCAATACATATTGTCTTCAGTATTGAGTTAATACAGTCAGAATAGCCGAACAAGAATACGGCGTAAATATTTTCCCCACAGATAACACACACGAGGACGTGTGAAACATCAGAGATGGCCGTGACGGAGAATCGAATTTGATTTCCGAGTGCAACCGAACGCAAGCATGACGTCACATCCTGACAAGCTTGGGCGCGGCCGTTGGCGCGCACGGGTGACGAGGAATCGACTTCCAGACCTCGTGCCGAGCGGACGTGTCTGTTCGGTCATACTTTCTGAAATAATTTTGATCAAATACATAAGCCGTTAAATTAATGCTAGTTCTTTTATTTCTGCTTGAGATTACCCACAATGTCGGAAACTGAAGAAAATGCACGCCCACTCAGTCCCGTTTTTCTTCCCACTGCGACATATATATATAGCTTAAGTTGTGTAATACAATGACAGCATTTATAAAACATGTCAAAAGTTTTTTTGTGTAATTTGTAATTTCGTTAAAACTAATACAATATAAATAGAGAAATTCGTCTCCATTCATTCGATGTCCACTTTTGTCATAAATAGTATGATAATGGCGATTTCACTAAAGAGTTTTAAATATTTTAAAACATTAGTTTGCAAATTTGACACTTGACTGCTAGTATATTGAGTTTTTTTTTGCATGAATGTTTAAGGTAAAAAATAGCGATGTTAGCATGTATCTGAATGCAGCAATCAATGTCATTTGGGACAGTTTATAATAAAGCGGGTACGCGGTATAAGCGACAACATACGTCTAAGGTCGCTGCAGCTTTGAAAAATATTTTTTCTATTTTAATTCGTCAAGTGTTGACAAATAATTTGGTTCACGTGCTCTTGGATGTATTATCTGTTCATTTGATAAGTTAGTTTTCCATGTGTTAACGTATTGTGAGTGTAAATCACAGCGAAAAGTTTTGCTTAACTGAGAATAAAAGTGAGTGTACCCGTGCAAATCTAAAAAAGTTGGCCTTATCATGTGCAAACGGATCATCGATCAGTAGATCACGGGAGTGTGGTCACTAAATTCGCCTAATCGGTAGAGTGCGGCGTGGCGCAGGCCGTGTAAGGTCGACTGTGGAGCGGAGTGCGCGGGTTCAATCCTCGTCTTCGACTTACTTTTTGTATTTTATTTTTTGTTGTCTATGAATCGGATGCGCTCATGGGTTCGATCCTCCGTTGCGGAACTTTCTACGTATTGAAAAAATAGAAATATATATATTTTTTTTTTATTTTTTTTTTTTTTTTTTATCTTTTTAATTTAAAATCAATAAAAGACAATATCATAATGGTGAATTGCGCTTCGTGTCATAATGCAGTGCTCGTCACACAAAAGCGTATAAAATGTACAAATGGTAACTGTTCCCATAGTTACCATCATGAGTGTGTAAAATACACTAATGACTCACCAGTTGCGCGATCCAGGTGGACCTGCCCCGAATGCAAGGCATCACGGCTAAAGGGAGGTGACAACACCAACCCCCCGGTAGATAGCAAGACCCAAAGATTGTCTGAAAACAGAGTCGCTGAAATTACGGAGTTACTGTCTCCTCCACCCCCATTGCAGAATCAGTCTCTTCAAACTTGCTCCATTGATGACGTCAGAGACCTTCTTAGAGCCGAAATGAGCGCCATGTGTGCGCACTGGGAAACAACATTTAAAAAAATATTTCAAGATGAATTGAACTCGTTAAAAACCCAATTTCAAGAGCTTAAGGATTCCGTCACATTTATTAGCTCAAAATATGACGATTTTGGCAAGAGGATCGATGCTGTTGAGAACAAGCTGGGCTCCATTGGTGCCGCCAAATCTGACATTAAGGACCTTAAAATATCTATTGCTAACGTTGAGTGTAGTCTGGACTCCGGGGAGCAATGGGCTAGACGTTCAAACATAGAGATAGTGGGAATTCCCGAAAAAAAAGGCGAGAACTTGCTTGAGATATTTAGTAAAGTTACTGAGCTCACTGGTTCACCTGTTGATGTGAACTCTGATATCGACTTTATTACTCGTGTGGCTCCGATGAAAAGTGACACTAAAAAGCCAAAGGCAATCGTTGTCCGGTTCCTTGCCCGCTACAAAAAAGACGACTGCCTTAGTCGTTTGAAGAAGCTTAAGGACCTCAAGGCATGCGATATTGGTTACATTGGTAGCAACAATGCGATATATTTTAATGAACACCTTACCAGTCGCAATAAAGCTTTACTGAGGGATGTGAAGTGGGTCGCTAAAGAGAATAACTTTAAATATGTTTGGGTCAAGAACTGTACAATTTTGGTGAGGCGCGACGACACTAGCCCAGTTATAAATGTCGTGCGTTCTGAGGATTTAAAAAAAATAAAATAAGTGTTTTGTATGTTGATATAGTGATTTCTAAGCTGAATATTGTATCTATTTTCCTGAAACTTTTTGAATTTTTGCATGTATCTAATTTTGCATGTTTTATGCAATATCTATGCCTGTTGTGCTTGTATTTACTTTGGTTAGGAGTTAAAAATATTGTTAAGTTCGTCAGTTGTGTTCACTACACTAATTTGGTCATAAAATGGAATCTTATTGTACTTGGTCATAAATATATTGTGGCTGATAAAAATAGAATAATAATGAAGTTATTGGGGGTCAAATTTATGAGAGCATTTTCGAATTTATATAGATATAATTTAAAATGTATAACAACAATATAACCGTTTACTATCAAAATGTGCGCGGACTCCGCACAAAAACATCTACTCTCTATAATGGCGTTCTCAACTCTAATTATCATTTGATATGTTTGAGTGAAACTTGGCTTCTGCCTGGTGTTATGGACTCTGAGCTTTTTGATCCTAGGTACACGGTTTATAGATGTGACCGTGACTATGCCACTAGGGGTGATAAAATGGGCGGAGGTGTTTTAATCGCGGTTAGAGGTGGGCTTCAGGTTAGAGACATTGCTTGCTTGCCCTCAACTGGTGCAGTCGCGGATTTGCTCACTATTTCGCTCTCCATCAGAATCGGTTCTCAAGATGCTCGCTGCCGTGTATATTGTTGCTATTTCCCTCCATGCCCCGCGATGCACGATGCTCAACTCGAATTTTATGAAAAGGTCACGGAAACAATATTGAAAAACCCAGAAGAACGTTTCTTAATTGTTGGGGATTTTAACCTGGGTGCGGCACAGTGGTATCCATCGGCGTGTCATAGTTTTGCAGAGCTAAAAGCCGACAGTGGTATAGCGCCAAGTATAGTCTCTCTTAAAGCTTTTTTGTCATTTAATAGTTTGCTTCAATACAATTTAGTTTGCAATACTACGGGAAGGGTTTTGGACCTTATTATTGCTAATCTGCAGTGCCTCTTGACCGCAGCCCCCTTTCCTTTCATAACAGAGGACAAGTATCACCCATCTCTTGTTTTTACTATTTCATGTGCTAGTTTTAATGCTTTGTACGAACCACCTCGTACAGTTTCGTGTTTTTAAAGCTACTGACTTTGAAGCAGTCAATGATGCATTAGCAGACATTGATTGGGAGACTTGTCTGGCCTCTGATTGCATTGATGTATCGGTTAAGATCTTTTATGATATTTTAAATAAGATTATTTCCGATCACGTACCATCAAAAATTGTTTATAATAATGACAAATATCCGGTCTGGTTCTCAAGAGCACTTATAAAAATCGTTAAAGAGAAATTAAAATTTCACAAAAAGTGGAAAACTTATGGTCGTCTAAATGACTATGATACTTTTGCGCTCCTTAGGAATAGGCAAAAGCAAGTACAAGACACATGCTACCGTAAGTATTTGGTTTATGCAGAATCTAGGATCAAACATAATTCTAAATATTTTTGGCGGTTCGTAAAATCTAAAAAGTGCGCGTCCATTATTCCTGATTCAATGTTTTTGGGTAATAAGGAGGCTTTTGATGGAAAAAACATATGTGACCTGTTCAATGTCTTTTTTAATTCTGTTTATGAACCACCTGATACCCTATCGCATAGCAGAACACCTCTTGCTGTTTCAAATTCCTGCGAGGAGTTGGTAAATCTTAGCAGTATTAATATATCCTGGGAGACTGTTTGTCAGTATTTAAAGAAACTCGATATTAGCAAGGGAGTGGGTCCTGATGGGATTCCACCTCTGTTTCTGCGTCAATGCTGTAATCAATTATCCAAACCGATTTGTTTATTGTTTAACATGTCTTTGAGATTGGGTGTGATGCCTGTGTTCTGGAAGCAGTCATTTGTGACACCTGTGTTCAAGGCTGGGGATAAGCATGATGTTGAGAATTATAGGCCCATTTCTAAATTAAGTTCGATTCCTAAACTTTTTGAAAAGATAATTTACGACAAGATTTTTCCTGTTATTAGACCTGTTATTATTCGTGAGCAGCATGGTTTTATAAACAGGAAGTCCACTGAATCGAACTTGTGTGAATTTATCGATCAGGTTCTTATAGCTATGGATCAAGGCTACCAGGTGGATGTAGTGTACACGGACTACTCAAAGGCTTTCGACAAGGTTTCTCATAATATTTTACTTATTAAACTAGAAACGGTCGGTGTGCACGGCGACCTCCTTCGTTGGGTTAAGTCCTACCTACGAAATCGCAGTCAGGCTGTTGCGGTCAAGGGGTATTGCTCCAGTTTTGTTCCCGTAACTTCAGGTGTTCCGCAGGGATCCCACTTGGGCCCGCTTTTCTTCATTCTTTTTATTAATGATATCATGTCGTATATTTGTTCTTCGAGTTGTCTATTATATGCCGATGATAAAAAGCTATATAAGATTATAAGATCGGAGGAAGACTGTTCTCAATTGCAAGAAGACCTTAATAGGCTTAGCCATTATTGTCAATTAAATCGTTTGCACCTGAACGTTAAAAAATGTAGCGTGATTTCCTTTTCCAGAAAAAAACAAATAACTTACTATAAATATTATTTGAATGATGAACTGGTTGAAAGGAAATCTGTAGTTAAAGACTTAGGTGTTTATTTGGACAGTAAGATTAGTTTTTGTGACCACTTGGATAGTATTGCCAATAAAGCGTATAGACTTTTAGGTTTTGTTTTAAGGATTGGCAAAGAATTCAAAGACGTTGAAACAATTATCGGTCTGTTTAACGCTTTAGTACGACCAATCTTAGAATATGCCTCTTGTGTATGGAACCCTCAATATAATATTTATGTAGATTCCATAGAGAGGATTCAGAATAAACTTTTAAAGCATTTAGAGTATAGAGCCTTTAAATCTGGCCAAATTTTTAATCCCAATAGTTTAGTATCTCTCGAGAGTCGGCGCACATATAAGGACCAAACATTATTATTTAAAATTATTTCTAATAATATTGACTCCCCTTATCTTTTAAGTAAAATAGGTTTTAGAGTACCTCGCCCCAACACACGACGAACAAATTGCTTGTTTCATGTCCCATTTACACGCACTAAATACGCTGGAAACTCATTTGTTAATAGAGTGTGTAGTAAATATAATAACTGTTTCGGTAATATTGATATGTTTAGCCTGTCACTTCCTAAATTTAAGTCATCCCTTAGAGTATGTAAGTAGTGTTGTCTAGTTGCATGTTTGAAATATTGTTTTCTTTTGCTGTTACTCCTATTGTTGTACCTACGCTTCCTTAAATTTTAATATGTCTCTGTAACTTGTGGCAACTTTGCTGGTTTATGTTAAATTCATGTTCTTCCTTATCTTTAAGTTATATTGTACCGTTTGTGCCCAAATAAAACATTAAAACATTAAAACATAAAGTTTTGTGCGGGATTGTGTATCTTGTATATACTAAATCAATGACAAAAACACTTGTTTTTTGTTTATTATTTTGATACTATCTTTAATGATTCCCATGAAACAATTAAGTCTAATTGAGTTGATAAATATCAAACTCCAATATGTCCTTGAATTTTGGTATACGAATTTAAAACTTCATTCGTTCGCATTAAGTTTGAAATTCGTATACCAAATTTCAAGGACGTACTCGTATGACAGTTTGATATTTATCAACTCAATTAGTCGTGATTGTTTTTATTTTAAATTATTTTCTATATGTGCTTTTATTAATAATATTAATCAGATTTTTAAACATTTTTAGTTTTAGCTGCATGTCAATCGCTATTGAGTAACTAGTAGTACTGTACAGTCACCAGCAATTTTATAGTATCCAACATTGAGCGCAAAAATATCTGACACGTCTTTAGTAGTAGAGGTATAAGAGCGTGTTAGATATTTTTGCGTCCAATAGTATAGATAAAATAAATACATTAACAAAATAAATATCCAAGATAAGACAAGACAACAAATAATTGTAAGTTACCTTGACAACTCCTCCTGTATCGGTGCGGAAGTTAAAGTCCCCGAAGATGAAATAAGGAGCGGCGTTCACATCCGAGTGCAGGTGGCGAAGAGTATGCTTCAGCGCGCGACGTCGGCTGCGGCAGTACACCTGAAAATAAATAAAAAATACTGGTATATGAGTTTTTTTCGCATACTAAAACCGCAATGGTAGAATACCGCCTATAGCGTTACTGAAGCGTGAAAACAGTTCTATAATAAGCGTTGCCATGGCAATAACAGTTCTTTAATAATTATTATAGCATTGTTGTAACCATAAACAATGTTAGTGATGGTGTTTCATGATCAACTTTCTACAATAATTTCAGCGTTAAAAATATTGTTTTTTTAATGTATTACCATAGCTTGAAAAGAAATATTATAAGAAAATATCATTAAAATTAATTGGCTCGCCTGTTTTGCAATATAGCGATTCGGCCGCACTAGAAATGGCGTTTGGTTAGTAAAATTGACATTTATTTCTTGTACTTTATTGTTCGAAGAATTATAGAAAATGTGTCATAATATCTAAAATGTTAAATTATTAAAAAAATTGCTTTATATTTAATAATCATAAATAATATATTATGCAACCGTCACATAATAAAAGTACATGTGATAAAAGTGCCGAAGCTAGGATACGAGGCGTAGATGAAGCAACCTAAAGGTCAGTTTGTGATAATACGCAAGTGGATGAACGAATCGCAAGGTTTTATGCTTCGAAATGAACATAATATTTTTATTCCACTTAGAGATAAAATAACTTCACATACATTAAACATTTACGCGTTCGCACCACGTCGACTCGACGTGAAATTTCCTTAGAGCACAAGAGCTGAGCTGCCTTTAAAGTAAAAAGACAGTATGTGCACATGGACCTCATACTATTATACTGCCTTTTTCTTTTAGACCGCAGTGTCACAGCCAGTAACGATATTCTCGCTCGTATTATCCGTACTATGTCATCTCAATGGAAACCTAAATAGACTATACGTACGGAGGGGAAGGGCTGCAGCGCCAGCAGGTTTGAAGCGTCATGGAACAGGTGGATGTTGACGAACTCCACGGCCGTGCCGCGGATGTACCAGCGCGTGCGCAGAAAGCCCTTGCGCGACCACTTGCACTGTCAAACAGATTATGTAGCTTTTTTCTCATAACAGCCCAAAAAAAAACCTCGTCTTCATCAGAACATGAATCATTATCGTCCAAAAGAAAAATAATTGACTTACCTCAGGAAAGAAATGCTGAGGGAACTTGGCCTTCTCTTTAGTGGGGGCCTTCTCGATGTTTCCACTGTGCACCTCTTTCCCCTGCACGTCCACGTAGGCCTTCAGCTCGAAGTCCCAGATCTTCAGGTCCGTGAGGGAGGAGTGGGCGAAGTACATGTTTCCAAGAGCCTGTGGACGAAGATAGTAAGTGAATAGACAAACGTCCATCTATATCTATACTAATATTATTAAGCTGAAGAGTTTGTTTGTTTGAACGCGCAAATCTCAGGATCTACTGGTCCGATTTGAAAAATTCTTTCAGTGTTAGATAGCCCATTTATCGAGGAAGGCTATAGGCTATTTATCATGCTCACGTAGAACAAAGCGAAGCGAGGGCGGTTCACTAGTTAGATATAAATGTCAGGGATACAGTCTGTCGCTGTTTTATTTAGTGAAAACGCTATACGCGCAGTTATCTTAGTTGGTAGTAACCCTGTCTAGTAAGATAACGGTCCCGTGTTCGATTCCCAGTATCGGAAAATATATGTGTAATGATCGCCAGTATTTGTATGTAAGTGTATATGTGTAATCTATATAAGTATATTGTTATCTAGTAGTCAATATCATAAATATATACACCGTAGCAAGACAGCAAAAATATCTACACAGCCTATGCCATTAATAATAAGGTCTATGTAGGTATAGAAATACTTGCTGCGATGGCCGTAGAGACATTAGTTTTTTGACTGTACCTATATAGTATAAGCTTAGAGCTTAGTTTAAGACTAGATTAAGCTGTGTGAGATCCTTTAATGGGGCCTAATGGGGTTTAATGGGGCCTTTATGCATCCCACATGCTAGTAGCATTACATTGACGAGATGGTTTTCATGTACTACACATGTACATGTAGACAAGATGCACTACGCTAGCTAGCGTTTGTCTGGGCCCTCCGGGCCGGGCGCTATTGCAGTCGACAATTTTTATGAATGTGTTTTTTTGTATCTTAATCAAGGCATTTAAAGATAATACATAAGTACTTTCAACATCTAAACAACTACCTATCTATAACCTGCTCTTAAAACGATGACGCACACAACACCCTTTAAAGGGCACTTAACGTTATAATTAGTATTGCAATCACGAAATTACCATTTTTTCCAACGTTATTGTTTGATTACGGCGGTTTTGCGGTTGCACTGACGTCATAACATGATAGTTACAATTATAACTACTTCAGTAATAAACAAGTTGTTGACGGAACAAGTGTAGGGTCTGTTTAATCTATTTTTCTCAAACAAGCTCGGAAATAACGGTTTTCCGATTGAAACACAAGGACGGAAAGTGCCTCATTTTACTCCTAGGAGTAATAAAACCATATGAAAACACTTTCCGTCCATGTCCATATTGTTTATTAAAAGTGCTCTCTATTGCATACAACATCGAAAGAAACGTGAAAAAAATCCCGCACATCCAACTTGTGGGTGCAGTGTGGGCCGGCGGCGGCGCGTTGTGCGTGAAACAACCTTAACTATACGCGTAGTTTTCAAACAAACATTCTCTCCGAATTTGTCATAGGTTTTTAAAAATACTTATAATTATGTATTTGTTTCATTTCCTCGCATTATTTGAGAAAAGCATTATATTTGCCTCGGCGGAAACGAGGATTTCCTGACTCGTATTTTACTAACCACCTCGTCAGGAAATCCCTTACTTTCCGCGCCTAGGCAATAATGTACTATTACATTACACGTCTACTAGACATCCAAGAGGAGACCACTACTGCTTAGAAGGTAGAAAGTAGGGATCGGCCCGCTATCCCATTCGAGGGGTTTCGAATGGATTTTTATGAGTATTTATTTAGAAAAGCCGTATCGCTTGAAAACCATTCGATTTGCTTTTTTAAGCGCTATTTATAAGGGTTACCTTTATATTTGGTTATGCAATAAGAGAGGGATATCAATTTACTGCTAACGATCTGAGCTTTAGCTCTGTAGGTTTACTAAAGTACAGTTTGCTAAATGCGTCAGTTTAGGCAAAGAAACATTTTGATGTCAGTCAATCCCATCTCTATTGAATTTCATAAGAATCTGAAAGATAGGGGGAAGGGATAAAAAAAACCATTTGTAGCGTATTGTCGTGTTGTTATAGGACGGAAGTGGTCTAACGCATTCAAGGCCTGCAATTTAAGCCGACAGCTTAGTGCTGAGTACCTATATTGTTATGCTTTGACCTTTTTACTCATACTACCAGGTACTTACTTAATTACTTTAAGTTAATGGTCATTGTCATTGCACATTATGACGTTGAAAAGTGAGAAATGAAAACTTGGGAAATGATACATTTTCCCAAAAATACTTAGGCCAAACGGCTAGTGTGCGGTTACTAAACCCCTTAAAAATCCGTAATGTAACCAATAACCAATAACATTTAGAATATTAGAACTCACTGTAAATTTCTCTGGTGAACTAAAGTCCTCGTCCAGAAATATCCTGATCTTGTCATACAGCCGCAACTCTGGACAGTCACACAGCCTCTGGACGAAGTCCTGAACGTACTGCATGGATTTCTCGTACGCCTTGCCCCCGACCTCCTGAAGATGCAGCGCTATGAACTTGGGATCCATCCGGGACACTGCTTGGAGGAACTCTGAAGTCCATATCGGCAGCATAACGGATGGCTGGAAAGATGAAATGTGTAGATTAGACGATGAGTGAACACAGTGCGATGGATCAACAAAAGTTGCCAACCGAAAACCAGTTCTTCGGTCCCCCTGTCCACAGCATTATGCTGAGTTTGAATCTTTTTGACACCACAACTCTTGCATTCCGTGTATGTTTCTTAGGCGGACTTGCGCGGACCAGAGTTAGCCTTAACCCAGAGTTAAGCGTCTACTTTTGTCCGTGGTTTGCCGCCTAACCTCGGGTTAACTCTGGTCCACCTAAGGCCCACTTGCGCGGACCAGAGTTAGCCCTTAACCCAGAGTTAAGCGTCTACTTTTGTACGTGGTTTGCCGCCTAACCTCGGGTTAAGACGCTAACTCTGGTCCACGCAAGTGGGCGTAAGTGGGCCTAGGGACACTTGCACGAAAAGTTTAACCCTGGGTTAAAACACTAGCTCAAGTTAAAATGTCAGTTTTCGTTTGAATCTGACGTTTACTAACCCGAATTAGTGTCTCGTGTAGTGCAAGTCCGTCTTACTGCGTTGTTTATTAAATTTTTTTGGTGTCAAATAAATTTATATTCTATACTATTCTATGAGGTTTGACCAGTGATCCCCAAAGCGGTCTGTATCGACCCCCAGGGGTCGACAACGACCTGCAAGGGGCGCATGTGAGCGGAAAGAATAAATGAGAGTCATGACTTTAATTTGGCTTTCCATTAATGCAATAATCTATAAAGGGTGGAAAGTTAAGATGGGGCAGTAAGGGCAGCTACTAGATCCCTTGCTGCCACGCGAAAATGCTCTTAGGAGACCTTTACTAACTTTTTAATTGATGACAATTGACATTCACAGATTTTTGATTAAATGTAGGCAGCGAGAAAATCGACAGATTTGAGTTTTTTTTTAATGCCAAGGATTAAAATACTCTTTGAGACCAACTAAGGTTAGAGTACTAGAACACCCACAAATCAAAGAAAACTTTTTCCAAGTCATATAAATGTGAAAGTATGGTTGTATGTAGCAGATTACAAGCTGACAAAGGCCTGGCAAGTTCCAGGTCGTCAAAGGCACAAAGAATACCCGTACATATATGTACAATCAAGCCTCTTTCCGGTAGAGATAGACAGAGACCACTTCCTTTCACTAGCCACCTTCCAGACAATCTTCCCTCGCTTCCTCCAGACTCATTTCATGACTCCTATATAGCTCTATTCTCATGCTGGCTGAAAATTAGCAGATTTCAAGAGCTTATAACGGTCATTATACGGCCTCAAGCCGGTCGAAACTTGTTTATTCACAGTTGTCTGTAAGATATGACTATCTTTCACCGTCGCAATCGTTTAGGGGATTAATATCACCTTCTAAATTGGAATACACCTAACAAATCTTTTTTTTTGAATTTTACATTGCAATTACTTTATTTATTTTCTAGGCTAGGCAACCTTCATCTTGGACTAGCGCGATGACTAGCGGTACCTATACATCATAAATCTGTACATTTAAGTAACTTTGACACGCTTGCAAAGTGCGGATTCATGTATTGAACTCCCTATACCATAGATCAATAAAACTTATTTAATGGTACATGCAGTATACAATGCAGGGTATACAGCGCAATGTATCTTAAGCAGCGATATTAACGCTTCAATGTACTGCAACCGGTTTCAACAGCATGTTGTTATTGTAGGCATGTATCGTTTTTATTATTTACTAAGTAGGTAATCATATTAAGGAAATCGTAAAAAGTTTCCTTGTACACAACTCTGTATTTTGACATTCTTGACTCATTTTATCCCGTCAAACAGTATTGAAAAAAAACGCGTAAAAATCGCGTAGAATTTCAAATCGTTCAGAGCTCTGTCCCATCCCATCCATCTAATGAACCCTGACGAACGCGGTGCAGGATAAATGCCTTGTTTAGACAAAATAGTATGCAATGAGGAAATTATTGATAAACGATTTTTTTTTTTAATACGGAACTAGCTTCTGGCCATGACTTCGTCCGTGTAGAATTAGGTTATCGTTATTCCCTCGGCAACTTTTGAAATATCCGGGATAAAAAGTAGCCTATGTATTAATTCAGCAAGTAATCAATAAGCTTTTAATAAGAGCTTATGACAGCGAGTGAGAGGCAAGGCCCGAAGCACCTTATATCCTCGTAAGGCCCAACGTCCTAAGTTTAGAAAAAAATTCAAAGTGACTTTTGACTTTAGTTGACCGACACAAGATTCTTTTTCGAACTAACGAAATTTGACGTGGGCCTTACGAGGCTAAGAAAATTTGTTATCATCATCATTGTATCAGCCGGAAGACGTCCACTGCTCGGGCCGCTTAGGGCTTCCCCGCAAGGATCTCCTCGTCTATACTCAGTACTCACTAAGTTCAAGAAAAACTCACTAAGTTATTAGTAAGTTACATGTACTTAGTGAGTTTTTCCTCTATACATCTCCTGATCTCTACAACGGTTGGTTTTGAGCTACTCGCACCCATAGGTTTTCCACGATCTGGACCAGATGGTCGGTCCATCTTGTGGAATCTCTTTCGCAAGTCCAAGATAGCAACCAGCAATAAGAGTCCGAGATTTGATCGATTCTGGACGTCAAGCCGAATCAGGCCACAAAGTGACCATTAACTATACATCTTCTTTATGTCATGGACAAGGCAAACGAGCACTCAAGCCACCTGATGGTAAATAGAATCTGTGAACCATAGACATTTGCATTCTTAAGACCGTTCATTCTTTAGATTCTTTAAGACCGCAAATGCTGCCAACTCTTGAGGAACTAAGATGGAACCCACCAATCTGCTGCTTGGGGGTGGGATAAGATGGTGGTAGCGATCCAGATGGACCTTGCACAAGTTCTACCATTATTGACAGTATAAACTCATAGTAAAAGGGTGCATTATATCAGTTGTGCGGTACAAATTATAACCTAGATGACAGTAGTGCCTTTCGCATTAATATTAAATCATTTCCCGCGACCTCGTTCGATAATCGATTTCAAGGACGCAGCGAGCAGTTCTTGGTTCTATCCATACAATCTATACTTATGGAAGTTCTATCTATACTATCCATCTATGTACATAGTTACACTAATATTATAAAGTCGAAAGTTTGTGTGTGTGAGTGTGTTTGTTACTCCTTCACGCTGCAACGGCTGGACGGATTTGGATGAAATTTGGAATGGAGATAGCTTACACACTGGATTAACCCATAGGCTTTTTATCCCGGAAAATTTAAAAGTTCCAGTGGGAATAACGATAATCGAAATCTACGCGGACGAAGTCGCGGGCAGAAGCTAGTATAAAATAAAGTTGCTTCCCGCCGTCAGCGTCAGTTTTCACACTTCGCAACGGTTGTCATCATCAGTTAGATAATTTTTCGTGGAAGGTTTTATATAATAAATTTCGGTTTATGTACGGGTGTTACAGAAAAGTAACATACAGCGAAGCGAGGCGAGGGTGGGTCGCTTGTACTCGATGTATTATGATTCGATTGATTACGATGTATTTGTGACTCTTTCACAGATCCGGAAAGGATAATTACTTATTATTTCTAAATATGGATAGTTTTCGAGGAAACACCGATAAACTCATAGTTACGTCTTCTTATTCACACACGTCTTTCCCAACATATATTTTTCATCGGTACCTAGGTTGATAGGTACTCGAAAACCCTGTGACTGACGAACACACAACTGCATCGATTTTCGTTAAAAAAAAAACGGTTGGATACTCGTTATAAAAAGATAACAGCCCGAGTTTCACACGACCAGGATTTTATTTCAATTATTTTTTATCGCGTACACGCATGTTGTTTTCCGCAGGACCAAAGATAATACCATTTTAGCCACTGCTATCAGTATTAGGTACCACTTGCAATCATTATTATGGGGTATACAAATATACATTATGTACTCTTTCATACTCAAGGTTACTTACAGCAAAAAAATAAAACTATATTGGTCGAACAATTCCGACTGAGGGGTAAATGCGTATTCGAGAGATAGAAACATACATGAGGCAATACACCATCTCGGCAATCCCAACAACATTCTGAATTCAAAAAGTACTTACTACCTTAAAAAAAAAACCCGCTTTGAAAAGCGAACTGCATTTTTTGATACTGTCGTAAAATTATAGAGCAAGCCACTCCCACAAGCGAGACAAATCTAACAACACCCCATAATGTTGAAATCCATTTATTGACTGCAGAGCGTGCCAAAGAAACGGACATACCTACCGTATCTACATTGTCTAAAATGAAGTTATTAGGACATAAGTATATACCTATGTTACATATGTCACAGTTAGAGCGTCTCTTCGAGTTTACCCTGAAACATCGACAGAAGTTTCATACAACTTAATTGTTCCATTACAACAATAGAAAAACAATAGTGACGTTGACGAGGGTTCATTCCACCACATCAATGGCTCTATCGCGGCAGCCTTGAGTTTGTGACGTGTATGTAAGCATACGTAAATGGCTGACAATCTCAACCGATGTCAATCTCACAAGCCACTGTAACTTGGCCTTAATTGCAAATCATACAGCCAAAACATCATAATCGTGAAGTTATACTTTTTTAGGGTTCCGTAGTCAAACTAGGAACCCTTATAGTTTCGCCATGTCCGTCCGTCCGTCCGTCCGTCCGTCCCCAGTCTAGCTCAGAGACTCATAGTACTAGAAAGCTGTAATTTGGCATGAATATACATATTAGTCACGCCAACAAAGTGGTAAAATAAAATTTTGAAAAATATTTTTTTTTAATGCACCTCCCCTACACGTGACGTGGGGATGCCTTTTTTTTTTCTTGCCTACCCCATAGTGTGGGGTGTCGTTGGATAGGACTTTCAAAAATATTGCGGGTTTATGAAAACAATTTTTCGATTAAGGGATCCGTTTATGAAATATTAAGCTTTAAAGCGCTATTTTTTGTTAGAGTCAAGTGTCGTCGTCCCCCCCCCCCCCCTACAGCCAAAACTACAAATACTAAAAATCTGTAAAATATCTTCAACGAAAGCGCATATAACGAATTTTCAAGGAAAACTATCACGGCTAAGTAGACATGATTAGTTCCTGAGATACAGGCGACTAAAGTGTTTATACTCGTACCTATCAAAATCGCCTATGATAACTTTGATAGAAAAATTGTTAACGGGGGGGGGGCCTGCACGCGCGGGGGGAGTCGAACTGTCCATGTAACAAATCGAGCGACAGCCGCGCTCATAAGCGCGAGCGCCTAGATGCTGTTCGGGCGTGCCCCGAAATGCTACCTACAAGTTTGCGATTTGCGATCTGAAAGTTTACAAATAATCGATTAAGTCAGAGAAAAGAAGTATTTATTTATTATAATAAAGTAAAATAATATTATTTAATAATAATTATAATCGATTAAGTAGATTATTGATTTGAGTCGAGTATCGTTTGGAAAACTTAAATTCTATTTACTGGCCCTTGTTTTTTTTTCAATTTCTATTAATTACTTTATAAAAGATTAAACTTTTATTGTAATTTAAAGTCGGTTTGAAGCAGTTTAGATACCTAACTACCTACATAGGTAGGTATACTGAACTCACACTTAAAAGCTTGGCTCTTGTTTGAGATTAATATACGAATTTATAAGAAAAAGAATCATTACTTAGTAGACTTAATTAGTTCCTGAGATACAGGCGACTAACGGGTTTATACCTACTAAAAATCATCTAAGACAGCGCCAAATAACTTTAAATAGAAAATTGGTTCATACATGTTGATTTTTGAGATAGTTTTTTGTGTTTGTCGTTACGGCTTCGGAACCCTACACTGAGCATGGTCCGACATGCTCTTGCCCGGTTTTTTTTTATGGTATGGAGAAGGCGAACACACAGGCCAACACAGGCCATCTGAGGCCTGTTTTATAAAGCTACAGGTTACTCGTACAAGGTTCCATTTGACACAACCTCGACCAATGACGACCAGCTTTTTGAGCAGTGTTGCCAGTTTAGTTAGACCTGTAAAAATGTAGCTTGTAGCTTTATTATAGAGAAATATATACTCAAATAACCTAGAAAACATCCATGACTCAAGAACAAATCGCGCATTGAATGCAAAACGGACACAATCCAAAATAATTTATTCTTGCATTAAAAATCTTATACCTACGAATAGATTCTAATTTTAAAATGCAACACTGACTCATTTTGGAATGTGTGCCTTTTGTATTCAATGAACGAAATATTCGCGCTCATTACAGAAATGAACCCAGGACCGCTAGCTTCGTATCCAGGGTCACTACAAACTAGACCAGCGCATCGTCATTATTTTTTGTTTTAATTACATTGCCGGTTTATAAAGGAGACTATCTGGCCCAATTAGGTATACTCATCGACATATTGCATAACCGGGCCCTAATATGGCTGCGTTTATCGGGTGACAAAGTTTAGATAAGGCATCCGTCACCTTCAAACACTTAAATGAGTACGAGAGTGACGGATGCTTTGTCTACATTTGACACGCGATTTAGACGCAGCCATACTAGACCCGCTGCCTGCCTATAGTCTATACTTTTAGGTATTTAAAAAAATGTAAACATTCCAAATCACGTGACTTTGTTAAACAACCAATCAAAACTGTTTTATCGAACTTTGACGTACGACGACTTTGACGGCAGCCAATAGAAGCAGAACACTGTCTAATTCTATTGGCTGATGAACTATATCACGTGGTTGTTTTGGTTACATTTTTTAAATGCCTAAAAGTATAGACTATAGAGGTATACCTAAGAGGAAATGGCGGGATAATCTGGACGTGTTAGTGTCTGATTGGTGGGAGCATGGGATAAGTGGGGAGACAGAGGGGAGGCGTTTGCCCTGCAGTAGGACACGAGCATAGGCTAAGTAAAATAAAATAAAAAATACATCGCACAAATAACCTGTTCGCTGTGAACTAAGTACGTCAACATAACACCGATTTAGTCATTAATGTCATTATCATTGTTATCATTGCAAGAAAGCGAAGAATGACGTGTTAACTCTTCGATAATGTATTAATGACTTCTTCCATTCATTATGTTTGAATGGCATGATGCGCAAGTGGATAATGACCGTGTAAAAAGATAAAGGGGCAAAAAATACTCGACGGCGCTAAATATAGACAACTAGCGACCCGCTTTGCTTCGGTTTCTATAACAGAACTTATTATAGATATCAATACCTTCCGTGATTTTATTACAAGCTTTTATTTAACTTGCAATGTATGTTTGTAAGGGTCAAATCTTGCAAGTTTCTTCCATTTCCCGGTTTCCGATGAAGCTAAAAATTTGCATACGCTTTTAGTTCTGATGACAATACAATAATATAGTACCATCGAGCTGGTCTGATGATAGAGACTGAGGGTGGCCATAGGAACTCCTAAATTACACATGATAAACCCGTTCGTGTTAGGGCTTGTTAGAATTGTCTTGACGAGTACCTACAGTCAGCAATAAAAGCTTGTCCCAAAAATTGAATTTTTGACAGAAACTTATTTTTCTACAAACTGCGTCGTCGCCGCTGCGTTGTTCTAAACATAAATTAGCACGGCATGCCACACGATGCGTTAAAATACGTGCGTCGCTCTATGTTTACGATGACGCGACCCAACGCACTGGCAACAGTGGCAACGCTCGTGTGGCATCGCTGTAACTAAATGGTGAAAATACGTTACGTGGTTTAACGCATTCACTGCCACCCTCTTTTCCTGGATATTCAACAGGTGCCGCACTTTGCTGTGTGCCCCAAACGCATATTATTATGTGAGTACAACAGACTATTACCTATAGTGCCTCCGACGCAAATATCAGTTCATACTAATTTGACATTGGTTTGTTCGCATTGGAACTAGGTAATTTTTCTAACAAAATGAATAAAAAATGGTAATTAATATTTTATATTCTTTAATTACGTTGAACCTTTAATATTAATTCTAATTGTGCTTCATATACAAATAAAACTGAACTAAATCGGAAACAACCTAAATCGACTAACAAAACACCATTGAAATTGGGATAATTACACAAAAAAAAAACAATATATAAGTATTCCAATATTCTACGATAACTGAATTTAAAAATTCTAACTTATTTATTTTTATTTGTACAAAATAATTCATTGGTAGATAACTGACAGTATAACGTGCTGTATTATAATTTGGGGCATTACATATCTTGTGATGAAAATATTAGACATAAGTAGAACATTTCAACATTAGTGACTCATATACGCGTCGAAGGCACAGGGTGAAAGTCACTAAATATTATGAACGCGTCTGTGCGTCAGGGCAAAAGTCACGGTGACGCATATATGCGTCGGTGGCAGTGAATGCGTTAAGAGAACCATTTACTTCATAGCGACCGGCAATCTTCGTATTTCTATGACAATTGACAAAATATCAATTGCTATTGCAAGCGTGATAGCGATTGCCAGCCGAAAGCTCGTTACCTTCTGCGTGCCATAGAAAATTTTACTCCATACGCTCCGTAGTAGGCAGGAAACACACACAATAACAACGCTTTTCCGTGTTTTGCCTGGAATGTTGTTTATTTTTATAATGCAGTGTTTTTAAATCTAACGTTAATATTAATCACTATTCGGGGCAGTATATTTTTTTACTTAGACAGCAAATATTTCGTTCGTGGGCCGATAGTTACACACTGCATTTATACTTACCCCCTTACTAATAAACGTTGAGTAACGGTGGTATAGCTATACAATGTTTTGTCCTTATCTGTCATTGTTACATTTGAATTTGACAGATAAGGACAAAACATTGTATAGCTATACCACCGCTACTCAACGTTTATTAGTAAGAGGGTTAACTAGTAACTGCCCGCGACTCCGTCCACGTAGAAATTGTTTATCGCTTCTCGCGGATAAAGTCCTCTATGTCCTTCTTGGGGGTTTAAGCTATGTCCCTACCAACATTACATCGAAATCGGTTCAACGGTTACGCCGTGAAAGCGACAGACAGAAACGAGGTATTTTCATTTTTATATTAAGCATGGATCGATGAATTACAGTAAAAACCGAGTCTTTATCACTATCATCACTACATAGTATAAAACAAAGTCGCTTCCCGCTGTCTGTCCCTATGTATGCTTAGATCTTTAAAACTACGCAACGTATTTTGATGCGGTTTTTTTTAGTAGATAGAGTGATTCAAGAGGAAGGTTTTTATGTATATAATAAATTTTCTTTTATGTACGTGTGTTATAGAAAACTCAAATAAACCGAAGCGAAGCGAGGGCGGGTCGCTAGTAGGCTATAAATGCTAATTAAATTAGTTGCTACCTTTAAAAACAATTTCAAGCATTATTAAGGACGCACGCACGCACAAGCGTGTGATGGAGTGTTACGTACTATCAAACCTCCATAATCTCTTCCCTAGTGGCTCCAAGAAGCTGTAGTCACAGCGGCCACACTCCGGTAAACCATGTCTGTGGGCTAAACCTTGGGAAGGGGGCTACATCTACGAACAATTTTTTTTTTTTTGCGGGTGGTAGGACCTTGTGCAGGGTCCGTTCGGATCGCTACCACCATCTTATCCATTAACCTACCGCCAAACAGCAGTGTTCGCATTGTTGTGTTCCGGTTTGGGGATAAGACAGCCGGTGAAATGACTAGCATAGAGGCATTCCATCTTAGCCTCAGGGTTGGCAACGCATTTGCAGTCTTAGGATTGCATTGCAGTCTTGTGATTGCGAATGTCTATGGGTCACAGTTTCCACTTACCATCAGGTGGCCTGTGTGCTCGTTTGTCTACTAGATGCCATAAAAAAAAAAAAAAAAAAAAAACTGTAGAGTAGCTATCGGTCGGTCCCCGATCTAAAACTGCATCAACATGGCACACGCATTTAGCACAGGTTCCTACTGAGGTGAAGCCAGGGACCGGAAAACCCGTTCCTTTGCTTAAGCCGTTCGAACGGCTTACCCGTTCATACGGTAAGCCAATCGTTTCGGTAACCTCTTCACCGGCTTACCCAACGATGAGATAGCCCTATCAAGCCAGGTTACCCTAACCGTATCCCTTTGGTAACCGCTTACCGAATGTTGTTGGATTTGGTATTAAGCGCTTACCGTTCGGGTTAGGGTAACCCCTTCGCCACCTTCCCGCGCGTGCCGCTATTTTTTAGGTACTTATATTTGATGCCACGTCGTATTCATAATACCGATGAGCTGCGTCACTTTTTTGTTTAGGCATAATAAAGCCGGGAGTAGGTATGTACAGTCGCCATCAGATATATCGGAGCGGCCGAGGTACTCAAATATTTCTGAGCAGCAATAAATTTCAATAAATTCTTTACGGTAAATAAGGTCAATAAGATCTGAACATCCAATTCGCCACAAATATATGAGCAGTGGTTTTTCAATTAAATCTGAACACACGAGACAATAATATCTGAAAGCACAACTCGTCAAAGTTATCTGCACAGACAGGGTGATCATAAATATCTGAACATTTAAGGAAAATATACCTTAAAGCACTAGGCATACAGTTTAAATGTAATCGTACAGATGTAATGAATTTTCCTTTTACAAAATAAGTAGGTAGGTATACAAAATATAAATCTGCGAAAAGCAACTTCACGGTCTTCACAAGAGACACATTTGAATAAAATATTTGGCAATTCACAAAAACGGTAGCATAACTGTCATTGCATATAATTCACAGCGTGTATTATCAAATGCAAATATATAATATTGAAGCTGCTTAGCTGCCAATAGGTACGAATGCTTTGCAATATTTCATCCACTATTGTGTCAGTCCCCATGGCCTAGCGGTTTAGTAATTAGAAATCATAATTTATATATTATACCGTTGCATCAGGGTTCAAATCCTCAATTGTGCTTATTTTTTGTATTTTATTAAGAATTCATGTTCATTTTTTTTTTTTAAATGAAACCTGTAAACAAGCTTAACATCAATATTTATAGTAACTCGTTACTTAGTTTTCAAAACTACAAAAAAAAACAAAACATAGTGAGTTCAAGCCTCCGTACCGCTCAATTTTCTTGATGATTCCAAATAGAAAAAAAATACAAAAAGATGGTCTTTGATTTTGTATAAACGGCCATACAGAGTCCGGGCGACACATGGATACCGCACGATTCGCACAGTACGAGTAAGATAAGGACGCCATTAGTATCACGATGACGTCACGCTCTATCTCAGGCCAGGCAGTGTATACACCCTACATCCAGCAGAAAACTCTTTTTAGTTTTGACATTGATAAAACCGAATGGTGGTTGTGTAGAAAATGTATTCCAGCGTAGTACGTTAAAGAATTTTAAACTGTATGCTAAGTGATTTAAGGTATATTTTCCCTAAATGTTCAGATATTTATGATCACCCTGTCTGTGCAGATAACTTTGACGAGTTGTGCTTTGAGATATTATTGTCTCGTTGTGTGTTCAGATTTAATTGAAAAACCACTGCTCATATATTTGTGGCGAATTGGATGTTCAGATCTTATTGACCTTATTTACCGTAAAGAATTTATTGAAATTTATTGCTGCTCAGAAATATTTGAGTACCTCGGCCGCTCCGATATATCTGATGGCGACTGTACACTTACTACTTTTTTTAAATAACAATAACAGTTAATATCTTTACTTGATTAATTACAGTCTCTTATTACCAAAACGACACACCAAATCTTAGCTCATCAAATTAACTTTCACTTACTAATATAACTACGGAGATGCGCAACGTTGGCAAATCACTAAGAAAGTGACGAGTAATATGCGTGCAATAAACAAATAAATAGGCAAACAAGTGACAAAAGGTAGTTTACGCCAAAAATTGATCACAAGGACCCAACATTTTTGCAAAAATATGCTTAAAGATCAAGGACCAAGGCTGCGACGGCGGCAATTCATAAAGCTTTGACAAATGCCGCCACGAGCGGCTCGTGCCACAGGCCACTGCACTCACCTTTGATTGAAGCGCGCGCGCCGCCCGAGTTTTGGTTTCTATAGGTTTCTATAAACGGTCCAAAAATATGTCGTACGTAGTTCGTCTAAGAACTAAAATTGCTTGAAGGTATTTTAAGCGGTAACCCATTCGGAGGTTTTGATACTGGTAAGCGGTAAGCGAAATTAACTCAATCGAATGGATTATCCGTTTAATGTGTAACCCGATGAAGCGCTTACCGAAATGTGCGGGTTTATAAAAATCAGCGCTATAAAAACCCTTTAAAAACCCCGGGTTAGGGTAAGCGGGTCCGGTCCCTGGGTGAAGCAGAACTGCATCAGTAAACTTATGCGCGGGGTGCTGCCACCGACGTATCCCAACCAGGAGGCCTAATATGGCAGCGTTTATCGCATGTCAAAATGTGGATAAAACAACCGTCACTTTTAGACACGTATATAAGTAAGAGAGTGACGGATGCTTTATCCACATTTTGTCACGCGATAAACGCAACCATACTAGACCTACGGGCCTAGTATGGTTGCCTCTATATCGCGTGTCAAGTGTGGATAAAGCATCCGTCACTTTTTGACACGTGTACTTATTTACGTGTCAGACGGTGACGGATGCCTTATCCAAAATTTGTCACGCGATAAACGCAGCCATATTAGGCCCAGGACAAAGTTGGTTATACCCGGGACCGCACCGACCGGAGCGAACCACTTGCTGTGTCCTGCTACGCCCAGCCGCAGCTGTACAGTACCCCAACGAAAATGTTAAGAACGTTAGTGCTTTGTCATAGTAAACTTCAAACGGAACATCAACTGACACATATGACAATTACAATGACATTCACAATGACCAGGTTCTAAGTATGCTCAACATTTTTATTGGGTGACTGTACGTGTCCCGATTGCATTACTCTACGGAGACGAAAGAGCTCGTAGAGTATGTACGAGTTAAGACCGGAGTTACCCAGAGGGTTGAGTGGTAGGGAGCCCCCCACATTACTTTTGAGTCCGGAGTAAGGAGGAATTCCGGCAGATTAAATAATTCGGCTTGCCAAACCTCGACAAATTCAAACGTCTGGATAGAACGTTTGCCTTGGCTTGTGCAGACTTGCAAGCGTTCGAACCGATCCGACATAGTGTCGGTTTTTGATGCACAAATCAAAGGAACTTGCTGCCATCGTTTGCGGTTTGTATACACGTTTGTGTACTAATTGTTAATATTGCTTGCGGACTCGAGGCGTATAAACGTCTTATGTACCACGCTACTGAGTATCTTAAAAAAATGAGTACCTGGTCTATCGAAGAAACTTTACGCTTTCTCGAGTGCTACCACGCAGAACACGTCATTTAGAACCCGAAAAATGAGGTCTATAGGTACCTAAAGACAAAATCTTGACGTCCATGAGGTTTGCTTCTTCAAAACACGCTGAAACATTCGCAAGCGCATGGACACTGCGGTTTGGATCAGATACGTTTGTAGTTTGTGGCGATGGGTTTGGAGCAGGGACCGGCCCGCTATCCCATTCAAGAGGTTTCAAATAGGTTTTTATAAGGAAGCCGTATCGCTTGAAAGCCGTTCGATTTGCTTATTAAAACTCTATCTATAAGGGTTACCCTTACGAAATCCGTTTCGTGTACGTCTTGCTCGATTTTGCTTTTCTAGCGCTATATTTTGAGTGATACCAATATCCCTTTAACTTAAAAAAAGCCGTTCGATTGGCTTTTTAAGCGCTATTTTGAAGGTTACCCTTATATTTGGTTATGCAATAAGAGGGATATCAATTTACTGCTGCTCTTTAGGTTTCCCTTATGTGATGGCTAGTTTAACAAACAATTAACTGCCGCACTCAGAGACGCATTAAGAGACGCAAGCATTAAGTTTAATTGAAACTTAATGCTTGATTAAAGTTGCTGCTGTCACTTTCTTTACTATAGCAATAGAATAAGACACCACGTCACTAAACAAGCATTAAATTTAATTGACGTCTCTGAATGCGGCAGTAAGTCGTATATGTCTTCCAAAGGGGTTATTCTTTTAGTGGGTTGTACTTCGAGAGGTTGGTCTTATAAACTCTTTTATCGGGGAATGGGTGGTCGGGTCCCTGGTTTGCAGTTTGCGGCAAATAGCAAGCGTGTGGATCAAGCATTATCATTACGAGTATCCAATTCCATTGTATAATGTCCAAAAGTTACATCTCTTTGCAGTCGACTGTGCCAAAACAGTACAAAGAATACAAAAGGGAGGAAGAGCAAACAAATAAAACTCATTAATTACATGTCCTTGTCAACTAGTTGCACTTGGCTAAAAATCCACAGAACAGGAAACACATTCAGGGAAACTTTATAGATCTAAAATTATTCATAGATAGGAAGGTTATTTTCATCTTCAGCATGCTAATTTAGACCTTAACTAACGCTTTGTCTATTATTCCTGTTTTCTCTGATCTTGATAACACTTCCCTATACAAACATAATGCTACGCTATTAGGTTTTATTACATTTATAAATGCTTGTTTACCTAGGTACTTAAGGCACTATAAATTCTGTGGTAAAGATGATACGAGGGTGGATTGAAAAGTTCTGAGCCTGGTAAAAAAAACTAACTGGCTCACTTTTTATAACAATTTTATTTTTCGACATAGTCTCCATGAAGGTCAATGCACTTAGTCCACCTCGCCTCCAACTTCATTATCCCATCAAAAAAAAAAGAATCTCTGAGGTCGTTAAAATATGAGTCTACTGCTTCTTGTACCTCCATATTAGTCGAAAATCTTTGTCCTCCCAAGTGTTTTTTGAGGTTTGGGAAGAGATGATAATCGGAAGGAGCTAGATCCGGCGAGTAAGGGGGATGCGGCAGCACTTCAAATCCACAATCATGTATTTGTGCCATTGGTTTCGCCGAAGTGTGAACGCGAGCGTTGTCTTGGTGAAACAATACTTTTTTCGACAGCATTCCAGGTCTCTTTATTTTAATTTCCTCTCGCAGACGACGTAAAAGAGCACAATAGTACTCTGAATTTATTGTTTTGCCCTTTTCGAGATAGTCTATCATGATAACCCCCCTGCAATCCCAGAAAACCGAGGCCATTACCTTATTAGCTGACAAAATGACCTTGGCTTTTTTGGGTGGTGGTGAACCTGGTCTTTTCCATTGCCTGGATTGTTCTTTCGATTCTGGTGCACTGTGGTGGACCCAAGTCTCGTCCATAGTTATAAAACGATTGAGAAAATCTTCGGGGTCACGTTGAAACATGTCCAAACAATCTTGGGAAATTGTAACACGTACTCGTTTGTTCTCGACTGAAAGCAGTCTAGGCACCCACCTGGCTGACACCTTAGAAAATCCAAGAACATCGGTGATGATGTTCTGTGCTCGCTCATAAGAAATACCCATTGCTTCCGCTATCTCCACAATCTTCAATCGCCTATCCTTCATTATCGCATCTAATATTTTATTGACATTTTCATCCGTAGTAGCCGTCAACGGCCGCCCACTCCTAGGCTCGTCTTGAACAGTCTCCCGGCCACGTTTGAAATCAGCTACCCATCTTTTTATGGTAGCATACGATGGAGCAGATTGCCCTAATGTTTTGTTCATATCTTCAAATATTTGTTTTGGTGTTAACCCCTTCTTTTGCAAATATTTTATGACAAAACGGTGCTCAATTTTATCCATTACTTGAAAAATCAGTGACCTTATGTAGCAGTTCCAGCATAAAATGCAAAAATGAGACAAGAAAAAAACAAAAGATAGTGCATAATGGCGACTAAATATGGCACTTTTACCTGCCAGTATTTATTTGTTTTTTTTTTAATATATACAACCTTAGGCTCAGAACTTTTCAATGCACCCTCGTAGATATAGTCTAGGTTGACTCAAATGTTTTTCATTGTAAATTTGCAACAGGTATAATGACTTTTAATGGCTATTGCGGTTTCGAATTGATTTTTAATGAGGTACTTATGTTTGCAATAGGGTATTTGACAAGAGTGAAATTAAATTGGTTTCTCATTAACAACAGATAAACATTATAAAAATACTGGGAAAACATCAATCTTTTATTTATGTTTGCTATTTTAAGATATTTCAATTCATAAAATCCAACAATACCTAAGGACGCTGTTTGATTGCGACGTCACAACATAGTAATTCCTATAAATTCCATAGTAATGGAGCGTCAAACCATAGAACGAGCATTAGAGTTGAGATTAGTTTATTAATACGACCCTAAATCTGTTGCCCTGAGGACTAAAGCCCGATTTAAATTGGTCAAGGACAGTGGCAAGTAGAGTGCCAAAAACAATGTAATGGAAAAATAAAAAGCGATTATTATTACTCGGATCCACTAGCAAGGCAACTTGACTCGCCACTGTGGGCCCAAAAATATTTGACACGCTCGTATGCCTCTAGTAATAAAGACGTGTCAGATATTTTTGTGCCCATACATACATACATTAAATCACGCCTGGTTCCCAGAGGGGTAAGCACAGACCACTTCTTTCCACTTGCTACGATCTAGACGGATTTATTTCGCTTCTTCCACATTCATACATCGAGTCATGCACGCACGTCGGTTTCGGGTGCTTAAGATTCGGCTCTTTTCTAGTAATTCTCCGATTTGATTCGAAAAAGTACGCCTAGGGCGGCTCCTTGCGAGTCTTGCGACCCTTCCACTCACTTTTCGATCTGTATTTATATCTCTTTCGTCAATCTTCTTTCATCCATCCTTTCCAAATGACCGAAGCATCGAAGCATGCCCTGTTCAATCTTAGTCACTACATCTTCTTTTATTCCATATTTCTCTCTGACTTTTTCATTCCTTACTCTATCAATCAGTTTTACACCACACATACTACGCAAACAGCGCATTTCAACTGCATTTACACGACTTTCATGCTTGTCCTGCCACAGCCAACATTCACTACCATACATCGAGTCATGCACGCACCGGCGAGGGGCCAGCTCTCCATTGTGAACAGCCAGTCAGGTTTTTTTTGAACCGCCCTGTCTGCTTACCCTCCTCTCGATATCCTTCTCACACTTACCATCTCTTGTAAACATATCTTCCCAGGTACACAAATTCACCCAATGTTGGATAATATATTATTGCTGGTGACTGTACACTGTCCATTGCCCTTGACCAATGTAAATCGGACTTAAGATGGAAAGTCTGAACGCTAGTAATTTTGCAGTTGTCTTATCCCCACGGAACACAACAATGCGAACTCTGCTGCTTGGTGGTAGGTTAAAGGAAACGTGATAGACGTAGAGATCCGAGCTAAACTTGTACAAGGTCCTACCACCTCTGACATAGTTGCTTTTGTTCACATGACAGTAAGAATTATAATATCTTATCTTTGTACGGATAGGCCCTTTCAGATACACTTCAACCATTTAGGATTTTTTGTGCAATTACCCACTTACATAGTCAATTGTTTGAATATGCAGGTTTCTTTACGATGTCATTCCTTCACTGTTAGTTAGAGCATCAGCTTATATTCATAAGAAGTCCTCATTACGGCAACCAATGCGGTTTATACTATAAAATTATCAATAAAATTATGATATAGACGTGAGATAGGTAGTTAAAAGTAGAATTCAGGCCTCGAAGATGTGTCAGATGACATGTCTAAACCCATGCCAAAGTTCTATCCACATAAAAACTGCTTTAATGAAATTTAATTAGCATGAGTCACTCAGCTAGACGTGAAAACTGCCAATTAGGGTCAATCAATAAATGGACAAATCCAATTTATTTCGAGCTTCTGTCACTAGCTTGTATACTTTAGATCCAATATGAAACAATGGGACAACTTAGTTTAAAAAAAAATACTTGACAGACCAACGATTCACTACCATCTCATTTGATGTTAAATGATGAAGAAGCTCGCTGGTTCAATAAAAGCCTATTCACTATTGATACTTTCCCTTTAAAAATAAATAAAACAAAGCCTTCCATATTTTCAGCAAAACGTTACCGCATCTTTGCTAGTATCTTATCTTATCTTACGTTTTTCGTGTGGTTCTTACGGACACACTTCGACCCCATTGGATCTTTGTGTAACTACCCCTCTTTATAATTAGCACTTAATTCACCCTCCACCCCTTCCAGAAAGCAGATAGTGGAGTGCGATGGCAGCTCCTTGAAATCATTTGGTTCAGGGTAGCCACAACCAAGGATATTCATTTTTACTCTGGCGAGGGCATCACATTCACACAATAAGGGTTTCATTGTTGCCACCTCTTCGTCCGTCTCTGCTCGTATAATGAAAGTTCATCTGATGATAGTTTACAAAACAATGATACAACAAGATGCAAGAAAAAATATGTAATTAGACTCATTGCAAATGTTATCTATTTGATGATTTGTGATTTTTTGTCCTTGTTTTACAACTGTTTCACACCAACACCGGAGGACATCAGCACGCACTACTACATGTATTGAACTTATCATGTCGTAACATTTTTTATTATCATAAAATGTAAAAAATCACCATTGATTAGGAATCATACTTTTTTACATTAAATTGATTAGCCTAAAAGAAAAAGCTAGAAATATCATGGGAAGTACAAAATCAAACAAATTACAGTACCATACTATAAAAACGAACAAAAACGTACACAACATAGTTAATAATAGAATATTCCACGGTGCGTTGCGGATTGGGCTCATGTCCGGGGTAAAAGAGCAGAGGTCACCATAGCGTTCTAGAAGGAAAAGGATAAGAAATAGAGGTGGGAGGAAGGTGGGACAAAGATGTAAATAGGAGATCAACGAGAGCTGGTAGAACAGAAAGAGATGGAGGGAGAGTAGCCCATTTTTAACTGCCTTAGCAATGAACATAGCCTAGACTACTATGTAGGTATCATTTGTGTACTGGATTAAAAGAAGTTCTTTCACTTTTTTTGTTTTAAATAAAGAAGAAAATATTCAAAATTATATGATCCGATTCTGTTTACCAGGGGTTTAAAATTTTTTTTCGCGTAAAATATGTAAACTTCTTATCAACATAGTTTGACTAAGTATGTCGTATTAAAAAAAAAAAAAAAAATGTACCAAAATTAAACAATGAAAAATGTCATGACATTTATTTAAGAACTGTCGCAAAAAGGGCGCCTCTCTCACCTCAGCGACCTTTAATCAAATTAATTACTACTAAGTAGGCGGCGGTAATGAGAATATTAAACAAAAAAAGCAATTAAACAGTAAAACTCACGTCTTCGAAGATAGATCCGACATTGGCGGTTACCAGCAACAACGGCACTTTATCCGATCCCATCTTTTTAAACTTTAACATGATCCCGAAAGCGAAATTGGGTGGAAATGATTTCCCTCACAGTAGGTACGTTAAACGCCCTATATTCTGTTTCAAGCGACGTTATTTCGTTACTACTGGGTTTTGGCGCACACACGCCCTATCACTGAACACAACTGATAACATTTTAGTGGTTACATTTATTATTTACACTCGTAAATAACGATTTTTTCGGACTACTGCAAAATCGCCTAGCCCTTTCTGACATTTGTAAATGAATGAATGGAACGAAATGAATGTCATTTTTTACACCCATTTCCGCACGAACGTAACACTACATAGTTCCGTCAAATTATATTGATCATGACTTGTTTCAGGAAATATAGCGTAATATACTCAATTTCAGCAGTATTTAAAAGAGAATTTGATTATTTAAGATGGTACAATGTCACGGAGCAGACGTATTTGCTTAGTCTTAGGGTAAACGTGGAAATAAATGTATTTTAGTCAAAGCCAAGATAGACATGGAGAGTGAAACGGAACGTGTCGTGAACCACTTCGTTTGTCAGGATTTTAACCAATGACGTCAATTCGTGTTGTACGTCACCGCCCCGTTTTCAGGGACGTACTTGCTTATTTTTGTCGTTAACGTTATTATTATAAAAATATGTTAAACTGTGAAGACATTAAATAGACTCGTGACGTAGGTAAGTTCTTTTTGCCGTGTGTGTCACGGTCAATATGGAGTGAGAACAGGTGCAATAAATCATACCATTAGCGGACGGGTTACTGTAAATAGGTAGGTAGGTACCTATACTTACGGGTACGGGTACCCATACTATCTTCAGGTTATTAAATACCTATACCTATTGATTCTGTTTTTCTGATAACTCGTAATAAATAGGTAGGTCTAAGTAAGTCGAATACTCTAATCGGAGATATTAATAAAGCCTAATATTAAAATATCTGAAACATGTAGGTGGAGATGTTATTACTTTATAATAAAATATATTCTATCAGGAATGATGTGTATGCTGCTCTAAATTATACAGTGCAGAAAATACAGCAAAAGTGCGAGCAAGACAGAATATATTTTTAGTGGTGCGCAAATCCCTCCCTGTCCCCCTCCTTTCCTTCTGCACATGTGCGATCTGTATTCAGTGCACCGCCTGTAAACAGCAAAATGGAAATCGATTGCTTTGTTTCTATTCCCGTGAATTAGGTCGAGTTTTTATCACACGTGCCCACTCGACCATGAACGAGGTAACGTCGCGTTTGTATCAGGTTTTATATAATGAGTACCTACATCTCGCGCGCGTTCTATATTCAAAATTCAAACTTGTAAGCATAGAGGCTATCAGTTTATTATAAATGCTTTTTTTTCAGATAAGCATGAAGGCGCTTGCATTTCTATTGGGGTCTTTTATGGCTGTAACGTCCGCTCACGTTCATAATGCAGTGGAAACTGAAATGTTTGCGATACCAATCAGCCCAAATTTATTTAACTGGACGTATCAAGGTTGGTAGCTTATATGACATCTTATTTAGTACGATTTTAGATTGCGTTGCGTAGTCGCCAATAAGCGAAAAAATTTTCAATACCGTGGTTTTTAGCCTATGATTTTTTTTCAACCAGTTAGTCATAATGACTTTTTTTTTTTTAGAATTTGATCAACAGTACAGATTCCATGCGGCTTTATTGGGGAAACCAGAGTTACCGTCGTGGCTTCGGTACATTTACAGTGGACGACATCACTCCGGGTTTATTTTCGGCACCCCTCCGCGGAACACGAAATCACCGATTACCGTATGTTTATAAATTTATAATCATTGTTTACGCGTCGTTTAAATATAGCCTGCAGTAGCAGGGCCGTTAAATTATATTGGGTATCAAATCAACGTTCTTAATTCGATTCACGAATGTTACAGATAAAAAAAAGTTTTTATTCATTATAAAGGGGCGATTCCACTGCGGCACAATGCTGAGAGGGGTCCTATTCAACGTAATGTCTTGCTTTTTAGTTTTTTTTTTATATTGTTTTTTCTTATGTGTGCGTTCAATAAATATTTTCTATACTTATAGGTAGGTAGTTGCTTTACCATTTATGGTTGATTGGTATTTTTTGCGTAACAATCGGGCACATACGTTTATTTAAATTAATGAATGCCTGAACCAAAAATCTATGTTTTTGGGCTTTATTCTATGGAACCCTTAATTTATTTCACTAGATTCTTGATTTGGCATAATAAAACCAATATTGTATGAAAATTCCAACCAGTTAATTACGATTCGAAAGATACAGCCGATAAAGCGGGGCTTGGGATCGGTTCGAAAAATACCAGGGGTGTTATTCTCTCAAGAACAACGGACGGTGGGACGAACGAGCGAAATAGCAGCGGCGAGTTTAAGTGCACATTTTAGCGCGTGCATTCACAATAAGGCAGCCTTAGACCTTCGATCTTATCGACAGAAGCCATGCTGCCAAATTGATTTTTTTTATAAGGCGGTGTAACGTCGGTTTAAAACGCCAAAAAAGCATAATGTATACAGAGTCCTATAGTGATGGAGCAAAGCTTACAAGCGTCAAAAAGTGACGGATGTTTTATCTACATTTTGTCACGCGATAAAAGCAGCTATATTAGGTGCAGCGGGGGTGCTGTAACCTGTAATGTGACTAGCAATAAACGATGTCTATTTCTATTTCTAACAACATGTTTGTTTTCGATCTCTGTTGCGGTTTTCACTTATTTTAGTCCGTCGTTATAATCAAGGTTGGATAATAAAACCGTATGAAATTCCGAATAATAATACTCGATGTATGAATGTGGAAGAAGCGAAAGAAATTTGTCAAGATCGTAGCAAGTGGAAAGAAGTGGTCTCTGCCTACCCCTCTGGGAAACAGGCGTGATTTAATGTATGTATGTATGTATGAAATTCCGATGGGTTGAGTAACTTTGGTTAGAAAATAGTTTTCCTCCACATGCACAGGAATGTTAACCTTACGGTTGTAAAATCAGCTCTCAAAGTTCCAGGTACTGCAGGCAAAAAAAAAACTAATTTTCGCGATGTCCAGTAAGATTACCTGGTAGGATCTCCAACGTACAAAATTAATAGGTAGGGGATTCCAGGTGATCTTACTGGACATCGCGGAAATTTAATTAATAAGGTACTTTATGTTTTAAAACCATGTTTGGACTAGGTTAACTCACTCCAAACAGCCAAACACTCGTTAATCAGAATCATAGACTAAAAAGTTACGTACATAACATACATACATAAAATCGCCCCTATTCCCAGCTACAGACTTACTAATACCCTAAAAAAATCTTGTTGATAATTCTGTAACCACATTTCGCACAATTAGGCTCAGATCTGGGGGGTTATTATGACATGGCCATGCAGTTCAGTTTACGGCGAGCGTAAAGGACAGAGCTATAGCAGTTATATAGCTCTGTCCTTTTCTCTCTGCCTAATCAGAACTGCATTGCTTTGTCATAATAACCCCCCTGTACCAGTGTATTAGTGACAGGTTGCAAGATACAATACAAGTCTTTATTCCCTAAGTCGACTCTTACGACATCCACGGGAATACAAGGAACAAACAGCGTTTACAGCGTATTTAAAAGAAGTTCAAGTATTTTTGTACAAATTGCGTTCATTGACAAAAAAAAAACCGAAATAGGTAACATAAACGCGTAATAAATGTTTTTTTTATTATTCATATTTATTTCAGAATCCAGCTGTTCCATATGTTGTTATATAGTAACATCTAATGTTATTCTAAATAAGTAATTAATATTTGATTAACAAATTAGCAAATAGATTATTTTAAATTCCTATGGCTACACTGCTACCCAATGTCGCACCACGGGGCAGTCAGGCCGTTCAGCAACCATGTTCAGAATGCTGTTGTGGCCGCCACGGATGCGCAGCATTATTTAAACTATATTTTATTCAAATTAAATTTATGACGTTTAAATTTGTGATTATTTTAGTGTCATACTAAATTGTTCCTGTTTCTTTTCTTTTTTTACGTTAATCTTACCAAGATTCGTGTTTCTAATTTGAAACGAAAGTAAATGTTGCCAAGTATTTTTATTTCCTCTGTTTAGATTTATGACAATTGTGGTATTAATAAATCAGTGCGACAAGGTTACAATTCTGTGCCTCCTGTGACAAGTGATACAACTTGAGTTGTAGCAGTTAACGTGTTCTTTCATGAAACAACTTAAAAAAAAATAACGCATCGTTTGCTCCAACTCCCGTGTTCCTAGGCCTTCTAGTTTCCAAGATACTTTCGTGTAAAATGATACAATTGACCCTTTTTTTTCCCATTTTCCGTGTTTAATGATATTTCTCTAGTTAAAACACTTCAAAAAACCATAACTATATATATTTTTTCGTGCCTCATGATATATCTAAAAATGTATTATTAATCACGGTTTTTATGCCTTTAAAAATGTCTGTGTCTTTTGATATAACTCGAGTTATATCATTTATCACCAGAGTTTTGCGTATTTTGAAAGATACAACTCGAGTAAGATCAAAAATTAACCCTATATTTGCTTCAATTGGTATGTGTTAATTGATACAACTCGAGTTATATCAAATGTCTACCAATATTTCCTAATCTTTGCAAATGTATAAGTCAGTTGTATCAAAAATGTGAGAATATTACGACCACTTAGAACCTATAAAGTTTGGTGCACAGTGATACAGTTACTATAAAATAATAAAATAAGCATGTACGGGGACAATCTCACACCAACTGAGCTAGTCCCAAACTAAGCTCTGGGCTTATACTTTGGGTTCTAGACAACGATAAATTAAATACTTAAATAGATAAATAATATATCTTAAATATATATCTAAACAAATTTATTGATACTTACCATAGAACCGTGTCATAAAAAAGTGTAATATGTAAATCGTAAGGTCTACTAATATTACTTTGTTGTGACAGAGTGTTGTTAAGGTTAAGAATAAAATAGTTTATCTTTAATAGTTATGCAAAAAGAGACCAATAATAAATATCCGGTACCGAGATATAGCCGTTGTTAGGTAAAAATAATAATTTATTACTTTCTAGTATATTTTCTTAAACATAAATAACCCAAATTGATAGAACATAGCATGATGTACTTTATTAAGCACATGTTATACAAATTAACTGAAGTATTCGTAGGTTTTTAAAAAACAATGTAGTAGGATGTTTTCTATGCAACTAATATTTGCTATATTGCTGTCGATCGTAATTCAATGAAAGCGACCATTATTATGCTGATTTATGCTGATTACAAAATCGCATTCTTGTTTTTTGGAGTATTCATAGGTTTTTAAAAAAAACAATGTAGTTGGACGTTTTATATAGAACTAATATTTGCTATCCTGCTTCCGATCGTAATTTTAATAAAAACGACCATTTCTTTAACCGCTTTAACTGATTACAATATTGCATTCGTGTATTTTTATAAAGAGAGCTATATGCTATATTACTCTAGTTATCTCATGCTCATTATAAATACAAGATTGTAGTATTTATATAGAAAGAGCTAAATGCTGATTGTAATAAGTAAAACACTCATTTAAATTATTTTTATTTTATCAAAGGTTATAAAAACATCACTGCGAAAACTACCAAACATGAGGTAGAACGAAAAACAAAAATTGCTCAAAGCGACTATCTGCCTAGTCGTTGTAAGTAGTTTACTTACATGAATGTGCTCACTTGATAAGTACATTTGTTTGTATTCCGACTAATCGACTAAAAGAAGATTGGCTGTGTTTTGCAGATTAAAAATATCATCTTTTAACGGACAAAATAGACAAAATCAAGTACTTTGGCGGCTTTCGACATTATAGAACCCACATATCGTTATTGGCGGTTTTATACATAATGGTATAATCCAATGAATTGGCGTGGTTAAATAAGTCCCTTTCAACATAACGTAGGTTAAACAATCTAGTTTACGATGGCATAGCTAACTCATTTTCCGAAAAAAATAGTCTGGTGTCTTTCTACATAACTAATGGCCATAGTGTCTCTACGTCATCGAGGGTGGGAGCGCGCGCTCGCTGTGTTGCCATGAACCGACGCTTAGTATGATTTCTATTGTAGGTAATTTAATAAATGTTAATATCTTTTTACGGTTGCGATATATAATGATCTACATGTGTGTCGCTTACTAGTATGTATGTATGTAAACTCTTTATTGTACAAACAGAAAATAACAAATCTAAAACAAACAGAAACAAAAAAGGTAAGTATGTACAAAGGCGAACTTATCCCTATAAGGGATCTCTTCCAGTTAACCTTTGAGCGATTGAGAGAAGAATAAAAACAATGGATGGCTAAACGTACAACGTATTAAAGATACAGAAGATTAAAATAATAATAGCAAATAAATATGTAGGTATAATAAATATATAAATTAAATAGGATAAATAAATAAATAAATACATTGTATGTATAAATATATATATATATATATATATATATACATATATAAATAATATATATAAGTTTGAAAGGAAGAAAGGACACACAGTCTTAGATCAGGAACAAGAGTCAAGCCAGTACCTCTTCAGCCTAGATTTAAGTGAAGCAACAGATTGTGATTGCCTGATATCAGTTGGAAGGCTATTCCATAAACGAACAGAATGTACCGAGAAGGATTTAGAGTAAGATTTGGATTTAATAGCAGGAAAAGCCAGGAGTAGGTTGGCACTCGAGCGTAAGCGGTTCTGGGACCCGGTAGCCAAGAAAGAGAACCGTTCGACAAGGTAAGGAGGGGATTGAGGATTGAAAAGGATATTAAATAGCAACGACAGGACATGAACATTCCTACGCGATCTAATGGGCAACCATTTAAGCTGAGTACGGAAATCAGACACATGGTCAAATTTCCGCAAGCCAAATATGTACCGAATGCACACGTTCTGAAGCCGTTCCAGCTTATTGAGCAGGTCTTCAGTTGCGTCAATATATGCGATGTCGCCATAGTCGAATAAAGGGAGTAGAAGAGATACTAGTTATTTGTGTAAAATATTATGACAAGATAAAAACGGTAAAAATCTCTCGTTGGAGAGAAACAGGTATTTACCAACCAACGTGTTTTATTTTGTGAAGTCGCAGGTTAGTAAATGCTACTGTTCTGTGGTGACTTAAATTTTTGTATCAAATTCAGTATGTAATTCAGGTGGACCATGCGCTATGTCACTTAACTACCTACTCGTACTTCCTACTTCGACTGACGGCGAGCTTAATTTAAATTACTTTATTTCTTACCTAGCTGAGGTTTAGTTATCATTATTTTCATGTTTTGTAGGTGATTATTGAGAATTATTATTTGATTTGTTGTGTAGGTGTCTATATAGTTTTGGTTTTGAATGGCAATATGCACAGTTTAATTTACCTACTGTATGGTTGCAACATCGTAATGTTGCTTTGAAATTAAAGAGTGTACTTAAGTTAATTTGTTTACCCAGTGATTTAATGTCATCATGTTTAGTACAAAGATATCATGATTGCTATTATTTGTTTTGATCAATTACTTACTTGTATTATTTGACACAAGTTTATTCGTAATCAGACCCAAGAATAACTCGATATGTAACATTAGTCACGGTTTAAATTACGTTTTTATTTTGTGATAAATGATGCAACTCACTAAAAATCCTTATATTATGTCCGTTTGTTTTAAGAAATATTACTAATTCAATTCCCTACAACTTGTGTATACAGGTTAGGCCTCTAACTCAAGAAATAAGAGAAAAATGAAGGTTTCAAAAAAAAGTTGTATCAGTCATCACCAGAGCTCCTTGATTACACTTTTATGTGTTAAATAATACAATTCGAGTTGTATCATCTTACACGGGTTAAATAAATCAATCTGAAATGTAAAATGATACATTATGGACGTTTCTTTGAATATCTCAAAATCTATAACTAGTATCATTATTTTTGTCAAACCAGTGAATAAAGTGATATTAAATGTTATAAAAATCGGTAGCAATTTTCAAAAAAATCTATTCGTTTAGAAGCAGTATTTTTTTTAAACTTGTTTTCGCTCTCCTGAAAAATCGTGTTTTTTGAGTTGTATCACTTGTCACAGGAGGCACAGAATTCATGGACATGGCGGGAAATAACGAAAAAAAACATAGTACAATATCTTTTCTATTTCACATTCTGGAGCTAATTTTAGATACGTGTACTTATTTTATTTTTCCATAAATAAATAACTTGCGCGTGTTTACATTTAGAAATAGGTAAGTATCTGTTTCTATCTTAAGTAGAGGGGGCCGTACAAATGAATGTCATGTGCTTACTTTCCTTTTAAAAACTTTTCTATTAAAAATCCGAAAGGCGGTTGTTTATCTATTGGTTAAATTCTAAAATCGAATCGAATATTTTACACATTTGTTTCAAGACCTTTTTGTTAAGATCAAAAAAAGGTAATTGTAAAATTGCCCTCGTTATTCAAACAGCACAGTGGGTTGAAAGGTTCAGGTTAAGGTTAGGTCCGGTAAGGTTTAACGCAGAAAAAAAGATCGCAAAGTAGATAACAGACTGCCAAATCATATTTCCTGAACTATAACCACACTATAGCTACTGATCAAACATTCGGCACTTTCGTCATTATCTAACTCACTCTGAGTGCGGCCGTTTAGGGTGCGTATCCACCAGAGCTGTGAGAGGTAGCAGAGCGGTGTGAAAAAATTCACCAATGGGAATACTTCATTTTCCTAGTCTCGTTCAGCGCAGCTCTCCTATTGGGTGGATTTTTCTCGTTGCCACCTCGCTCAGCTCTGGTGGATACTCGACCTCAAGCGGGGCGTGCTGTCGTGAAATTGAAAACACTATGACATAATAATTGACTTCCCGCACACTAAAACATATCACTTAATTTTACCGATCTTGAAGTTTGAAAGAACGGAATACAGAGGACGCGATCAGAATTCTCTCTTGATACTCGTAACGCCATCTATGAAAGAGTTATTAAACTAATTGTTATTTACATAGTTTCTGTGTTTTTTCTAGCTGGAAGTAATAGGCCTCAACCGCCAAGACTACGAGACTCGTCGAGTGCTGTTGACCCTAAAGGTTCATCACCGGGAGAAAATGGCTCAACACGAGGTAGAGCTCAAGATAGACAACTTGAATGTCGAAGACTTGCTGGATGAACATAGGTAAGTACAGCGCCACCTAGGTTATGCTACTGACAACTTTATCACCGCCATCTAGTTCTCTAGTGATTTAATTCAAATAATTATAGTTCTGGGGGGTTATTATGACATAGTTATGCAATTCTGTTTACGCTGAGAGAAAAGGACAGAGCTATATAACTCGCATAGCTCTGTCCCTTACACTCACCGTAAAATGAACTGCATAGTTATATCATAATAACCCTATGACATAGTTATGCAATTCTGTTTACGCTGAGAGAAAAGGACAGAGCTATATAACTCGCATAGCTCTGTCCCTTACACTCACCGTAAAATGAACTGCATAGTTATATCATAATAACCCCTCTGTACAGATCAAATTCATAAATAAATATCAAGAAACTAGTAAAAGTCAATAATTATTTTCTTTAACATGCTAAATAAGTAAATTAACAATATTCGAAGGATTAGAAGAAGGATTCATAACGAAATTCAATGGAATTCTGTCACTACTAAGCAGACTTGATTGGTTCTTGAGATACAGGTGACTAAAGTGTCAATACCTACTATAAATCATCGAAGACGGCATCAAATAACTCATAGACAATTCGTTCATACTTGTTATTTTTCGAGATAGTGCTTTGTTTGTTTGTTGTAACGGCGTCGGAACCCTTCATTGAGCGTATTAACACTTAACCTCTTCAATGCCATTGACTGGACATAGTTCCATAGGTTCGACGGCAATGACGGATAAATCCGTCACTGTTAGTAGAGTAAAATGCGTATATAACCATTTTGAGGTGTCATTAGCACGAATGAATAATTAGTATTTGAGTTGCTTAAATCGAATAAGAGCCAAGCTACGTTCGACCTTATAATAAGCTGCACAATTTAGTGCTTTGTCACTTTAATATCATGTTTGAACTACTGCACTAATCTGTCAAAAGGGATAAAGCGACAAGGTTCTTAAGTGTGCAGCTACTTATAAGCCCTATTATTATTATTGTTATATGTTGGCAGAATGATTCGGCTAAAAGAGATCTTCCGTAGCAAGCTCTGGCCGGAGAGCAGCCATGACTTGTATGCGACTTTCCTTGCGTCTGCTATCGACTTGGGAGCTCGGTTGCCGCTCAAGCCAAGTGACGGGGAAGGGTAAGATAATAAATAAATAAATAAGTATCAGGCGACCATCTAACACAAATATACCCATTTCAAAACTAAGCCTACTACTTATGGGTACTAGGCAAACATAAACATATGTATACCTATAGAATTAAATACTTATATGCACAAGACTAACAAGACAAACACCCATGACTCAGAAACAAATATTCGCACGCTCATCACGCAAATATTTGCCCTGACTGGGAATCAAACCCGGGACCGTTGGCTTCGTAGGCAGAGTCACTACCAACTAGTTATCAAAAATAAGTATGTAATAAATATGTGTGGAATAGCACATAAAATAACCTTCGTTTGTTCTTCTCTCTCACTCGCTACCAATACGTTCTTATTCTAGTGTACCCACGTTGTACCCAAACTGTAATAGTACATTGTGTATTAAGGGTGGTAAAGAAAATAGTACATTACTACAGACGCCGGGAAGTAGGTGGTTGCAGGCCGAGTTCATATAGACGGCCGAGCGAAGCGAGGTCGGATAGTTACGAGGCTGGCAACCCCTTTTCACGGCGAGGTATGTATAGTGCTTTTCTCAAACATATGCAATGAAATAAAAAAAGATCACTCAAAAAAGTAAATTGATAAATGTCCACCCTAGGGAAGAAAAGTAATTGGGTGTTAAAATAAAGTACCAGGAGCGCAGCGGTAATTAGGAGGTATATCAGGCATAGTGCAACTTTAGATCTCAGGCGGTGCGGGCAACCGGTGGGCGGGCGGCGGGCGCACACGGCACAGCGCGGATTTCTCCCAAACGTTTATGCACTCCTAGTATTTGACGTTATAACATTTTCTCAAAAATTTTAAAAATACAATTTAGATATTCAGCCTGTTCATAAAACCAGCAGTCATGGCCATATTAAAATTAAAAAAAAAATACTTCCCGGCCTAGGCCTTCAATTTTGTATGAAATTCCTTTACAGTTCTCTCGAGTTGTTCCGTCGGGAACGTGGCACTTTGAAGCCTAAAATAACTAACATAACGCCGACATTACATAGCATGTTTGAGAAAAATTACAAACGAGAGTCTGTTAGAAGACCGAAGCCGAAGGCTGGGCTTTAATGACTCGAGCTTTGTATTGCCTTTACCACCCGTGTAACATTAACATACGAGTACAATGTTTTTCATCACAATTGCGAGGAAATGAAATAAGATCATATTTTTAACTTATTAGCGGCAGACTACATCATTGTCTGTGACTTACCACAGATAATGTCAAACGTGTTCGGAGTCCGATTCTAGTGACCGTCGAGATCAATAGTTTATATGCGAGATTTTTAGGAAATTGTATGCAACTGATATTTCATCTCGAATAAACTTCATATCCAATGGCACAAGAATTGGGGTCCTGACGTATTATGATAGTTTGAGTCCACGTATATATTTAAAAGAAAAAGCTATTACGCACGATAGGCCTCTGCTCTAACTTTTTAAATTTGCTTACTAACTGCCAACCACCACTATAGTCTATACTTTTAGGCATTTAAAAAAATGTTAACAAAACAACCACGTGATATAGTTCGTCAGCCAATAGAAGTAGACAGTGTTCTGCTTCTATTGGCTGCCGTCAAAGTCGTCGTACGTCAAAGCTCGATAAAACAGTTTTGATTGGTTGTTTAACAAAGTCACGTGATTTGGAATGTTTACATTTTTTTAAATACCTAAAAGTATAGACTATAGACTGTAACCATATTTTGCGACATTAAAAAAAAACAAAGTCTATGGTACCATATTTTTTTTCGATTACATGGTAGTTATTTCAGTTTTAATATTTCCACACATTGCATAAATAAAAGCACTATAAAATTCTCGCCCGGAACAGGGTTTGCTCGACTCGTTGCCATCATAAGATAACAGTCTTGAGATGGCAATCGTAAGATTGCGGTCTAAGGATAACCATCGTAAGATTGCGGTCTTAAGATAGCCATCGTATGATTGCAGTCTTGAGATTGCCATCGTAAGATTGCAGTCTTAAGATAGCCATAGTAAGATTGCGGTCTTAGGTAGACATCGTAAGATTGCAGTCTTAACATAGCCGTCGTAAGATTGCGGTCTTAAGATAGCCATCGTAAGATTGCAGTCTTGAGATTGCCATCGTAAGATTGCAGTCTTGAGATTGCCATCGTAAGATTGCATTCTCGAGATTGCGATCGTAAGATCGCAGTTTTTAAATTGCCATTGTAAGATTGCAGTCTTACAATTGCCATCGTAAGATTGCGGTCTTAAGATAGCCATCGTAAGATTGCAGTCTTGAGATTGCCATCGTAAGATTGCATTCTCGAGATTGCGATCGTAAGATTGCAG